>JACCIC010000047.1:2827500-3335000 GCA_018907035.1 Sycobia sp. Sy_11
AAGCAAAAAAAATGTAGAGAGAGTGAGAGTGAGAGAGAGAGAGAGAGAGAGAGAGAGAGAGAGAGAGAGAGAGAGAGAGAGAGATACCGAGCCAAAGACAACGTTTACGTCATATTTTTATAATGGTATTATATAGGCTGCCGGAGAATTTCAGTATGAGAAATTATTTAACGTTTCGCCATTAATCATCGAAGACTGGCTTTTAGCGCCCAAACCCCCCCACGTCCACCCTTTCGACCGTTCCGTAAAACGATTTTTACCTTACATCCCAAAAACTCATTCGAGTCGGCGCATTCTCAAACTGGTCTGGCTGCGAATCTGAGTCAGATATGTGTATATATATATATATATATGAGCGCGCGCGGGCGTATGTATGTGTATGTGTAACAATATGAAGAAAATGAAAAAGTTTATTTTCTTTAAATAAACATCTTGTACGATTATTCGAAAAATTACGAATATTACAATTTGCAAATTTTCCTCGACGAATATAAAACGTACAAAATTTTTGAAAAGTACGTCTGAGTTCGGCAAACGATACGGTGACGGACTAGTACTTCGTAACGTCGTGACGTCATATCGTTATTTCTGCTACTCGCGTCTCGTTTAGCGAGCACATCATGTATATATACACGTATATAGTTGGACGATAATTGTTTTTAATTAACGGCCTTTCTATTGCACAAAAATGACGTCGGGAAATGAAGATTTTGCGAAATCGAGCTCAAGTAATTGGGCGAAAATTCTTCTATACATTTACATTTACGGCGCGATCGATCGAAATTATTGTATCATACACTGTCACGAGGACTACAGATCTCCACTCAGCGACATATTGTGTCTTTTTCTTTTTTTTTTTCCTTTTAAATCATTGGAAACCTTTCAGATGGAAATTTTTCTAAAATGAATTAATGCGAGTATATGCAAAAACGCGTAACAAGGTTTCAAAAAAGTTTGTTCGTTCTTTTTTTTTTTTTTTAATAAACATTTTCTTGCTTGTTAATATAGTTTCAATAGATCAGATATAGAAGTAGTCATACTTCAAATCTCAAAATCGCGTAATTCTATTGTTATGTCTATTGTTTATTTCAAACGTAACTTTCATTTCGGTATCATTACGGGCCAATGTGATGAAAATGCATTGTGCGTACTCGTCGACGGCAAAGGTACGTGGCTCGGTTAACGGCTCGTCCACGAAACGTGATTGCGAAAATTTTGGTAAAGACGAGAAGCAAAAAAAAAAAAAAGAAAAAAAAGAAGCGCCGTATACATTCAAAATCGCTCGCTAATGATTCGTAATCTCTGCCGAAATTCGGGAATCTTTCGTGCCGCTGTATAATTGCAATGTTCGCGCAGCTGAAGATTGCTTCGCAATCGGATTTAAAATCAATTCGAAATAATGGGCGAAATCGCGAAATCAAATGTGGACGGACTCCCCTGCTCTTCCGAGCGAATAAATCTGGACGCTCGTCTACGTTCAAGCGCGTTGCGCCATATATATATATATACACACACAGGTTTATTTGCCTAATCCTCAAGAGCCATTGTCCGATTACCCGAGCGAGCGCAATTAGAGTTTCCAATGCGCGCCCGGCGCTTATCGCAATAACATCGTTTTTCTGTGTATATACATATATGCCGTTGTTTCGTGGCCGAGGCGCATCCCGGGTGTATGTGAAAAAGCCCACGAGGGGGGCGAGAAAGCGAAGGGGGCGGGGATACAGGGTCTGAAGTAATAGATTCGGCCCCCGGGATATGCTAATAAAATCCCCTTCTGCCGTTTCTCAAGCGCCACCCCTCCCCCTTCTCTTATCTAATACAGACGAAGAGTTAACGAATCGTGAAATTGCGGCTTGAAAGATATATATATATATATATATATATATATATATATATATATATATATATGTATGCATGTACGTATGTATTATAATAGGTGGGTGTTTGCGAAATTGATTGGAACTTTTTTTTAACAGTATGTCCAGAATGCATCCGGTCTCGTGGATGGACTTCCTCTCGGATTTTTCGGCTACGCGAAATTCCATTGCGCTCTACAAATGGTGAATTCTATATCGAGTATTCTATATCAAGGGTAGAATCTATATATGCGTGACATTAATTGAAGAAGTGTATATACGGCAAGATTTCGCGAATAATTGTTCCGACGTTTCTAATCGATTTTCATCGAACTGCAGAAGGTCAAAGTTGGCGATTTCAGCATTTTTTAAATTCTTACCTCCTTTCATTAATTTGCAGTCTTTCATTTTTTGCTCAAGCTCTCTCCCTATATCTGTATACATGCACGTAGGTAGCGGTGGCTGGTCAGGGACGCCTTTTTTTTCTCTCTCGCTCCCCATACCGCAAATTAGCGAACTAAACCTGATTGCGCACGCGTGCTTTAGATGTCGCTTTAGACCCAATTTATCTGTATACACACACACACACACACACACATAACTTGACGATGGTAATACATGACCAAAGTGTCGCGGATTCCTCTCTGGAATATCTCCTATGCCTACATATACATGTGTGTGCGTGTATATATATATATATATATATATATATATATATATATATATATACATATACGATCCGTCGCATCAGTGCAGTATAGAGCGGCCCCAGACCTCGAGAGGCAGTCGACCGTGCAAGTCAGCTTCCATAGAGCCGCATAGCCGTGTTTGGCTCCGATGTGCAGTAGCGAGGAGGAGAGTTCGCCACTTCTCTCTCTCTCTCTCTCTCTCTCTCTCTCTCTCTCTCTCTCACTCCCCGCGGCCCATAGACTGGCTCGGCTCGCGTAGCTCCTCTTCCCTCAAGGCCGTTTTCGCACACGTTCGCGCGAACGCTATAGATACACGCTCGACCTCTACTATATACACGGTGTCTCGGGCGGAGTCTCTTCTTCTGCTTCGATTGCCCAAAGCATGCAATATAGATATGCGCGTGTGTAAACTGGCGCTCGCGCGCGCCAACTCACACGCATTCTTTCGCGCGCTCTGCTTGTGGAGGCATGGTATGATTTCTAGCTTCTCATATAGACGTGTTGTCTGCGTCGCTATATATATATATATATATATATATATATCTATATATATATATGAAAGCTATTGGGAGGAGGAGAGCAAGGTCATACATTTTATTCTATTCGCGGGGGAGGAACGTGGGCGAAACGACGGGATAGGTGTCCCGATTCCCCCCCCCCTCCTGTTGCGCGAACACGAGTTCCCTCTCTTTTACTTACGTATATATATATATATATATATATATATATATATATATACATTCCGCGGACTATAATAAATCGGTTCGCTCGTATTTATTTTACGAGAAGCACACACAGACGCACACACGCATAAAATAGGAACTTTGCCCCAGACTCGATACTATTCTAATAATCTCGCCGCCGGACCCTTCGAAATATGGAGCCAATATTTTGGCGTGCGGATAATTTGCTTCGCCTCGAGACGTGGGGTTGGGGGGGGGGGGGGAGGCGAGAATCTCGCCGAATCGGTCGAGAGTTCTCCATCGAATTTGCAAGCCACGTCGTTATAGATTTCTATATCGCTGTACCTTCTATGCCCTAGACTTATTTGCGGATCTGATTTTGGTTTACTACGATTCTTCGATACGGCTATTCAGTTATATATTTATCATATATACGTGCGAATAAACTCTCCGGGCAGAAATTTTTCGTAAGATACAAATCAATTTCCGTTCCTTCGAGCCGATACAATATATGAGCATAAAGGCAGGAATATTATTGAAATTGGCATCGAAATTCGCTTTTCACATTTTATACTTTCGGTGAGAACTATTATTATTATTATTATATTGTCATGATTGTCATTTGGGCGATTAAATAAATTGAGCCTCGAGTGAAAATAATTCGTGCGGCTTTTGCGGATGAATTTTTCAACAAACAGCGTAATTAAACTCGGATCGGATAATAAGATCTGCATGGATAATATGAAACAAATGAAAAAAAATAGTCTCGCATTTATCTCACTGGAGCGAGTTTTCTTCCTACGTATACATACGTATGTCTTTGTCAAGTCTTACATGTAATATAAGCTGCCCTTGCCCTATACGATATACCGAGCGTAAATATATATATATATATATATATATATATATATATATATACACCATACATGTGTATAATAAATTTATTTGAAAAATTTAAAAGAAGGACCTTTCCGAACATCGGATCATCTATCAGACACCCCGTAATAACATCTGGTCAGTAGTAAAATAGGTCCTGTATGATAATTGTTTTTTATTATACATACATATTTAACCATGCCGTTTGCTCATGAAAGAACATATATATATATATATATATATATATATATATATATATATATATATATATATAAGAATTTAGTAAAACGACCAATCCACACAATTGTTCAAACAATTACAACGTACAAACGTCAATGTACAACGATTAAAACTTCAACGAGGTATTAGAAGAAATATCACTGGGAGAAATCGCATCACGTCAATTTCTTCGTCAAATTCAATAATCGCCCCGTCGCTGTCGTATAACATGTCTTCGCCGAAAGCTCGCGCGAAAATTCATGCCCGTCCAACTTTGTTATAAAGACGATGGGATGAATCATAATTTCGAGCGTAAATTTTATACGCAGCCGGCGTTGTAACATCTAATCCTATTATATAATTATGGATACGTTTGAAATTTTGCGGAGCGATCGACTCGGAGAGATCGCTTCTTTTTCTTCTTCTTTTTCTTTTTTTTTTGAGCGCTTCGTACAGACGTTTAAGGATGATTGATGAATTTATCGATTAACGCGGCAAAATGGAAAAATATCGTATTATATACCGTTGATATATATATATATATATATATATATATATATATATATATATATATATATATATATATATACATATTATGTTTATACTGTTCTTTCTCTATACATGGCCGTCTAATTATTGTAATTCAATAAAGCTAAACCGTCAATGAAATCTAATGTACCTTCTACGGTCAAATTAAAACGTTAAAAAGACAAACAATTGCGAAAATAAATACAAAGAGACGCGTCTTCGTGCGTACATGTATATAGATAATTGCGCGAACGAGTATACGTATTATCCTCGCGTTGTTGTTTTTTTTTTATGTCTTAATTTAAATTCCTTTTTAAGCGAAAATTAAACAATTTTTTTTCTTCTTCACGATTTATATACCCGAGGCAGAGTTATTAAAAGGAATGAAAATGAATTTTTTTTTCCACCTATAGAGCAATTTGCCGATATTGCGCGCGCGCGTTCGAGTATATAAATAATAACGACTTCGACAACGACAGCAACGCAGTCCGGAGACGTTAAGATATGAAGAAAAAAAAAGAAGAAGAAGAAAAAGAAGAAGAAGAAGGAAAAAGAAAAATAAATAAATAAATAAAAATTTTAAAGATGCAATTTCCCATTATTATACAGGAGGCCTTTTGCATTCCTGTAATCCCTTATACCCGCTAATCCTCTTATGCTCTGTCTCTTCTCTCGCGCGGAATACGTTATACATATATATATATATATATATATATATATATATATATATATATATATATATATATGTATATATATACGTCTGCGGTTCAGACCCGCGGCCCCGAGACGGACAGACAGATACCAGCGGGAGGGAGGAACAAGAGAGAGGTAGAAAGAGTGGAGAGAGAGAGAGAGAGAGAGAGAGAGAGAGAGCGCGCGACTGAGGAGCCATTATAAAATTAAAATGGCAATCGCATTGCTAAGGCTAAAGATACCAAAGTGGAGCGACACGATTCGCGCGCGCAATTCGAGTCGCGAATAATTATTGCGCTCCTCTCTCTCTCTCTCTCTCTCTCTCTCTCTATATATATATATATATATATATATATATATATTATATATATATATATATATATATATAGTGTCTCGGCAATGTGCCGTATGAGCCGACAGAAGGGAAAACAAACAATTCTCTTGAACAATCTTTGGTATGCGTTTATATATATATATATATATATATATATATATATATATATATATATATATATAAACTATATATATATATATATACCAAATCGATATATATATATAATTATACTGTACAGCTATTTTACCGCGTCGAGTTCCAAAAATAGCTCCCGTCTGCACAACCCTCCCACCCCCTCCCCTTTGCCCACAAGGGTCGATCCGCAAGAAACGGCAAGAAATGTATAACTTCTTCGGAATTCCTGTATAGAGATGGAGCGGTCAGTAGAAACAGTAGAAGCAACTGCAGCAGATTCTCTATACCATCCGCAAGTAGTCCTTTGTCGTGGTTGCAGAAAGAGAGAGATAGAGATAGGTGGAGAGAGAAAGAATAAGAGAGTGACTTTTACGGCGGCAGCCAAGCGAAGAAGAGAATCAGAAGAAGGAGAAGAAGAAAACGACGATGAAGAAGCATCAGGCGCGACGAGGCGGCTATATATATACATAAGTGGTAGTTTCTCTCTCTCTCTCTCTCTCTCTCTCTCTCTCTCTTTCGCTGCACACATACCCTCGCGAGAAAAGGAAGAGAATGAGGAGGAAGAGAAGAACTCCGCGAACTAAGAGGCAGATTCTCGGGGCTCGAAGGATCCTCTCTCTCTCTCTCTCTCTCTCTCTCTCTCTCTCTCTTCCTCTCCCTCCCTACCTCCTTATCTCTCATTCCGTCCTTCTCGAGACAGGAATAGCAGGGATGACGCAAGCAAAATCCTGGCGAGCTGCGACCGCGACGGCGGCTGCAGCTGCCTGGGCAGCGACGCAGTGGCGTAGGACAGGGGGAAATATACATATATACATATACATATATATATATATATATATATATATATATATATATATATAAAGAGGGGAGGAGAGGGAAGCAGAGAGGAGGATCCTTTCCTATACCAAGCTCTGGACAGCTCGCGGGCTCTCATATATATGTACGTTTCTATACATAAATCTATGTGTGTGTGAGTTTGCCCGTGTACTTCGTGAGGCCCTAGTGCGCGCGCGCGCGCTCATCGGGGGTGTCAACAAGTGTCTCTGACCTCGCGCGCTCTTGCGCTCCACGAGAGCCGCGCTGCTGCAGCGAAACTCAGCGGACCGGCCGCTGCCTATATATACGTGCACTGCTTTTTATATATATGTGCATGAATGCATGTGTATGTATTTATATATGTATGTGGTGTGTGTGTGTGTGTGTGTGTGTGTGTGTGTGTGTTGTGTGTGTGTGTGTGTGTGTGTGTGTGTGTGTGTGTGTGTGTGTGTGTGTGTGTGTGCATGTATGCATGTATGAATCTATGTATCTATGTATCGATGTATCTATATAGGTATGTATGTATACATATGTATGCCTATGTATGCCTACCCATACATGTGTGTATGTGTGGTTTTGTGTGTAGAAATGCAGCTATGCGTGCTGCGCCTACTGCAAGGACATACGCTGCGAACGAATGATAGGCTGATGCTCTCGGATCGCGTATATATATATATATATATATATATATATATATATATATATATATATTTCTACGCGAAGAGGTCTTTTTCAACTCTTCTCTCCTCCTCCTCCTACTACTCCCGGCCTGGAATGCCTCCCAGGTGATCCAGAATCCGTTTTTCTTCTCGCTTTTTCTTATATATATATATATATATATATATATATATATATATATATATATATATATATTTATATATATTATAAAGAAACCCTAAGTTCTATCATTTCAAAAGGAAGAAACAGCGATATATATATACATAGGCAAAGGTATTCGAACAAATTATAGAGGAATCGACGTAGTAATTTGCCCTATAAATACCTCCTACGACGAAGGATAATCGTGCAGGATTCCTAATATGGGAAGAGGAGTATTTGAATTCGATAAATTATTTTTTTAAACAACTGTAAAAAGAATAATTTTGAGTTTACCATATAGAACTATATTTGAAGAATTTTTTTCTTAATTCTTATATCAAATGGCTTATGGTAAATTACGAGATAGATAAATTAGTAATTCCTTTCTAACGGTAAAAAAAAATAGAAAACGTCAAAGTTGTACGACGAAATATTTCTTATTAATTAACGCCCATAGCATTTATATTGTCACAATAGAATTTTGTCCTTATAAAACTCGTAGGACAGACGGTCTATTGATGAGAGTAGCCAAGTCACCGTTTCGAAGCGAACTGCGGACTTTCGGTGACCGAAATGAAAGAGGATCTATATACCTATATACATAATTTGGAAAAACAGGCATGTTAAACGTTGTTGATTAGACTATTTACAGGTTACTGTCCGTTTGATTTTGATGACCATTTTAAGTGTGACTATACTTTTCGCCATTCAACGAATAATCAATAATCAATATCAAATACGAAATTAACAATGTACATCTGCAATCTTCGTTATACCTTAAATATTACATTCTATAACAATCTCATTCAAGTCAATGCAGAATTTAGAGCAGCAAACAAAAAAAAAACAAGATTAAAGTATTGAAAAATTATTTTGCCAAAATTTGCGCGTTAACGTTTTTTCGAATGAAAGTTTCCATTCATTTCATGAGTATATTATGTCATGACTGACGTAGGCTTTAATTATCTCGTATTATATTAAGCGTTTACCTTTTGCTGCGCAATTCGGTTCCTTTTCCGTTTTTTCTTCCTTCCTTCGTTTTTTATCGTTTCATTTAAAACATTTAACTCTCGCTTTTATGAGAATTTTATTTTGCAAATTGACCGTTGGGCCACGTACTTTAATGTAAACACCCAGTCATTTTCGAATATTACAAACTTTCCTTCAATGTAAAAGGATTGTGAATATTATTATGATGATGATGATTATTATTATGATTATTATTGTTATTATTATTATTTTACGGTAAAATAGCTCGGTTTGAAACTTATTTTCCCCGCCGGACCGTACGCGCATAAGCATGTCTGTAAAAAGTTTTTTTTTCTTCGAACCTTGAGTATTCCCCCTGTACGTGTAACGTACGTAAGCAAAACATCCTCGGTTTCGATCTTTTTACTATATGTCGTAAGCCGTCAGATTAAAGATTTTGAAAATGGGAAAATTGTCAAAAGCATTGATTGCAGTTGTTAATCCATTCGACTGCCTATAAATGTACGAGTAAATTGTCGATTTGAATTACTAAATTCATTTCTGGACTGGAAAACGGTTTTTCGAAAGATACAGAAATATCATTTATTTTATATACTTTCTAAGCCATTGCATTTTAATCTTTCCTGCTAGACCCGGCTCGGCCGCTATTTTCTTTTTTATAATTTGCATATTTCAACGTATTGATATATAATTATAAGTTTATATATATATATATATATATATATATATATATATATATATATATATATACTCTTCGTATAAAGAATCCACTAAAGTACTATATTTGGTCCTGTTCTTTATATCATGTTGTTTTATTACCTCTTCATTTTATTTTGCTTCTTTTATTCCCATTCCGATCGTAATTCCAGGACGATATTCAGTAAATTTTTATAAATTTTGACTGCTGGCTGCCTATTTCGACAAAATTTCGGACAGAGAGACGTGGATGAAAAATGATCTTTTTTCTTTTATTTTCCAGAAAATAAAATAGCAATTTTCGCTCATTTAAGTACGGCGTCTTTGTTACGTAATTGAAAGAGAAATTCAGGCGTGCTAAAATTTTCACGATCTTTATTGAAATTAGTGCGGTAAAACTGTCGAGATCGCCGCACAAAAGTGTCTCAACGTCATTGTTTAAACCGAATCTCGTCGGTTAATTATGTTATTTATCATGTTATGTATTATTGTTCAAATTGAAAATTTTCAATATATATATATATATATATATATATATATATATATATATATATATTAACGTGAAAAATAGCGACCACACTGCCTTATTTTACGAACGAGTGAAAATTTAAAAATTCTAACGTGCATGTAATCATTCGAGTTTTTAAACTTTCTCCGGCTGCATGCAAAAACGATACGTACAAAAAAAATATGTATATATACTTACGATTGACTATCGTTAAAGTCAGAAAACAATTAAATCTGCCGTCATTAAAACCATATGATATGTTGATTAATGCATTCTCAACAGTTAATTAAAAGTTTAGATCTCCGAGTGGCATCGGAATTGAGATTTCAAAATTTCAATCGTTCACTCGCAACTTCTATATGCCGTATTACTAATACGAAGAAGATGATGAAAAAATCTTATTTAAATAAAAGATGCTCGAAGAAGTCGCGTATAGATTTCAAAATGATCCGACGAGCAATCTTCTGAAGCGAAAAAAAAAAAGAAAAAAAAAACATGAAACTTAACGGTACGCTGACCTAACAGAAGCCGATATTACAAGAGTTGAAAAAAAAAACAAAAAAAAAAATTCTTTTGCAAAAAATTAATTTGCCTATACAAATTTATTCGGTCCGCTTCGAATGAGTATATACGCAATAAAAGTACATTGAGGACGTAAAGGAGAATTCTGCTTTTAACGCACCTTTTTCGATCATTTCTGCCAAATAATAATGCGCGCCTTCCTTTTTCTTTTTATAATACGGGCCCGTTTTCCGTAGAACGGAAAAAAAAAATAAATAAATCGACTGTTCGCCCGCGATGGCGTGGGAAGTAATGTCGGATCCGACCTGCGGGGCAAGAATAATTCTATCGACTTTCGTACGAGCGTGATAATCTTCGTCCGAAGATCGCGCGTGCACGAGTTCAAAGTATACCTGGCCTGTAGACGATACTGCTTCGAGTTGATATTTGACAAGAAAGAACACAGACACCGACCATATTTCTCGATTAATTTCAGTCGTCGCTCGATAAATTTATTATTCAAAAGAACGATACTTTCGTTTTAATGATTAACCAATACTTTTAAGTATTAAAGTTCTCGCCGGGTCGTTCGTCAATTATTCAAGAATTTTTTTTCTCAGAAAAGTGCGCGCCAATCGACATTTAAAGTTTTTTTATTTTTTATCTATAGCAATTTATACGCGCGCGCAATAATATCGGATTTGCCATGGATAAAATAAACTTTTTACTGTAAATATAGCCATATACGCTGGAGGCTTGAGGCTATTCTACTTTGAATGGCATAATTTTCAGTTTAACGTCGACCTTAGACCCCTGCATACTTCGGTAATGTTTATATCAAACACGGCGACAAGGCATCTGGGTAGCTCTGACGAAGCCAAGCCTAGCGAGACCGAGCGAGTGGAAAACTAGAGATGGGAACCCGTGCAAAAAGCAGAAAACTCTGAGGAACGAGTTACGAATTTTTTGTAATTTGAAGATAGACGAAAATTATGGTAAGTTTTTAATAGAAGAATTTCATGGTTTATGAGTTAAACATGAGAGCGAACGTTTTGTTTTTAAGATATTACCAACGATATTTCATTGCGAAAACAATTAGAATTAGAAGATTGCAATTAAAACAACAAAGTTACGAGAGAAAAAAAAACTCAATAGAAACTGAGAAATAATGCCAAAGAAGAAATTAAAGAAGAGAAATTTTCAAAATGGGAAGCTTCTCAATTTGAAATAAAAAATATGACGGAGCGAAGGGGGAGGAAGGTGTCCAAAATACCGTGCACAGAAAAATCTTAATATATCGCCTCTGATAATATCTTTAATTATTTTTCGAAGAAAACACACACACACACACACACACACACGTACACGCATATAACAGAGGCGAGTTTGACTAAAAAAAAAGGAGTAGACGCGTTACTTCTCGTCTTCCCAAATTCATCGCCTCAATTAATTCGCTTTCGAACCTCCTTCCCGATCATTTGAAAAATGAAAACAAAAAAAAAAAAAAAAAAAAAAGATGAAAGAAAGAAACCTCGCAGCTTCTAATACAGTCCGGTAGCTGCTTTCTATCACGCATATATATGTATATACATACGAAAGGAGGCACGCGTGCGTTATATAGGATTATTACGTGAGCCTCGTGTGGGCGTCTCGCGCCCATATAGAGGCCTTCGCCACTATATATATATATATATATATATATATATATATATATATATATATATATCTACATGCACTCACGCACACACGCGCGCGCATATACACACGATGGTGGGTGGACCGGACGCGGGGCACGGCTGTAATACCCGTGCGCTCGCAGCGTCTTTCTTTCTCTTCGCCTCGCTGATGATGATGATGATGATGATGATGATGCTCGCTATATATATATATATATATATATATATATATATATACATACATGCATGTCGAAGACTATATACGAAGCTCGGCGTCCCATCTCTCTTACCGCGCATTTCGTTTTATAAATTATGCACGCATGTATAATAAGCGTGCATATTATAACTGCGTGCGCGCACATCAGCTCGTCCACTCTCTCTCTCTCTCTCTCTCTCTCTCTCTCTCTCTCTCTCTTCTACTCTCTCTCTCTCTCTCTCTCTCCTCCTCTCTCTCCTCTCTCTCTCCTCTCTCTCTCTCTGTGTGTGTGTGTGTGTTGTGTGTGTGTGTGTGTGTGTGTGTGTGTGTGTGTGTGTGTGTGTGTGTGTTCCGCGAATTATTATAACGCGCTCGCTAAAAGATATAATAATAATTGAGAACGCGAGTAGCGCGCGCGAAGTCGACATTGGTCGAGGATCGATTTTGATTCGCATCGGAGCCATATATATATATATATATATATATATATATGTCTATATGTCTATCGAGGGAGGAGGACGAGGGAGAGGAAAAAAATAGGATGGCTGTATGCGCGACGGAGTGCACATCATCGGAAACCGAATTGTGCAATATATATATACCGATCGCAATACGGAGAAACCGTTTTTAGCGTTTCACTTACATAGTTTTACTATATATGCATGTGCTGAGCCGCGCGTTCGCCGATGCCGATGGTTTAATATGGAAAATCCGGCGCCCCGTTCACAAGTCTATCCTATTAGCTTTATAAAGAATCGCAGCAGAATGGCTCGCAACGTTTCTCATATGCATATATAAAACTGACACTGTATTTTTCTTTGAGACGGAAAAGGGTTCGATTTTTGCGCCGTCCTCCAGGAAATCGATCCGCGGAAATATTATTTATATGGAATCGGTATACGGCACGAAAATATGTACGGGAAAAAAATTGACCTTCAACGATGCGCATACGCGACATTAATAATTGTGGTACAGAGAAAAAAGTGAAATAATTGAATTTTCATCGCGAAAAACCGTGTGAAACTTACGGTTTAATGAACATTTATCAGTATCTTATTATATTGTCATTTTGATGTTTTGTTTCGCATTTATCAAGCCTGTAAAAATTGTTTTCTCTCGTAATTCATATGATTTAAACAAAAATGTGTAGGAACTTTATGGTTTATAATAGTCAAACGTAATTTATAATAAAAAAAAAAGTAAATTGTGAATAAGTAAAATTAAGTTGTTTTTTTTAATTCTTGATAATGTAGAAAGGTACAAAGTTTAGCAATATTTTACGTAAATATTATTTAATACGTATATATGGATATTGAAAAATTCTCAACCTTCAAAATGGCGCCTATTGGTTCTAAAAAATCGAATTTGAATAAAGTTAGAAGGCAAAGCGTTTATTTTATTAAGAAAATTAAGTTAAATTCTGAATAAGGATTACATTGTCGCTTTACATATGATACATACTTGCATAAAATGTAACATAAACTTTTCTCCATTGCAATGAAATATGCGACGAAGTTCGAATTTGTTTATCTTATGAAAATCCCGATATTTGACGCCGAATATGCGAAGAACTAATAATATAAAGAGCAAACATTTACTAATAAACATGTGTCTATATCAAAAAATGTACGGTTTTTTAGTCATATGTATCAAATGCACGCTGACGATTTTATACAACCAGATGATCATCCGCTAATCCGTGTAAAATCAGCCTAACTTCGATTCGCAACGATGACAAAATTATGTATTTCCGAAAATAGATGCATTAGAGAACTGTTTTGCTTCAAACGTTCCTTCTTCGACACCGAGCCGCTAAAAGTACGGGTCTTTTCTGAAAAAAAATCCTGAGACTGTATACAGTATATCCAAGTGAATCCGAAGTATAAACATAACTATTCTAAATCAATATTTCAAAAATGAAGACACGTTGAATAAAAACGAAACAATTTTAAGTCGCGAATTCTAACTATTCAAAGTATATAAGTACCGCGTAGCTTCGGAATGGAATGAGGTCAAGTCCTAAAAGTTTACAAAGAGTTACCTCGCTTTATCCGGATTAAATCCGTCAACCAAATGTAGCTTGTGGTCTGATGTGGTTAAGCGTGCAATTAATAATACGAGTTTATAAACATTGTCCGGGAGAAAAAGAAAATAATTAAAAAATCAAGACTTTGGAATGCATCGTCGCCAATCATTATCGCCTTTAAATAGCGATTGTACTATCCACGTTTTCTAGTTCTTTATTTTACCGTCGTAACTTCTAAATGCATAGATTTTCGTCCAAATAAAAATTAAAATAATAGAAGAAATTAAAAGATATAAAATTGTCTTTTTACAACACGTATATTTTCTAACTACGACTACTGATTGAATATAATTTTTTAAATATAAATACTTTTATAATTTTTTATATGACCTAGAATATTCAAACAATAATTACATTATGAAGAAAATAATTGAAAATTATTGTTATTCTACTCTTAAAAAAGTTTATTTATGTCATTAAGCTGTACATGAAAAAAGTAAAGCAAATGTATTTTTAAACTTTTACTTTTAAGATATGAGAGGCCTATGCTTGTAAATATATGAATGTGAAAAGACTTGCTATATAATAAAGAAGCAAATGACTCACTGGTTCTTCCAAAAATAAACGAGTTTGGATTCATCAATTTAAGATGAATTTTAATTATATCTATAAAATACAATCTATAATGTAATATATATATATATATATATATATATATATATATATATATATATTTCATTTCAAATATAATAAAAAAAGAAAGGATAATTAATAATAATTTGATATAAACTAGGTTTTGTATTTTTATGTAAATAGAATTCCATATACAATTTACTTACAAGATAAAAAACTTAAAATTAAGTGAACACGTTGTTCTCACGCCTTAGCTTCTTTTTTCTTAGTCTTTAACATTTCCTTCTTCTTCTGCTTTTCAGATTCATCGTGTAGCCGCCTCTTTTTACGAAGAAGCCAGATAGCTTTTGCTCTGTTTTCTCGACCAGTCATCATGCTCTTATAGAGTTTTCTGTATTTATTCTTTACTAACTTTTCTCTCAACCGATACTCTTGTTTCTCCTGTCGACTTTTATCCCAAGGATCGACTTTCGTTATTTCACCACTCTTAACTTTCATATTCTTTTTCTAGATTGGCATTCAATAATTCATATGGGATTAATTTCAATTCTTAAATTTTAAATATAATACATGATTTGTGAATTGTTGATGAAAAACAAAAAATACTAATAAAAAATAAGCTGTGCCTTAAACACATTTATTTGTATTTTGATACATGTTTAAAAATATATAAACAAAAATGATTATGAATTAAAATTATTAAGCATGTTCAAAAATTAATAAGAAATAAAATGTACAAAATTAGTGAACTAAAATAAATATTGAATTTTCAAGTAAATAATTTAATATTGTGAATAAATATTTATATATAATACTTTTAAATGAAAATAATTTACCTTTTGTAATCTTTCTTGTTCTTTTTCATTAACTATTTTTGTCGAATTACCAGATTTTGTTTTATTTGAATTAACAACTTTTACATCTTCATCTTCGTCCTCATCCTCGTCCTCGTCCTCGTCCTCATCCTCATCCTCGTCCTCATCCTCATCCTCATCCTCACTTTCTTTATCAGTTTTTTGCTTCATCAGTTTCTTCTTTTTATTTACAGCTTTCACATCAATATCACTAATTTCTTCATTTTCATCCTCTGTGCCTTCTTCATTTTCACTCTCGTTCATTCCTTCGTCTTGGTCATCTTCAAATTCCTCGTCATCTTCAAGATCTTTTGAAATTGGATTAAAACATATTAGTATGGAAAAAATTAAAAGTTAATCAGTGTTTAACACATTTTCAATTCACAATTAGTTACCATAATTTAATTTGAAATCGGGATCTATTAATGCTCTTTCTTCAGGCGGAATATAAGTGTCATCACGACGTGGATCCTTAAATGGTGAAAGATGCGCAGGTAATATACAACCCATTAAATATTTTTCTACAGGCAAAAGTTCTCGAGCATTTATGGAATCAAAGACCCACTGAGGTTGTAAATAGTATCTGTCATATATTATACAATTTAAGTGAATGGTAAATACAGTATGCATTAATAATAGACATATATTAAATACTCCAGGGAGCTTAAATTATTTGTGTTGTTTAATATCTTAAATAAATGTATCTTGTATATAAAAACAATTAAACTAAGAATTTTAGCTTTTAAAAGAAACATAAATATTTGTTTTAGTACATTTATTGTTCATGTATAGAACATGAGTTGAATTTGAATTTCAAACTTTGTTTTTTATCTTAAAGCAAATAAATAAAATAAACAATATTATTTACCTAGAAATGAATTGCTTATCCATATCAGGTCTATCAACAATATGATGTGTTATAGTTTCATCGTTTTCGTCAAATGTTGATCCAACAAATAACAACTTATCCCATGAAACCTCTGCTCCAAAACAACGTAGAACAAAAACAAGTGGTTCTCTAGGTACTTCTCGATTTAAAAAGAATTTTAGTCCTTTAAAAAGTGTTTTTAATTTTTTTACTTTTTCTAATTCTGCCTTGGCCTCCTCAAGTTTATTCACATCATTTTCCTAAATCATAATTTAAATCTTGTCAGATTAAATATATTTTAAATATTTTTAGTATATATAAAAATACAAATATACAAAGGTAATTACGTTTGCAAAACTATCTATGTCAAGCTCCTCTTCTACATTTTCTGTCGATGAATTCAGACTCACTAATGGAACATTCAAAGCACTTATTCGCTCTGAGACAAATGCTTGTTCATCCACTAAAGCTTTCTCAGAAATACCTAAATAAAAGTTGAACAGAAAGTGTAAATAAAATTATTTCTAAATAAATTAAATTGTTGATAATTCAGCTATCTTTAATTTAAATAAATAGATAACTAAAAATGTAATTAGTTAATCAGATTATTATACTTACTAATGCTATTAAATTTTGGTGGGTAAATAAGATTTAATGAATGGTAAAGTCTAAAGTTTACAAATCCAAGCATAATGATATAAAATTCAACAAAAGTAGACATCAATTTAAAATCTACTTCATTCTTCTTTTGAGGTTCAAATCCAAAATGATGTGGTACAATCCATGTGATGGTTTGTCCTTTAATTTCAGCTTGATAATAGTAACCTTTAATAGATATAAACACCTTTCTAAGTGCTTTGGCAGCAATGACAGCATGTAAGAACTCTATAGTTAATCTTCGACAAAGTATACTTTGATCTCTAGGTATGTGTGGCATTGATGGAAAAGTACTAAACAAAAAGCATAATGTTAAACAGTCGTCTAAATCCTTTAAAGCATCAATAAATGTTGGATATCTTTCTTTGACAATGTGATCAAGTTTTATCGTAGGATGGTTCCTGAGATATCTTTTCATTTCTCTAAAATCTCTCATTGCCTTAGCTCTAGAAACTTTTCTGGCAAATATCTATATTAACAATAAATATTTTAATTTATATTTTCTTAATAAAAAATTTGCGAAAATCATTAAAATTTTTAAATATTTACCTTGTAATCTCTTAATTTCCATATTATTGGCTCATGCATCAAAAACTGTATATCTTTTTTATGATAAAGTATTTTTATACGAGTATCTCCTTTTTGCGCTCTTTTTCGATTTCGTGGTTCTCTTGGATAAATTCCTTTTAGAATACATAGTCTACGAAATTCATTTAACGAAAGTTGTAACTTCTTTAAAGCTCGTTTTCTTGTCATAAATTGAGTAGCCTCCCCTGCCTCATACTGAAAATATGAATATAAACGTATATATAGTATTTTATTTACTTATAGATTATTTAATTAACTTATAGTCTATATTAATTTTCTACACATTAGCTTATAACCTAAATGATTGACAAATTTTTAAAACGCACAAATAACTTACCTTCTTTTTCCCAATCACCACCATTTTTTAAACTATGATGATTTAAATTTTGGTTATAAGTTTCACTTTTATTATATATCTAAACTCATTTTTTAAATACAAGAACTTTTTATTATATAGCCAAATTGACAAGTACAAAACACGTGCCACAGCACAGCACAGCTGCGCGTATAATTGCAGAATTTTTCAAATATATCTACAGAGTTCATATACCGATCGAGTTCAGAAACATATATATATATATATATATATATATATATATATATATATATATATATATATATATATATATATATATATATATAATATATATATATATGTATATATATATATATATTTATATATATATACATATATGCATCAGGTGAATACATATGTATAGCTGTGTACAGTATATTATTTATACAAGAATATATAACCAGGTATAACGCTAATAAAATATAATAAACATTTTCTATGAAATTACCGTACTTAACGAACTAAAAAAAAAATTAATTTTCTTAGTAACTTCTAAATCCGAAATTATATCTATCACTGTGTTATGGAAACACAAGACTTAATAAAATGTTTTGATGAAAAAATTTTATGGGGTTCACACATGATTGAACAATTAAAAATTGTAGAAAAAGTTGAAGGTGTTGACAAACTAATCAGAAAAATTCAACAAGAAGTAAAATTTTTAAAGAAGGTTAATGATTTCTAAAGAATATAACAAACTTAAAACTATACATTGATTTTTTTTAAATTTATTTTATAAATTTTGAAACAGGTACGTTCTACAGGAAGGGTAAAAAAAGAACATCTCCAAAGCACAAATTTAGTGCACTTAAATGCAATTGTTCAACGGTTACTATCTGCTAATGAACCTGTAAATGTCCTTAAACCATTTAAACATGAAAATTTAAGGTTAGAAGTTGATATTGTCTGTAAAGGTGGTTCAAACTGGATAAAAGTTATTGCTCGCAATCCAAAAGCTCTTACTCTGATTTCTCGTGGAAATGCTGAATATGGACAGAAATCTGTTTTCGATCAAGCTGATTCTTATATAAAATGTGCTAGGAATCATCCCCATATGTACAAACCCCCTGAAATTATATTTCATTTTGCTTGTGGTATAGAAAAGCCATTAGCTGAAAAATTAGAAGGTTCTTTAGGTATTATAATTGAAGGAGAAAAAATTGATACTCAAGACAGGGATGATGTTGAATATGGTAATTTTACTTCTTTTATTACTATGTACATTTTATTTTTATTCCTATTTTAATTTCAGATGCTTTATACTCTGAATCAGAAAGTGAATCAGAAGATACTGCCAACAGTAGCATTTGTGATCTATTAGAATTAAGTACGAATATTAATTCAACTGATATTACAATACTTAATTTAGATGTTTCAACTCTTCTTGCCTATGTAACAAATATGACCAATGGTCATGCAAACTTTGTATATATGGAACCATTACTTACTACACAAGCAGAATGGGAAAGATCTCATCCAATAAAGCCAGTTTTAGATAATCTATTTAATAATAAAGAATTAGTCATATGTCAAACTGCATACGATAATTTTACAAATATTATAAACTTAATTGGTGGCTCAAATGAAAAACAAAGAGCTGACGAGTTATTACAAAGGGTTAAAATAGTTGATGATATTTCTAAAGGAAGAATCATGGATTTGAACCTTGGTGGTAAAATTAAGGAACGATCAAGATTGATTTTTGCAACTGGTGAGAATATGAAAAGTATTACTGTTTCTGCTAATAAGGGATTTGTATGCGCAGCAAGAATGCAAGTATGAAAACTAGAAAATAATTTAAAATCCTGAAATATTTCTTACCTGATGTTAAATTATATTAACATTTATTTCGTAATTATTTTCAGGGAATTGAATGCATGGTTTTCATTCATGAACCTCGTTCATTGTCTGAGATGAAAGAAATGAATGCTTCAAAAATCGAATCCACGTGACACATTTTATCCATTTTCAATAAATTAAGCTATCCCTAAATTAATTACAATTTATTGCGTTGTACATAACAAATTTTTTAATACAGGTATTTAACGAGTTGAACTGGTAAATGACTAGTTTTGTATCTAACAAATAATATATTATCTAAAAAGAACCTATTAAACGTTAAATATTTTCTTATTATTACATACGCAACTTCTATTATGTACAAATAGCCTCTAGTCAATAATATGGTCCAGATTCGAATGCATTTCTTTCAAATTGCTTTCAAACTCTAAAAGTAATAACATAATAACAGTGAATTTAAATATTAACACTAATGTTATCCAAGTGAATAAAATAGTATGTAATATAAGTTACCTGAAATATAAGTAAGAAAACGAGGATTACGCTCCCTGGCTAGTGCGATAAATTCCTTGCACTTATTATCATCGCCGAGGGATTTGTGGCATTTGGCGCTATTTAGCAAAGCCTTGATATTATTCTCGTTGACCTTTAGTGCCCACTCGCAATCCGACAGAGCTTTCTCGAAGAAGCCGAGCTTCATGTAGGAGAGCGCTCGGTTGTTCCAAAGTACGGCCGAGTCTTTTCTGCGCTCTACGGCTTTCGAAAAATACGTGATTGCCTTCTCGTAATTGCCCTCCCTGAATGCCGTGTTACCGATTTTTTTGTAAGTCTCGGCACGTTCGTTACGGGCTTTTCTGTCCTCCGCCCGCTGTAAGGCGTCTTTTTCTACACTTCTCTTGAAGGACTCTTTATTGATTGTGATTTAATAAAAAAAAAGTATATCATTTATTAACAAACAAGCATAAGTAAAAATTGTACAGTTTTAGATTTACATACACATAATATAAAGATAACTATATTATTGGAGCTATAAATATTAACATAAAAGATTTATTGGGTTCTTTAATAATTATCTATTTTATTTATTGTTATAATGATATGAAATGTCATTTATGTAATGTTAAAATTATTTTATTTAACATTAAAAGACTAAAAACTTTCATTTACGGAAGCACTTCGTATTATTTACAAATTACATATATATAAAATACACAAATATAAAGACTTAAAAATATATAATTTATATAAATCTAATATTATATTTATAAATTAAAATACTTGGCAATTTATATTAAAGACGTGTATATTTTATTATAATTATTATCTAAATAAAAAATACAAATTTCACATATAACATGTTTTACTTAATAGCAATGATAAGCATAATAAACGCTAAATATTAATATTATGTATTTATCAACAATACTAATGATAACAAATTTAATGGTACACGAATTAGAATTACATTTAATTTAGTTATAAAATTTGGCAATATTTAAAACTGATTATACCTTGGGACATTTTATTAGGATCCGAATCGTCCTCGCGATATTTATTTATTACTGTGCGATTAGTTTTTACTTTTAATTCGTCAGAGTCAGATATTTCAGACATACTGTTGCTGTCTAACATTTTATCTGCTAAAACCATTCCGCGCTCCTGTTCCTTAACATCGGTCGAGGCCAGTTGTTTGACAATTTTTTCTTTAAAAACATACAATGTTGGAATTAAATAAATATGATAAAACTGTCATTGTTAGACAAATGTTAATTATCAGAATTTTTTGTAAAAGTAGTCTTTTTTCAATATATAAACATATATACTTATATTTTATACGCACGTACCAACTTCAACTACGCGATGCATGAAATTCTGAAACTCCTCTTCTGTTACATGTTTATCCGGACGAAGGCTAGAGCACATAAGATCATATTCCTCCTTAGATTTTGCATAAACTTCATCTGAGATCGAGTTATTACTCATTGTTTTTTTTTTAATTTACTTAAACAAAAAGAATTTTTTAAAAAATCGGATGAAACTCATACACTGTTGAAGCGAGAAGTGTTCTAACCATTGTGCTCTTGTTAGTCGAATTACCATGGACACGCAGATAACTTATATAAATTGGCTTTTATTGTAAGAAAACTGCATGTATAATTTATAACTACTGTATATATTTTCCAAAATAATTTCTGCAAAAATTTTCTGTTCGATATTGTTCTTGAGAATAGCCTCAAAAATTTTGGTTCGGATTTAATTTAAAAATCAAGCTATTGACATTGCTTCGCTCAGGTTTCATTTGAATTGAAAAATTTTGAAGTGGAAAAAGTTAACAAATCAATACGAAAGTTATATAAATGGGAAAATCGTATTACAGATACTACGTCCTTTTTAATGAAACAAAAATCTTTCTAATGCATACTATTTATATATAGACTTTTCTTTTAATTTTGATTTCTTATTCGTGTTTACTAATTATAATTAACTGCATTACTGTTTCTGAAAAATAATATTAACTAAAAATGATGCTACACTAATCTATAAATTGAAAAATTTATATACCTCAGATAAAAATTATCACGACTAAAATATAAATTTACTATAAAAGTTATATTGTCGATTTTTCACACCCACCTGAAATCAATGATATATAAAAGTATACAGTCTGTTGGCCTTAACTAAATGATGACAATAAAGATAAAAAAAATTAGAAATCACGTATAAACCTGAGATAATACTTATTGGTTCGAAAAAATATAGATGAGTTCAGTTCAAGTTCAGATATAAATGAATTTAACAAGACGTATGTATGTGTGCGTGTGAAAAAAAATTTGTATTTAACATTTTGTGAAGTTAATATTCATTATTAATTAAATTAAGAAGAATTTTATTTTTTATTGAGAATTTTTTAAACATTTTACATTATGTATATTATGCTTATTGCAGATTCAAAAGCACTATAATTAAACGATTAAATACAAACTAAGTACATTAAATTAAACTAAATACACAAATTAAATACATCTATAAGTAGTATGAGTTAATACGCATTTGAATTAATTATTATTACTTTTATAATGTGTTAAAATATATTTTATTAATTTTTGTTATAATTTTACAGAACATCTAATATTGTAACTGTCGATAAATAAGTTTCCTGTTAAAAAAGGGCCCATTAGAGTCGACTCGTTGCGCGTATTCAAAATTAATTTAATCAAAGAAATATATAAAAAAATGTATTTCTTTATATACTAACACACAAAAAAGCAGACAAAGATTATAATAAAATGTGAGTACAACGTTCCTGATTATAACCAGGTAGTCATAGTTTACAATTTATATGTAATAATTCATACGGCTGCTCTGAATTATATACTTCACTCACGCATGCGCGTTACGATACTGCGAACCAAACACGTGCGCTCTTCTCACCGCGTATAACATCGCGGAAGAGAGAGAAAGAGCGAGTGCGGTACGGACCTGAAAAGAGGGGGGGGGGTCACCGCACCACGCACCGAACTCATTGCTTTAACAGGGTGCAAGTGTGTGTGCGTATATGCGCGCGTAGATGCATGTATATGTACAGTGCACGAGTGTGAACTGTCTGGATAGCGCGCGAGCTCTCCCTCTCCGCCCGCTCACCGCGGCTAGTATTGCAGATATAGCGAGGCGGCGGCAATACACAGCAGAAGTGCAGAACCGGAGTTCTCGAACGTCCAATATTATATACTCCTCCAATCGGAATATTCCCAGCATTTACCGGACGGCCGACGACGTCGAGCGCGAGCCGAGTCGACGTCAGTCAGTCAGTGTCTCGTGTGCCTCCATCGGCGTCAGTTGTATGAATAAATCGTACGAAGTTGCGTTCTCTGTCGCAGCTTTAATTTTTGAATTAACCCGGAAAGTTTTTGCACGATTTATCGCCGACGACAGTCGTTCATAATACGTACGTGTGAAGTCGCAACATCGGAACAAATTTGTTTGTTTGTTTGTTTTTTTTTTTTTTTTTTATTTTTTTATAAAGGAGCTTGGTAGATATTTTTTTCTCAGTAATATACTTACTTTTATATCTCCTTAGTGAACAGTTGAGGGAAGAATAAAAGAGAACAAACACAACGACAACACGGCGGAACGCATCATATACATATATATATATATCTACACATATACGAGTGAATACCGCATCCATTCTCATCAGGGAACCGGGAAGTTTAATAGCATAAAATAGACATATTGCCAGCGCGGACAGCTCCACCAACGGTTTATAATATAAAATGGCGGACGACGGTCACGAAAACGGCACGAGCAACGGCGTCGTGCCCGAGATCGAGCTCATCGTCAAGGTAAGTCAGTGGTGCACGGGTGTGTTATTACATATAAACGCACATATGTGTGCGTGCGTGTGCGCGCATATGCCCATGCAAAAATCTCGGTACTCGCCACATAGCGTGGCCGCTCCTTTCACAAAAACGCTCTTTGATAGTCTCCCCCCCCCCTCCCGCGCGGTCGTACTTTATATACACATGTGTGTTCTTGCGTATATATAATACACTACGTTAAAAGTTGCCAATGTGCTCCAAAACGCGCTTTATTTCCGTCTCGTGCGTGCGGCAACTGTTGGGAGACCGCGAAAAGAGGTACGGAGAGAGAGAGAGAAAGAGGGCACAAACAAGAAATGGGCGTGGAAGCGAGAGAAAGAGAGATGGAAAAGGGAAACGAGAGACCCAAGAGGGAGTCTCTTTTTTTCTCCCTCGGTGTTTTCGCCCTCTCTGCACACCTGCGCGATTCCTTTCTCTGTTTTGCCTGCGCTGCTCGGTGCTTCCTCTTTCTCAAGCTCTTCCTACTTCGGAACATTTTTGCTGTCGGCGCACTATCTCTCTCTCTCTCTCTCTCTCTCTCTCTCTCTCTCTCTCTCTCTCTCTCTCTCTCTCTCTCTCTTTCTTCGTCTTTCTTTTTTTTCCATGTAATACGTCTTTTCTACCTTTAGTAATTGACATACAGAATACAATGTTCGATCTTGTGTAAATAATTAATTGTGCCGTCGTACTAACAGTTCGGGTATATATACAAAAAAAGCCCCCCCCCCCCAACTACATTTGTATATAGAGAACTTGCAATGGAACATAAACATTTCGTGTCAAACGAACCAATAAGTTTGTTAAGAATCATTAACTTACTTAAATGATATTAGAAAAACGCGCGGACCTTGCCTAGTGAATGTCAGAAACGTTTATCATTCATTTAAAATTTATCTTATATGACGTTAATTCGAAAAATGTGCAATGACAATTTTCCCTGGATCGCAAACACGATGAAAGTAGTGGCAATTTCATTGACTGTACAAGTTTTTCTTCTTTGTATAATTTTTTATACCCTCGTATATGCATACTTGCTCGGTATTTTTTCCCCGAACGCGATCTCTTATATACAAAAATATCTCTTCTTTTTCAAAAAGTCAGTACTATATATATATATAAATAGAGTGTAGGTATCATTACATATTTCCTAAAACTCCGAGGAATCGTATATATAGGGAGAGAGGGGGAGGGAGAGAGCACGTTGCCTCGCGTTTTATGCTTCTTTAAAGCAGCTGGCTTATAACCGTTTCTCCGAACCGTACATATAATATACGGAAGCGGTCGCGCGCATCTGCAGCAGGCGCGCGCCGAGCGCGCGAGCTGCTGTGCTGCTGCTGCTCCTGGCTGGCTGCATTATTCTGAAATTTTGAAGAGTGCGCTCCTCGCGACTCGTCGCCGCTGGCAGCGGTCCGTCGGCCGGGCCGTCGCGTCGCGCCGGCATTGCACCTGTAACGAGGAAAGACAAAAACCACCTTACCGTGTATTTTTTTTGTTTTTTGTTTTTTGTTTTTTTTTTTTTTACCCCGCTATCCGTCCACGCGATGCGCCGGATTCGCGGCGTATTTTTGCTCATCCTCTTTCTGCTGTTCGAGCCTAAACGACATGGGATGCGCGGATGTGTTTTCCATCGGCCACATACACCGGGAGCTTTAAACGATGTCCCTCCGAGTCTCGTTCTGCCTGCGCTCTTTCGTCCTTCTGCGTTATGCGCATAAGCGAAAAAAAAATTACCATATAACGCGCGAACACGAGCGAGCGAGCGAGCAAGGAAAAAACGAGAAAATGGCAATAAAGAAACGTCGACGACAAAATGCAACGTTTGCGTTTACCATTTTTTTTTTATCCTCTTTTTGCGACTTCTTCATTATTTTTATTCTCAGTATCTGACGATACATTTCGCAATATATATATATATATATATTGAATTCGATTGTTTTAATCATCGAACTGAAAAAAAATGCGATTTATCGCACATTCCACGGATAGACTGGATAACGTGGATTTCCATGCGGGGCGCGCTCACCGATTACGCATCGGTAACAACTTTTATTTCTCACAGGAACAATAATAACCTCGCAAGGATCGTTTTATTTCTGTCCCATGACTCTGTCGCACTTTTATATACATGTGTTTTTAACCTAGCCACGCTTATTACGGAGCTTTTATTTTTACATTCTCAAAGTGCGCAATCACGTGCATTATATTAAAAATGTATGTAATTGCGCGCAAACAAAACAGAAACGCCAATAGACGGCGTAGTTTTAAAAATAGAAACTGCTCGAAAATAATTCGTTGGATCCGATTATATTGTTTTTGGTCCCTGTGTTTGTCAGTGGAAGGGATAGCAAATATTTTAACAATTTCAACTACAATACAAATCGAATGAAGCTCACTTAACACATTTCGTCAAACAAATATTTATGTTTATTTATTTATATAAATACATTTCTACACATTTTTGCTTTCAAAAAAATTGTCTTTTGTGGGAGAGCTTGTCTAAAAATTAAATTTTATATTATGTCCTGTACTATACTCATTATATCTGCAAAATAATCTCTCTCTCTCTCTCTCTCTCTCTCTCTCTCTCTCTCTCTCTCTCTCTCCTCTCTCTCTCTCTCTCTCTCTATCTATCTATCTATCTATCTATCTATCTATCTTCGTTCCGTCCCTTTCCATTTATATCAGCTGTTTTTTTATTGTTATTTATAGGCGTTCTCGATGGAAAGTACGAAAGAAGTTCGAAAAGTAATGGGAAAAATATTTTTCCTTGAGGTGCCCGAGGAGTGAAGCGTGTATTTAAAAATTTTTTTTTCTCACCTCTCTAACCTCCAAATATCGACTTTCACGTGATTTTCCGGCTTTCGTTGTGAGCAATATATAGTACCATAATACCAGTGCGTAAGTTGATTTTTGCCTCGTGAGACAATTTACTCCCGAGCAAAACGGGGGGAATATTAGTGTTAAAATGTACTATTGTTTTTTATCAATAATAGATAGAAATTGACTTTTTCGCTGCGTTTATCGGGATATATATATATATATATATATATATATATATATATATATATATATATATATACTGACATTAAATGTCGAGCTTATCTGTAAAATAAAATAAATCTTCAGCGACCTTGGTCGAGCTAAGCTAGCTAATTAAATTATGTAGTTTCATAACCAGGAAAGAGAACTATTGCTTTTGAGGCAACGGTCATTTCATACAGATATACTTGAAACTGTTTAAGGTTATAACGTGTCATAGCTATGATATCAAATGATTAATATTAATGTATAATTGCAATAATTATTCAAGTGTCCTTACCTGAAATCTGCTGTCTGAAACAAAAAAAAAAACTAAACGGCTCTTTAATGTATATTTCTTAAAAAAAAAAATTATTAATAGCGTTCTTTTATCCGTATTTGCGTAGAATGTTCAATGTATTTCAATTGCAGATAATAAGATAATAATAAACTGTCGTGCAATGAATGTTATTTCTGCAAAAAATTGCGTGGATCTGTGAATGTATAATTAACGGATGACATCTGAACCGTCAATCTTGACACATATATAATTCGGAGCTATATATACACACACAAATAAAATATCCATATATTTAAACGTGAGAAAAAACGCAATACCGAATAATTGAATGATTCTCCCCTATACAGAATAAATTTGCAGTGCAAGAATTACGCGAATGCACGTAATGTACATACATCTATATATACGTATATAAGGCGCGAAAGTGCGCAAATTATTAAATCTTGTTCCACGCACTCCGCGTGTAATAAGCTGCGGATTATATATGTTGAATTCTTTTCCGCGTTGATTTTGCGCACGCACGCGCGTATACAGGCAGCGAAATATTTACTATATATATTTACACGGTTACTTGAAGTAGATAATCGCGTTATTAATACTTCTTCTTCATATAGATATGCGTGTATGCACATGTGCCGCGCGCGCGCGTGTCTGTGTGCACTGCATCTGTGATATACAGACCGTACAGAGCTTTTAGGGATTTATTTGTCCTTGCCGTTATTGGACCAGGTATATATCGTAAAAACCAAAAGCTTATTACTTACATACCGCGAAAATTTTGGTAGCATCTCTGTTTTCGCGCTTGCGCGTATACTTGCAACACCGTATTCTGATATTGAAAAATACGAAGGGCTGCAATCACCATTGCTTTCTTCCAAGTTTTACTAATTGTTCGTGCATTAACAAAAAACGCGCATAAAGATATAACAGCGTGAAATTGATTTTCAATGAAATCTTATATAATAGCCTTTGGTGGATATATCAATATCAGCTCTACTTTTCTCTGTCGAGGTAGATAATCGCAAAAAAAAGTTGAGATACGTTTCTTTTAAAAATTTTGATTCGTAAAATTTAAGGGTTTTTTTTTTGTACAATAATTACAATTTTAAAAAACATATCGAAAATCGTTCAAATATATTTCATTCGAAATGTCAAAGATGTGACAAATGCGCGAATATTCATTTATGCATGTTTTCGAGGAATGTCGTCGGTTATAACACCATTCGCTTAGAAAAAAAATTGAACAAAATTTACAACTGAATCCGAAATACGTATACGTTTCGCGCGTAGGCATCCAGGCGATCAGCGAGCCTATAAGCAAATAAGTAAAAAGAAGAAACCATACCGGGGCGGCTGTTGCGCTTCCGTCACCTTTCATTCTATCCATTGCTCTGTCTCTCTCGACGCAGGCACTTCTCTTATTTCTTTTTCAAGGAGTGAAAAATTAATTTATTTTTACAAAAGCCAAGAAAATTGTTATCCCCGAGAACAGTACCTCTGTGTGCGTGCGCGCGCGTCTGCGTGTGTTTATTTGGCACGGCACGTTGCTCTTGCTGCTAGAGCAGACAATTACATACCAGGTTTCAAATATATATATATATATATATATATATATACATACTCGCACACTTTCGCCGGGAGCCGTTGCGGGCAGAACAATCCGCGCGAATCGAAAGTTCGGTGACGACGACGGCGCTTGATGGTAGGGACGTGACTTTCGTTAGAGTTTAAAAGACAGATGGGGAACAAAAAAAAAAAAAACAGAAAAACGCGGGCACCCGCTCGTTTCTATATATATATAAGAGGGAAACGGCGAAACAACTCTCTTCTTTCGGAAATTTTTATCTATATATATACACTATACTATACAGGTACGCGCGGCAATTCAATTAAAAGGTAAAAGGAGACTGGCGAGGACGTATTTCTGCGAGAGCGTCAGCGCAAAAAGTATTATGTATAGAAGTATCTGCAAGCGACGACGAAGAAAACAGCGTTCAGGATATATATATATATATATATATATATATATATATATATATATATATATATATATAGAATGGTCTAATAGCCACGCGGAGAATGCAACGATCTTTCGCCGCTGATGCATATAAAACGTTTTTTTCTCTTCCTAGTCCGTTTGTTACAAAGGTCAAAATTTTAAAATGCGTATCAGTGGCTAGTTATAATTCATTCATTGTTGTTTCAATTTTCGGAAAATAGAGAAAAAACGAAACTAATTTGAATTCTGATTGATCGTAAAACATTCAAAATATAGAACCAAAAAGTATCATCGTAAGGAAAGGAATTTTTCAAAAAGTGCATTTAACAAAATCCATTGGTTCTTGCTTTATTTCAATTTTATAAATAACGCAAAAATTGCCAATTATCCAGATTAAATGTAGAAGAATTGTGACAACGCGCTTAACGGCTCTGTTACGAGGGAAATAGTTTTCCTGGACATGCAATGAAGCTAGGAAATTTTACGAAGTATCATATATATATCGCCTCGCAAATTTGGATTAGTTCACAAAAAAAAACAAATATTATGAAGTATTAATGAAATTTTTAATTCAGTGGGTTTCTTCATGGGAGGTCGGAGGACGGCCCATTACTATATAATAGGCGTAAAAAGTTATAACAGAAGAAACGCGCGAAGAAAGTCTTGTTCGAAGAAAAAAAAGTGAGGGGAGGGGTCGGAGAGATCATCGAGAGAGAATCGAACTCAAATCAAGGAAGAGCAGCGCGCGCGGATTTATTTTTCATTTTCTCCTCGAACCGCGCGGCGGTGCTGTCTAATGCGGATTTCTATATAGCATTTACCTATGTATATTTACCTATATTTTTTATCCTTTGAGACTTCGCCTTGCGTGAGGATGGATGCATATACGTAATATATATATATATATATATATATATATATATATATATATATATATATATATATGCCATTCCGCCTTTTGAGCGTGAGAGCGCGTGACGTATATAGCGGATCGTCCAAGATAAAACTCCTACAAGGACTTTTTCACTCGCGGCTTCTCCGCGGCATATAAGCTTGACCTTTGCAGGATGACAAGATGTTCATGCATGTGTGTATGTGTGTGTATACTGGGGTATATATATATATATATATATATATATATATATATATATATATATACTAACTCGCGCACATCTTGTTTACTCATCCGCAGTTAGAGGCTGAGAGAGAGAGAGAGAGAGAGAGAGATAGAGGGAGAGCTTTATTTGAACTGATTTAATACAGACATATACATACTACGTTTGCATAATATTTTTCTTTATTGCGTACGTGCGTATTATCTACACATATATAAAGAACTTATAAGTTCATTTCTGAAGAGCAAATTGGAAACGTTCGATCGTTAATTGTATAATATAGTGCTTACTCATTTGCAACGTTTCTTTTAATATTCTCGTAATACAGAAGCGTTCTCCATTTTTTTTTTTTTTCATTTTCAACAATGCTGGAAATATAAAAATAAATATTATACGCGCTCGTTGCGTTTTCAATTACACGCAGAGATTAAAGCGCAAAAATGTACTGAGTTATAGATGCGCGACGAGTGCATATATACATAAGTGTATATCGCGGAACGTTGACTCGCGCTATATAGTCACGTTATAAAGACAAATGTAAAAAAGAAAAGAGCGCGCGATAAGTACATTTAAAAAAAAAATTCGACGAGTCAATTATTACTCCGTTTTTCAGCTTAGAATAGTAAACAATTTTTTAGCTACTCTTGCATATAAGTTACTCTATAGTTGAACGTGTTTTAAGTGTAATTGCAGTTCAGTTAAATACTTTTATTAGTTGAAAATGAGTCTAAAGTTATAGATCATTTGTGATATTAATGACGAGCCTGACGAGTAACGTATTGCGAAACGTGCATTATTTTGTATGTTATTTTTTTTAAATGTTAAATTTTATTTCCAATTTTTAAACTCATTTCAAATTTCATATATACTATCTTATATATATTTATTACCGTTTAGGATCAAACAAATGAATGGTATAGACCAAGTATTTTGGATAAGCCTATTCATTTGATAATATGACGGTCATCGGCATTACATTTTAAACACTTTTTTTTTGTTGTTATAAAACAGCAAAAAGGCTTGCGCATCTTTTACAGATGCATTTTGACGATAAGCATTTAACAAAGGCAATTTTTCAAGCGGACGTTGAAACATTTTTTAATGAACTTTTTCGTAATAAAAATTTTTCCAAGAAAATATACATTCTCTGCCGTAATCTTATCTATATAACTTGTTTTCAGTGAACAGAATAAATTGATTTCTTGTCAACGCGTCAAAAGATATATATATATATATATATATATATATATATATATATATATATATATATATATATATATATTACACATCCATTAAGTTTAATTAGAAAGACGCTTTTAATGTCTCGGTGTTTTTTTTTGCGATCTGTCTATAGTATGTCGTTGTTGTCATTGCTCTTTTTTATATTAATATAATCATTAGCCTTGTTATTAAACTAGATTTTTTTTTATTAAGGAAGGCAGCGTATAGTTTATTTAAATGTTAAAGTGACGAGAAAATTAGCATGTAGTTGCAATGAGAATGTCAAAAAATTAAAATTTTATAAGAAAAAAAAAACGAAAATAACTGAAAGGTTATAGTCAATTTTTAAATTATCGGATATCCATGTTGAGCCGGGGAATAAAAGTATTTTATTTAACTTGTCTCGTTGGAAATAGTCCTATTTCTTAACAAATCCATTTAACAAAAAGTATATGCATCGAGCCGATGCACATCGTATTAACTCATTAAAGCAAAAAAAAAAAAAATTAGCAAATATTTTATTATTATTAAATTTTATGGTAACGCGAAAGAAAATATATCCGCTCGAGACTCAGATCCCACTCGGGACGATGACATCATCACCTCCCTGCTTGACTTCGGGTGTGTGACCTATAGACGCTCTTAAAACACACACACACCCAGACGCAGAGGCACACACACTTTTGCCTCTTTTGATATTCATTCGCGCCAATCTCTATTCTATACAATAGACTCAGCGTCAATTATCACACTTATTACTGCGGGGCCGCACATTGCGTAAGCAAAAATACATTTTCTCATTTTCTTTACAGCTTTGGCGCGAGTATATGTGCGCGTTTGCGTGCGCGTGCGCGTGCTTGCGTGTGCGAGAGTGCGTACAGCTAATGACGATTTGCGTTATCGGCGCCCTCGCGCCGCCTCATTCGGCCGCTTTTTGTTAACATTTTTCATTATTCCGCGTGTGTATATTATTAATTGTCCGTGTCAGAGACTCGTCGACAAGACCAGTTTTAAGGCTCCATATATGCCCATTGCGTGTACGCGTGTGCGTGTTTGTGTGTCTGTGTGTGTGTGTGTGTGTGTGTTTCGACTGTATAGATATATGTAAGCATTGAGATTTTGTGATCAAATATGTTCGCAGATAACGATTTGTTAGATATATATATATACACGCTTCTCTACGGGTTTAATGGAATGTTCATTTGTGACGAATTGTTCTCCTTTATCTTTATGAATATTCCACATTGTGCTTTTCTACATTACGAAGACTCCATACAAATGCGTAGCATACTTTTTTTCCCGATGGTCCCGTTTTTATTTTTTCAGATAAGCGTTGGTATGCACAGTGTACACACATTCGACACTTGCCTCGTCACGCACCGTTTTTCTGTCGAAACAATTCTGCTTTGCTTAAAAAAAAACAAACAAACAAACAAACAAACAAAAAAACAAAGAAATAAGGGGAAAATATTCTAGCAAATTACGAAATTACTTGTATCTACATCTATATAAATTTTTCTAGTTTAAATTACAAGTTATAATCGAGAAGTAATATGAAATCTCAAAAATGATAAATAAGAAATGTTCTAACTTAGAAATAATGTAAATTATGTATACGTTTAGCCCAAGATCACTGCTTTGCACTTATCAGTAGGACGACGGGGACGACGTGACACATATAAATCGTATCTCTATAAGTAATTCATTTTTCTTTATATCTCTGTACGTAAAGAATGGATCCACCTATCTCCTTCTACCGACGAGCCCAAAAAGATGACCGACGATCAAATGTACAGAATTAATATTATTTCTCGGTTGAAAAATTTTGTATTTTTAAATTTTGATCGTGAGATTAGTTATTCGGTAATTTGATAGAAAGTTATGTATATTTGTCCATCGACAGAGTTATTTATAAAATTGGAAGAAAAAAAAGAGAAAAATGAAAATTCTTTAAAAAAATAAAAGCCTGTAATTTAATGATAATTCAGTTAGTAGCGAGGTAGAGAGCGAGATTGTCATCTTGATAATATTTCTTGTGCATATCAATATATATATATATATATATATATATATATATATATATATATATATATTTAACAGCAAAATTTAAAGAGATTAATCACGATCCTTATGCAAGAGAGTCACAGACAAAATGAACAAGTGCACGGCTCTCCTTCAATATACAAGGAACGCTGAAAATTTCATCGCATACAATATTCATGCGCAACGGTGGCCAAGCCGGTGCGGGTGGCTATATATATATATATATATATATATATATATATATATATATATATAGGCAAGTAATAGCTTCAGTGAGAGCTGTCCTTTGCGCGGCGAAGTGAAAAAAAAGAGTCAAAAGTGAAAATGGCAAGAAGAGAGAGAGAGAGAGAGAGAAAGTACGTCAGGCTTTAGATACAGCCTAGTTGCTGTAAGCGTCGAGTATTTCAAGTCATGGTGGTCCCCTTGTCGCGCGTGCTTATTAAAGTCCTATATATTTTTAATAGTCAATTATTTCAGCGGCGCAATTTCACTCGTCGTGAAAACGACAGCGACGACAAAAAACAGGCGTCAACTCGTAAAACGCGCCGATAATTTTCGCCTTGTTAGGGTATACCTAATACACCTCCCATATATATATATATATATATATATATATATATATATTGGAGATGTAAAAAAGGTAAAAATAATTTATATCATGTATAGATATTACATAGAATAACACTTGAACACGTGTTTAATATAATTTAATATCGAAACTGCATGAAAGGAAAAATTATTCGTACAATTGTACGATATATATGTATATATATATATGTACGTCGAAAATTCCACGTGGTTATAACGTCTAAAACCCTCGACGTTAAAGTCCTCTGTGCTATCAGTTGGCGAGCATTATAAAATTAATTAAGCTGATAAGAAGAGCCGATTTTCATGTCCATCTACGAGTATCAAACGATCGTGGGATGCCGCCCGACCACCTTGTCGCTCTTCGGCATCTTGTGTATGTGTATACTGTATAGTGTATACCATATTTCCCGCGAATGAGCGCAACGTGTACAGTTTTTCCATGTAATATGCATCGAGCCAATACTGCTGAAAAAAAAAACAGTCGACTTATTATTATAGAAATGACTTTATGGCTATTCTTTTTCATTGTCGATTTTTCGTAAGTGTATGTAGAATATCACCTCTAGCAAAACTTAATTTTTCCATGCATCAACGGCCACACTACTCCACACATCGAAGCATATGATATTGGCCGCGCAATTTATTCAAATTGATAACGCTATACCTGTACAAATCACGCTGTGCGTGAAGAATCAGATAAAAATCGGGTCGCAATTATATAGGTTTGTTTTTTTTTTTCGATAATCCACAATAATGGAAATCGCATCTGAATTCCGTTCGCGTTTGAATCGACGCTCCTTTTTTTTTGCAATCCCACCGTTTGCGATGAAGCGCGTGCAAAACCAATATCGATCGAAAAAATATAATCATCGAGTACCTTCCTTTATTGTCATAAAATTTTTATATTGTCATAGTTTCTATAAAATGATTTTCAGCAATTGTTTTTTTTTTTCTTTTTAAAGAACGCGCATTCAGAGACTGATTGAATGATTTTAAATTTAATTTTCTTCGTTGTACAATAGGTAATTTCAGTATTTTGAAAATCTGTTTCATAAACAAATCGTCTTTTTGTTCTAATTCACTCGAAAATTCCGCTTTTTTCCTTCACAATGACTAGGCAGTTTTTCTCCAATTTTTGGAAAATGTTGCCGATTTTATCATTTCTATTATTATGTAATATTGTAATTTAGTCTTCAATACGAGTTATGGAAAAGAAATAAGAAAAAAAAAACAATTTCATCAAAAACAAAAAGGTTGAAAAATCCATTAAAATACGTAACTGGCGAACGTTTTTGAAAAATTAAAATTTTTCTGTCGACTTTTGTACCATTTCTAAACAATTTATATGTAACTCGCTGCACTAAATTTCGACTAATTCTGCTTCCATAATATCCTGTACGTTGCAAACCGTAAGAAATCGTCGCTCGAAAACTTTGACGCGCTACTATTTCCATCGCTGGCGGGACAAAATCTCCAGATCACAGGGCGAAGAACACAAGTTATGTCACCTTATGCATCCTGTTTCACTCGAATTAGAGATATCGTTCTGGCAATAATGTTGGGCATTCAATCGCAATCGCCAGATTCGGTCTAGAACAGCACTAGAGATTTGAGAAGACGCGGAATATAAATTAGCGACACTCGTGTCTGTCTAGATGTATATAATTATATAGACAGGAGAGTATCGAGCCACCGTATACTCATCTCCCTATATAGATTACATACCTAAAATCTGTAATAAACGCACAAACTCCGTTGCGGTATTCAAAAACATCGGTAAGTGCTCGCGCGCGCGCCCTGCAATATATTCGGATGTGCGCCACCGAGGCGTTCCTCGCCCCCTCCCACTCTCTCCACAATTATTTCGTAAATTAAAAGAAGAAAAAAACACACAGTCGTTTTAATATTCCACGTGCACGAGCGAGCCGGCTGTCCAGGTCCTATTCGCGAGCGCGCGCTCTCGGGGCCTTCGTTTGTTTTGCGATCGCGCGCCACCGCAAAATGTGTTTCTGGACGTGGATGTGGATGTGTGTGTGCGTGTGTGTGTGTGTGTGTGTTAAAGTAAAAGTACCCCCTCCCCCGCCCACGACAAATTTCTTATTTACTTTCAAAAGTATCATAAGCTTATGCGGGGTAAAATCTTCGAGGTTATAGAAGTCATCCAAGGTGTACAAAAGTGGCTTAAACTTTTCACTTCGCTTTTCCAAAAAATCGCGGCGTGCGTGTGTTGGCGAGCAACGCACGTTTATTGGATATATTCGTTACGATGTGTTGAGGATGCATTTTGCCGTGTATAGATTCGGCGGTATAGTCAAATTCCGCACGGGTTTCATGATGGACGAAGCATATTCGTATTTTAATAATTTTTAGAGTATATAATATATATATATATATAGGTATAAGGAGGATATAATATATGTATACGCAGGATTTAATATATATAGGTATCATACGGAAATGCAAAGTTATCGAAAAACATTTATAATGGTGACTGTCGTATAAAATTCATATACAGACATATAACTTATGCGCGAGCATTCACGCGATTATCGCAATTATAAATGCGATCCTGGCGGTATAACACGAAAGCGCGCAATTTTACAATCTTTAACGAGCGCGCTTCTCTCGGTTATTTATAGAAAATAAGCATCATTTCGAGAAATAACTATTACGCCTACGTAATATATATATATATATATATATATATATATATATATATATATATAGATTTATACGTGGTGGCTCTTTCGAGGTCGTAACCTTCTTCGTATGGGTTTAACAGAGTAAATTCTTAAAAAAAAAACATTAAAAAAAGAAAGGATAAAGAAAAACAATCTCTCAATATAAATTTGATTCGTAGAACTGTAAAATGATTATAGCAATCGAATGGCAATGAACGCCAAGCATTAATGGGTACGGCAATACATATTTTTAATTCTACACTATTGTGTGGAGATATACCTATTGTAGAATATTTAAGTGCGGGCTGTGTTTAAAAATACTAATTGTATATATAGTTGTGAAAACCTTTACAGCAGAAATACTTCACACCTAGAAAAATGAATTTAAAGTTACGTGTAAGAAATTTTTTGTGGTAGTAAACTTTAATGATAAATATTATATGGCGGGTATATACATTTCATATTTCGTTTCTACTATTATATATATATATATATGATACGAATATACATTATTATAATAAGACCTGCCAGATTCTCTTTTGAATTAACTTAACTTTTTATCCTGATTTTGTTTAGTTACATAATGTCCCGTTACTTCATTATCAGCGTGGCTTTTGAGGAATCGACTATATATATATAATATACACATTTTTGAAAAATTAAATACATCTGTTCTTTTTTCTCCTCTCGCGTTCTCCTTTCCTCATTCTCTTTAGTCGCTCACCTCACCAAACACACACACACACACACACACCCACATGCGAATGCCGCGATTATAATACACAAGAACCGCACCGACCGCGCTTACCGCTGATGCAGTTCAGTTGGTATGTATGTATATAAAAGTGCAGCGCACGTGTATCGGGTCATATAGACATTCTGCCCCCCCTCACTCTCTCTCTCTCTCTCTCTCTCTCTCTCTCTCTCTCTCTCTCTCTCTCTCTCTCTCTTACTCCCTATCTTTCCGTCTCCGTTCCTCCTTCTCTCGACTTTCCATGGTATATTATTGCACTCCGTCCCTGTTTCAGAGCTGCTGCTGCTGCTGCTGCTGCTGCTGCTGCTGCAGCTGATGCCGGGAGGCTGCAGTAATGCATGCATGCATACACACACATGTGTGTGCACGTGCGCGCGCGCCGCATTTCGTTAACTTAACTGTAGATCTTTCTCTCTTTCACTTCCTCCTCCCTCGATCTCTCTCGAAAAGTAACTGATGAGAAAAGAGAGAAGGGGCTGCCCTCATCTTACTGAGCTTTCTCTCTCTCTCTCTCTCTCTCTCTCTCTCTCTCTCTCTCTCTGCGGTCTCTACCGACGCGTCGGTCGTTGTCTTGATTCTTTCGCATTCGATTTAGCCTGCATGTGTGTATGTGGCAGTACATATATACACGATTTCGCAGAGCCAGGTTTGGCTCTGTGGAGATTGGATTGGCGTTTGTCGGAGGAATATGAAATCTGTAGTCAGAGCGAGAGAGAGGGAGAGAGAGAGAGAAAGAGAGACGGGAAAATCTGGCACAGAGTCAAGGAACGAGATAATTCAGAAAACCTGATCTATTGCTTTTTTTTATAATATTCATAAGGGCACAGCTTTATCAAATGTATTCATTCAGACTCGATTCAGATCGACGTTTCATGAGTTAAAACCAAAATATTCTATAATGAATAAAATAACTGGAAGGAAATCTATTTCATTACATTTTAAAAAGAAATCTTTAAGAAAAAAAAAATTTTTAATTCTATTTTGTATAGATTTCGCCCTATAATCCACCTGTTGGACTTAAGTAAGACGACAGGTGATTTATTCTTACACATAATGGAGAAGAGTTATTGATATATGTAGATTTATTTATAAGTTTCATGAAATATATTCATTATTTATGTTATCTATTCGAAGCTATAATTTTATTTATTATACACGATTTCAGTAATTGTTTATCATACTTATAGCATATTATGTAGAAACCGTGACATTTTTTTCGATTGCGTTTTTCTTTCATCTGGTTCACTTTTCATTAAAATAATCTTATCAACACTACTGTCAATAAGAAGGTACTATAATCATTAATTATATATATATATATATATATATATATATATATATATATATATATCCATTTATAAGTGATTAGATAATCTTAAAAATGCAAAGATTATTTGTTATATAATTTCGAGCATTATACAAAAAAATTAAATTAGTATCTACTAACGATAAGTCATATACAGAACTGTTTATGTATGCGGAGACAAACATTTTCTAGTAAAAATTACAATAAGGTCCAATAATTTGATCACAAACTATAACATTAAAAGTCGCCATAGGTTCTAAGACAATTTAATATATTTCAACCTTTCGCTTATAAATTTTTTTTTCTATATACATAAACTTCTTAATGGAAATTTTTTCTCAATGCATCGTATATTTATTTTTCGCGCTAATATAGCTTGCGCGAGACAGTTGCAGGTAAAATTTCATTACGAAAAGCAAAGTACGAAAATGAAAGGCAACGAAAAACCATAGGTATTGAAACATCGCCACTCAGTCCACATTATTATATCCATATATAATCCTTAAAGTTCGGAATAAACGTCAAAATCGACCGTCCCGTTCGGAAGCTAACTTGCGCATCGTGCACGCGTAAAAAATTGCGTATTGCCACACTATATATATATATATATATATATATATATATATATATATATATATATATATATAATACTTCACGATCGTGATGGGGTCCCGAGTATAATACAGTGTCGAAAATTTAAAATATCGTAAAAACCGCACGTCGTGTATGCGAGAAACGCGATTTTACGAGCTCTTACACTGTCTCTCGACCGTGCCCAGGTGGCTATACCGCCTATATTAAGTATCCAATAATTCAATGAGGTCCCGGTTCTTGGGAACCTCCCCCAAAAGCGCGAGGTGTGCGTACGCGCGTGTGTAAACGCACGCGTACATTGTGCCGCGCGCACTTGTACGTTCGATGTGTGCGCACTTTGAAATTTTGCGTGCGCGTGTAGATTAGTGTGTAATCGCGCCGAGCAAATGAAGGGCCGTGATCGTGGATATGATGAGAGGGATGTCGGATAGATGGTTTCGGCGGAGGCAGGGGGCGGGGAAGGGCGAACGTACGGCCACACGACAAAGACGACCTACTTCGCCTCTGTGTGTGTGTGTGTGTGTGTGTGTGTGTGTGTGTGTGTGTGTGCTCGCGCGCGCGAAATCGGCCTCGGAATCGGCAGTCTCGATCTCTTTGTTTTCCCTCCTCTCGCGCGGCTTTGGGAGAGAGAGAGAGAGAGAGAGAGAGAGAGAGCCTTTGAAGGGGCGCGACATACTATCGCAGTTGCAGCGCACATGCGCTCCTATCCGCCCCCCTCTCACCCGCGAGAACGCGAGAGAATTTCTTTGTCCCGCTCTCTATCCTTGAATCGATATATGTATAGAGAGATTCTTTATCTTCCTCGCCTCTGATACTGTTCGACAGAACGGCTTGTTTTTGGATAGATAATTGTAAACTTTTTTTCCCCGGAGAGCATTATAATAATTGTGCGAGGGAAACGCTTCTTCCGCTCATTTCTCGCGTCGCACGCAGCGAAGAGGGACTACCGTTTTGCTCTACGAATCTTTATATCGTCGTCTCGCTGGCGGAATTCTCGTACGGAGTATTCGTGCGCCTCGGTCGTATAGTTGCGATTTTTTGAACGTGGAAAATGGAAAAGCGGTTTCCTTTCGTCGAGTATAATACCAATCTAACCTGTGCAGTTATGCGCTATGTAACATTAAGCTAAATACAGTGACTATTTCGATCTTAAGCTGTTAAGGGGCATGAAATTTTGCATTCTTAAATCACATAATACTTCATATACAAGGAGTTTTTTGGGACTAGAAAATTCATTCATTTTGGAGGTTATATATAGAATTCTGAAACTTCCAACTTGTATGGGTTAGGGTCAATGAATGAAATGATGAAATAATTTTCACATTCCTATTTCTCCATTTTCTGTTTATTTCAGTGTTATTTTTATCACAGTATTTCTTTATCCATCAATTCCTATTTTATACTATTTTATACATATAATTGTGCGAATCTAGCGTCACACTTTGAGACAGAGATACATAAAACTAAAATGTATCAAGTTTTATTCAAATCTATTAGAAAACAAGCAAATTATTTATTTCGATCGTACACGATACAATACCACTGAACCGGTTAAGAGTAATTCGCCTAAAGGTTAATTATGAGGAACTAGTTTTACCATTAATCAAATTATTACCATTTCGATTGTCCAAAAGAAACTATACCATGAAAACATCATAATAATACTGTTTCTAAAATTCATAAAATGGAAAGCCAATCAAAACAGTAAATTTTACTCGGAATTTAATTAATTAATTTAATTAATAATTATCTGAACAGCTTAAACATGATAAAATATTTAACCGACTCAATTGAAGTTTCATACAGACTATACTTCAAGTAAAAAATATGTATAGTATAGGACTTAAACCATTGCATTATCATGATTTTTTTTCTCAATCTAACATGTTTAAGTCAATGAATTATCAAATTCTGCCAGGTAAACGTGATGATTCTTTAACTTAATGTCTCTTATGAGTTGCGCAAACAATAAATGACGATAAGATGCGAATTTTTCGGTTCCTTTATCCTTATCTAAAAACCTGTACACGATATGATTCTTAAAGCAATGTTACGTGTCTTATTTAATTCATCGGTCATTACATGATGTTGTACTATTTTTATGAGAAAAAAAAACGTCGGTATCGGAAACCAACTGGTAATTATTTTTTATTTATTGTACATATTCGTGTAAATTTTTATAGCTTCTTAGATTTCAATGATTTTAAGTTTCGATCTTTCATGTTTGGTCCATACGGACGAGTATATTCCATGCGAAAAGATAAACCAAAAGAGAAAATTCCTGAGCACTAGAGGCTCGTTAATCAATAGACTGGAAGATTCCAGTTCTGTCAAAGCTTCAATGCCAAGTCCAAAGTATAATGCTTTTTAAAGACAGCCCAATGAAATTAAAGATTTAATTGTGAGATAGGCAGATCGACTTTATCGGTGATAAAATTAGCTGACGAGAGATTAACTTAGCAATGAGTCTATTACTGGAACCCCGAGAGATACGAACTGGTACCGACTTTATGGTCGGACGGTTCAGTGTCACCAAGATTTACGAAGCTCTTGTACCTGACCGTTTCGGACGTACAAGAAGTGTCTCTCGTCGATTCTGTAACAGTATTTTGGTATATGTTATTGTGGTAAATCAATACTATGAAACATGTATTTTTGTTATACATTAGAGAGAAAGAGAGAGAGAGAGAGAGAGAACGAGCGAAAGGCATTTTAATAGGAGGCAATTCATAGATTTGGATCAAACTTATTATCGGTAGAAACATTAAGCATCAAAAACTATTGAACTCCACTTTATCGAAATAAAGTGCTTTTAAAGTGCTAAAGCGATCTCAAACAACAAGCGAGGAAGAAGAAATTGTTTTTTGATTACGTTGATTTCTACCTCCTAATATTTATTAAGGAAGATAGAGAAGACAGCGTGACTAATAATCTAGGATGTTTGATGTATATGTATACATTGAATTTTATCCTGTGTAGTCCTTGTGCTATTACATTAATATAATATATTTGGAAATAGGGATGTTTTCACCTCCCAAACCAATATAAAAAACGTATGTCTCTTTTTTCTATTCTAATAAAATCTTGGAAAACTCGCTGAAAATAACATCACGAGTTTACCTTCCTTCGAACAACCTAAATTTTGTGATGACACAATTTTGCCTTAATACTACCTTGCTAGACAAGCATCGAATTTGCTCGTCTTCTTATCTCTCATCCCAATGACCCAAAATTTAGCATCCAATTTCTAATTAATACCATCAATGAAGATGAATTTAAAAAAGAGAATAAGAGCCCGATAACAATTCAAAATTTTCTATGTATGTCTGTACATCTTTGATCATCCGGCACGAAATAAAAGATAGTTTATAGGCCTATATTATTGCTCGTCCAAATTATTACTTTATTCTCTATCTGTGCCGCCCAGCCTTCTCTCTCTCTCTCTCTCTCTCTCTCTCTCTCTCTCTCTCTCTCTCTCTCTCTGACTGTCTTTAAGGATAATATATTTTTACTCTAGTCGAGACGCATATAGATTTCCAATGTGTATTTAATTTATTTCAACGTGTAATCAGTATAGGAATAAAAAAATTGCAGATAATCTTAGAACAAACAAAGCGATACATGCCTGCAAATAAGGGGGCAGACCAATTTATCGGTATTTCGCACGACTTTAATTCATTTAATCTGTCGCACAAAGTTACGCTATATAGGTTGCAAAACGTCGCGCGAACAAGACCATTTAAGTGAATTCATACGATGTTATAATGCTTATTATATTCTAGGGAAAGTGTCTGAGAGGGGGAGAGCGCGTTATATACCAATGCGAGACATTGAATTCTTGAATGAATCACGCGTGCGACCGCGGAGCAGAACTCTTAAGAGTTTTGCAGCAAAAAATTCTCACGATCTGCTGTTGGACAGAGATATATGTATACACACACGCGCGCGCGCGCATGCACGCACGCACACGTATTAGATGCGTATATAGTAAAAAATCGAGTCAAAAATTGTACACTGCACACACATATGTATATACTAACCATGACTCACATTCCAACGACGAAGAGAATCCTTTAGAAAAGAACGCAGAGACGAATAATAAGACGCGCAAAGAGAGAGAGAGAGAGAGAGAGAGAGAGAGAGAGAGAGAGAGAGAGAGCGAGGGAGAGCTTTGTATATTACCGAGACTGGTTGCAGCAACTTATCCACAAATATTTGAACGTACATATAGCACCTTATCGCCTTATCATAGGACCGGCGCGTATTATATACACTTTGTATCTGTCTAAGTATATCTTCTTAAAACACCGCAAGCCTGCATATACTTATTATACCAGCCCGCAACTTTTACCTTAGCTCTGATTTCGTCAGGTAACTTAGTGTGCCACATATACAGCTCGAGATTGCTATCGCGTATACGAGTGCGGAACTGCTGCTATACGTAATACAGCATTTCTAATATATATATATATATATGCATACGTACGTACATATATATCCTGAAATACTTTATTGCATCTTGTTTGAGACGTGTCTCTGTTAGTATTAATTCTATATAAGTTCAGAGACAAGTGCAAAAATTTCGCGCTTTGCGCACAATTAATTTGCATAGTCGATCACGAGGAATATGTTTCTAACCTACTTACAAAGATTTTAATTGGCGCAAAGATTTTTATATTTTAGATCTTAATGAGTTTCGTGTAATAGTGAACGTATAGAATATATATATATATACAGTTATAACTTTGTGATTAGATTTCTTTTTTATAATCAATAAATTTTCACGCAAGATTAGTTTCCTATTCATTAAATATTATTGATTTATGAAAAATATTCATTAAATTTCCCAAAGATTCATCAGGAGAGAACTTGTATGAAATTGTTTTTGTCATTATTATATTTTATACTGCACACTCTGTCATAATTGTACATAATTTTATTCTGTACATTTTCAATAAAATTTCGAAAATGTTACTATGATAATAAAAATATCATGAAATATCTAACAGTACACTACAGTCCATGAAATAAAAACCAATAATACTACCTTGTAGTCATTCTCCAACGCGGTAATGGTAGAACAGCTCATATTCAAGAACATGTCTCCTGTATTATTCAAGCTTATCTCGTTCATTGCACTCACCCCTTCACCGTCTAAAATGCCTCAATTAATGTATGTAATAGCGTGAGTCAAACGCTCGTTCATAACTAATTAGTGAGCTTACCAATATAAGTACCACAAAACTGAATCGTTCTTAATTGCTCAATTGCCATGAAGAATTTTTCTCAGGAAATCTTAGTCCGGCAAATTACCGATCAATTGAGGAGACTAGGTGTTTTATCAAATGACTCTTCCTCGTTTTAACACGACCAGCGCTTTCCTGAGATTGACAATTCTTTACCAATTATGGTACTATTATTCTTATCTTTCCATATTGATTGACTCTTTTATCTATCTCATAGGAAAATATGATTAATAATTGTTACTTGTGAAACGATTAGGAATTTCTGGTAAAGATGTATTTTTATATAGTTACTCGTATTCCTATATATTTCAATATGAGTAAGTTATCCTTTGTCTTAGGAGCATAATCATAGTTCAATTTGTTGCAAGTATGTGGATTTTTTAACAATATTTTTAAACTCATCAATTAAGTTGGATAATCTATTTATGTCTATGTATGTATCCTTCCTATAATTAAGGGATAAATATCGCGGCGAAATTTCGCATGCGCGTGGCGCATAGTCATAAAGCAGACAGAGGATCTAGATATGTTTTCCAGCATGCTAACTAACATTCTTAGACCACCCGGAAACAGCCCTGGGAAAATTTCGCCAGGATCCGCTAATTTAAATGGCTCGAAAGTGCGTGTACCAGCCGCCGAACGCTCTGCAGCTCTTAGCATCCTGTGCGATGCAGGATACTCTAGATTGTGCCTTTTGTCTCTCATTGAAGAGCCTCCTTTTCTCGCGCATAATAAACAGAATGAAACCATTATATTGTGTTATAGTTAACAGTTTTCTAAATGCAGATATAGTTGTTATCTTTTTTGCTTTTATACTTGGTGATTCATTGTAGATTTTATATTTTCTAGCAGTCATAAAAAACAGCTCTCGGAAACATAATTCCATTATCATTGACTTATTAATGATATTTAACAATTGCAATAATTTATTATTAACAAATTTAGTGCGAAGAATATTCAGTTCACAATTTGATCTTCACACACACACACACACACACACACACACACACACACACACACACACACACACACACACACACACACACACACACACACACACACACATATTCACCTTATGTTCCCTTGCGGAATGAGTCATCTCGCCGTTCTCGTATCATCGCATCATCTCAGGCTGCAGGAACCTCCTCTTTTTTTCAGAACACGCCAGAAATGGTATGATCGGCCTTGCAACTCGTAACCGATCGAAAAGTGTGCCAGGTGGGCAGAACTGCAGCCCCGTCTTTTCCCTCTTGATCGTTATATCAAGAAGGGAAAGAGAAGCCGAATATGCATGAGCTATTAAAGCAGACGATTAAATGGCCAGATAGGGATACCTCAATATCCTTTCTCTCTCTCTCTCTCTCTCTCTCTCTCTCTCTCTCTCTCTCTCTCTCTCTCTCTCTCTCTCTCTCTCTCTCTCTCTCTCTCTCTCTCTCTCTCTCTCTCTCTCTCTCTCTCTCTCTCTCTCTCTCTCTCTCTCTCTCTCTCTCTCTCTCTCTCTCTCTCTCTCTCTCTCTCTCTCTCTCTCTCTCTCTCTCTCTGTCTCTCAATCTTTATCTCTTTGAAACAAAATTGTACAATATAATGTGAAAATTGAATAAATGATATCGATGTGTATATTTATATCTCAGTTTATCATGGCAACACTTACGTACATTAGTTAGGATATTTGGAAAGATTTCTTAAAAATTATTTTCTGGAGTAATATTACGATGCCATACTAATTTCAGATAACGCAGTTTTCATGACCTACATTAGGTTATTGTTATTTACTAATTAATGCCGGATAAACAAAATAAGAACATATTTAGAGAAAAATCTTTCTTTAAAAATTCTTAAATAATGTTAAGATGTTAGGTCGCTAGGTAGTTTTATTTATTCGACATGTTTTAACGATAATTTTACAACCGCACCAACCACACGAACCTATACTGTTACTGCGCGCTTTAATGCGCTATCGCGCAGTCACGCGTAATTAGACAAATGCAACTCGCGACGGGATGTGTAAAAAAAAAAAAATTCTCACCTCGAGACATCATTAGCATCGTCAATCAATCGCACCCCCCCCCCGCCCTCCTCAGCCGCAGCTTCGCGATTCTCCTGATTTTCCATCTGCACATATACTATACAACATCCCGACACGATTCCGACCGTTAATCGCGACGCTCGTGGTTCTTGTCTCGCCGAGTCTCCTCCTTCTCGACCTTTCCGCATATATTATATAATGCGGACCAACGGTATTTTTGCGAGCGAGGCACGAAAAACAAAATGCGGACAACAAAACTGCAGCAGCACGTTGTCCACGCGAATGCGAATGCGCCGCGTAGCGGTTGTTTCGGTAATTTATATACATACGTATATACGAAGGAGGAGACCCCATCGTGATGTATATACTTACCCGCGCTCTGATGGTAGTCAATCATCATTCGCGGACATCAAGGTCAAGAGATCATTCGCTCTTAGCGGATTGATATTATATTTAAAAAAAAAAGAGTTTTCGAAATTTATCGTAACTTGCTTTTCTGCCTGACATCCTCATTCTGACACATTTGAGCATCATTTGTACATATATTGCGTACGTATGTGTATGTGTGACGATTGTATTATTTAATTTTTGACAATCACTGTATTACATTCGGTGCAGTGTCGTGTTTTATTTTACTGCGAAGTGAATAATAATGATTATAAATCTCGGTACAATTGAATGCTATAAAGCTTCGCGTCGACAGACATTTTATGATTTAAGTAATAATATTGCCATGGATTGACACGTTGACACTTTGATATAAACGACGTCTGTAGACGTCCTATTTTAATCAATAATTTAAATGTATACCAGGATTTAATCATTCTTTTCTTCCTGAATTTTTCAACTTGAATTTAGTTAAAAATTAAAAATTATCGTATAAAGCTTGTAAAACCGATAAAAATATTTATTAATTCAATTTAGTTAAGAAGTATCAAATATTTTTCATTAAATGGTGTATAAGTTATTTTATTTGAAAATTGTTAAAAAAACATTGATATAAAATTGTTCTATAGTGAGCAACAACCTGTTAATATTCATTTTTTTAGCAATAGATTTTTTTTTTAAATAATAGCTGTTTATTAAATGTAAGCCTTTGATTAAAATCATCTATTTATTGATTTGTTTACAAATTGTTATGTATTGCTGAATCGGGTTTAAAAAAAAAGAAATTGCGTAATTTACTACGTTTATACAAAAAACGAACGATACGTCATTATTTAATGATAATTAAAATGAAAGAACCTCACATCTGCGAAAATCGAGAGTTCATGGGTGTTCATGACTCAACGCTGAATATTATTGATGCGTCAGCAGAGCGAAAAGCCGTCGCACTGATGGCATATTCAACGCTGTATATATACACGTTACGATTATTTTATTAAGAACGTTATCGCGCTACGGGCACAATATTTCAATTCGATCGAAATTTAGAAAAGTTAGCTTTTTTCATTCGATTATCTAAAAACTCAGATTCTATTTTTATTTTAACTAAATCTATTTAAATTTTTTACTTATCAACAAGCCATGATGGTTGAATGTATTTTGTATAGAATTCATCGCGTTGAGCTACCCGCGCGTGACGCAGATTCACTTGATTCTTATAAACAAAAAAAAAAAGAAGTAATGACAGCTTCACACACGCGCGCGCACCTCGTGCAAATGCCCTTGTCTTTTGGGAGCATTGCCAAGGAAAATGAGACGAACGAGAGAAGCCGTTTTCGAAATATTTCGAGCTATCTATATAATAAGGCGAAATAAATCGATTGTTATTACACGCCACATCGTTAAAAACGGTGGACTAACAGTCGCTCCCTCTTATTATTTTCCACGTATCTTGTAAATTGCTTTGGTATCTGCCTGATTAAAAAATCATTATTTTTATAATCACATTGATTATACCATAAGACGTAAAAAGCCATTTTTTACATACAGCCGGAATTTTGTTTAGATAGATAGATTTTCGTAATATCTAATTCCTTAAAAAGTATGAAGAAAAAAAATGTTTTTTGACATCGTATGAGAGTGAATAGTAAAACTTCGTAAAAGTAATGCGTAAATCGTGATTTCTCGCACCTATGCTAAAGCTTAAAGAAGAAAAAATGCAAATGTTCTATATTATTAGCATTTTTCCGTTGCAACCATGTTACTTATTTAAAAGAAGAGTAAATCAATGCTATAAATAAGCCTCCCAAGGTCGCGCACTTACGATACGTATGGTATATAGCACGAAATGAATGAGAGAATGACGTTTATAGTTTATCAACATAGCGGGTGGGAACAAATGTACAGCTACTGCGATCGAATATCAGGTTTATTATAGGCTATTTTATGCGACAAATTATACCAAAGCCGCAGAAAAATTGTACGAAAATTTATAAATATTTATGGACGTGTTATGAGATTCTATTAACAAGCTGACGATGTGTAAAATTACTTAGAATGAAACTATTGTTTTCTCTCTTTTGATGATATCGAGGCGGTGTGTCCGACTGGTTCAAGTATTTACTGATCACCAAAATCAGAACAAAATCAATTGACTGGCCTTGATATTATATTAAAGTATATTATTTATTATTTTGATTATTAAATTTGCCGTTTAAAATGGATCAGCTTAATCTGCTCATAAATACACAGCGGCGTCATTATATACAATATGCATTATATATATATATATATATATATATATATATATATATATATATATATATATAATAGTAGAAACGAAATATGAAAATGGTTTGTAGGTGTACTTTATTATTCTTTACGCATACAAATCTATATTTTTTTAAAAATTATTTTTATTATATATATATATATATATATATATATATATATATATATATTTATGCATATATGTGTAATAAACAATCATGAAACCCGCAACGAATATTATAATTGAATCGCTGTATCACATTATATACATTTAATACTGCGATTATTTAATCGAATGAATTGTCCCTATATATATACATTTGAAAATAAGATAAAAACGTGCTTTACCCAATATTTGCACGACTATATATATACATGAAGCTCACGCGTACCAACTCAAAACAAAAATTTGACTCGAACGAACAATGAACGAGAGAGAGAGGGGGATCGAGAGCATCATCGGCAAAGAAAAATGAAGCGGGTATATAACGCAAAAAAACAAAACGGTGGATCTGTTAAGAGAATTATACGCGGCCTTCTTTTTTCTCCTTTCTTTAAAAAAAAATAGTAACGATGTTAAGTGACGAAGAGAGAGAGAGAGAGAGAGAGAGAGAGAGAGAGAGAGAGATAATGCGATATTTGGTTATTTATATTTATGATTTATTGAACTTCTCGACGATCTTGTGCCCTCTTTGTTGGACTCGACCGTCACTTCTATACAATATTGGTAAAAAGAATTTGAATGTATCGCATCCTTTATGTCTGCATATGACTGCGTAATTGGACAAAAATAACAGAACGGACGTCAGCGTCAAATATTACTTCTTTATCGTCGTATTTTGATTTTCTTGAAAATTATATATGATTTTATTGCTTGAGACAAGTTCTGTGCATCAAACGTTACATGGAATCGAGCTGAATTATTGATGTAACATGAAATTCCTCCTATGGAATTTATTTTTTTTTTAAATAACTTATGAACAAATAATGGATAATTATTTATTTTATGTATCTAAAAAGTGCGTAAAGGAGAGCATCGGCATTATTTTTTTATTAATATGATGCAACACGTAGTAGAAGAAATATGGTTTAAGGGTGAAAAAAACTTAATTTTTTCTAATCCATTTGCCGACTGCATTGTAAATATGTTCTGAAGTCTTCCGTACACCTACCAATTAATTAATTTTTATAAGATGTTTTACCAACGTTCGGAGCAAGAAAATAGTATTTCCTCGAATCCACACGTTCCAATCCGGGCCACGAGTATATTTAATTCCACATCCTTAAAAAAAGAAGCCAACTAACCTAATTGTACGTTCGAGTAACTTGCAATTTTCTTGTTAAAAAAATTTTATTTTATTATATTACTATATACACCATTCCATGTTACTATGATTAAACATTAGGGACATTTCAAATTTCATACAAAAAATTTATATATATATATATATATATATATATATATATATATATATATAAAGTTTTAATTTATGTTTGTAATCTTATTTGACAAGTTATAAAATCTCGTTAAATCAAACTTAACTATGAGCAATTATCGTTGATTGAAAACTTTTCGTTATCTACACTTTATATTTTATATATACACGCTCGTCTCAATTGCAATTGAGTTCTGTGCCACTGATGCGTGCCGCAACGACGTGAAAGTTCGTGCGCTCATCGGATGCGACTCGCGTCTATATACATATATAACGGTACATCATTGGGATTCATTAGTCCTATATAGTATATAGTAGACAAAATGTCATTTCGCGCAGCTGTGCTACCCGCAATCACAATCGGCCTCTCATTACCCGTCTATATATACATCCTCAATCGGGTCTCTCTCTCTCTCTCTCTCTCTCTCTCTCTCTCTCTCTCTCTCTCTTCCTGATAAAAAGTGTAACGCGTATGCGCGTTCGCTTAACAGTAGAGCGTACATGTGGCCTTTATATATACGTTAAAGCACTGGACTCTCGTCTCTCGTCTTTATATCAATCCGCGTCGCCGTGCAATGTCCCGTTAGCGTTTGCTGTGCGCGCATCACTCTACACCGTGTATATATATATATATATATATATATATATATATATATATATATATACGGAGAGAGAGAGAGAGAGAGACAGATTGTCAAGCGCAGATAACATTACGTACGTCGCGCAGAGAGTATGAAAATGCACCAGAGTGCGATTTGAAAGCATAACTATATCAGTATACGAGGCGTGTTCAAAAAGTAACGAGAATTTTGAAATTTCGCGGGTTTGGAGAGTTCGCCTGTATAAAAATTTTTTTATTCTGTTGGTACGCATGCCCCTGAAGTACGATAAAATTTTAAGCAATGTTCATTGCTTACTTTTTAAGTGGCAGTCGCTAACGTTAGACGTGTTCTTGAGCTCGGCGATTTTCGTTTATCGAGCCTTTTTCTGTCTTGGCGATCCAGAATGCCTCCACTGGGACGATTTAGCCTTAGTTTCGACATCATATCCGTAAACCTATGTTTCGTCACCCGTTATAACACGTTTTAGTAGTTCTGCGACGTTATTAACTTCATTTAGCGACTCCTGAACAACTTCCATTCGCCGCTGTTTTTGTCCGAAATTTAACAATCATAAGCCAAGTGATATGCCAACATCATCAGCGATTTCTCTGATTGTGATTCGGCGATCGTTCATAAACATTTCTTTCACTTTTTTCGCGTTTTCATCGGTTGTTGATGTGCTTGGGCGTCCGGGTCGATCGTCATCTTCAACGTTTTCGCGGTCATCTTGGAAACGCTTATACCACTTGTCAATCCTTGCTTTACTCATAGCAGACTCACCATATGCCTTTGTTAACATTTTACAAACTGCAGTACGCTTTATTTCATTTTTTACGCAAAATTGAATACAAATTCATTGCTCCATTTTTGTTCACAAACGAAAATCGCCGAGCTCGAAAAAACACGTCTAACGTTAACGGCTGCCACTTAAAAAGTATGCAATGAATATTGCTGAAAATTTTATCGTACTTCAGAGGCATGCGTACCAACATAATAAAAAAATTTTTATACAAGCGGACTCTCGAAACCCGCGAAATTTAAAAAATCTCGTTACTTTTTGAACACACCTCGTATATGCAGTAGGCGATTACAAACTGTCGGCACATTTTCCAAAAGGAGAAAGGAAGCTGTCTAATAAGATTTTCGTTTGCTAAATTTAAAGGACGAGAGTACATATTTAGGATGATTTTGAAATTTTCTATTTGAAACTGCCATTAGTTTTTCTTAAAAATTTTTAAAATATATTCCATAATTAGACTAGAAGTCATAAATATAAATGTGGGCATCCATATTAGTTACTTTTATGGTTTTATGCACTTTTGAGCTTCTTGACCCAATCCTTTGCTATTACATTGCATCGGTCATTAGAATTTTCTTTGACGAAAAATCCCAACAAAACGATACATGTGCTGATTTCTTCGATAGTCCCAACCAAAGTCTGACCCCCCCCCCCCCATGGACTGTACATCTGTTATGGGCTTAATTAGCTAGCCCAATGCTAACCAATTGAGATTATATAAAATTAAAGTCTTTATTGTGTATGATGGTCTTCTTAGCTGTAACGAATCATATATAGCGCCGTTGTGTCTCAAAGGCCCCAGATGCAGGGGCGCAGTAGATACAGTCAAAACAATGCCAGACACCGCGCGGTTCCATGTCCAACACAAAATTCTATAGACGTGTAAGATACGCATGCATTCCTGTGCAAACCTTCTGTAAATAAAAAAAAAACCTGGCCTGTAGACTAACACGTGTGTGTAAAAAGCAAGGCATGAATTGAAGAACAACGAAATATTTAACTATATTATTTCGTAGACATGGCGGAAAACTCTGAAATGATATTAGGCATCGTAAGAGAGTTTTCTGTACCCTCGATAAATAAATCCGACGACTCAATCGTACAATATCCTCGACCTTGTATTAGCACGATTATGTTGACCGTAGTGAGTGCGGACTCTGCATGAGGGAGAGAGAACGAGAGAAAGGGGAGATACAAAAATTGTTAGTCAGTTTTATTTAACATCCCTGTAATTAACGTATAATATGAAATAATTTTTCTCGCTCTCGCTCTCTCTCTCTCTCTCTCTCTCTCTCTCTCTCCATATGAGATCCCAATAAATCCCTTCCTAATTGTTGGTATTTTGTTCTCTCCATTGACATATCTTAATTATTTTTATATAAATTTAAGATAATAATTCTTAAAGTAATTAACACTACAGTTTATGGTGCAGTTTCCATAACATTGGATATTATTTACGATGCAGTTTTGACAATTGTCAGAAAGCGATAAAAAAATTACAAAACCATTCGACTAAAGTAAATAAAATCCTTTACTAGAAAGAGAGGAAGAGAGTGAGTGAGTGAGTGAGTGAGAGAGACCCATTTGGAAATTGCTGTTTAATCGTCTCGATGACTGCACTTCAGCGCCAGTGCCACCATTATCTTTGCTTTGTCTCTGATTCTCTCTCTCTCTCTCTCTCTCTTTCAAGCGCTATTACAATAGACCGTCGCCTCGTTGCGCTCGACGCGCTCTCGCGCGTTCGTCACGATTTCCTGGGTGTATAGGTACTTGAGAAGCGCGCGAGTACGTGCGGAAGTGCGGGCTTGGAGATATCTTTCTGCTGAGTCGTGAAAAATATCCATTTATATATATATATATATATATATATATATATATATATATATATATATATGTTTATATAGAACCTCGGCCCTCCCCTAACTCTGATATATACCGTGATGGTAGCATCACCAGTTTAGTTATGGGCGGACTCATAACTCAGCTGGATTACAAACCCATTACACGGTTGTCTTTAATTTCAAGTTTCAATCTCTCTCTCTCTCTCTCTCTCTCTCTCTCTCTCTCTCTCTCTCTCTCTTTGCTTCATTCACTCTCTCTGTATAGCTGAGAGTAGTTTCTTTTTCTAACTGTGGCTGCGATTATTTACTAAAAGTCGAGATGATCCCTGTGAGGATAGCGAAATAGTACACGGTGAATCTGATTTATTTTATTCAATCGCAAGAGTGAAGTTTGAACGCTAAGATAAAGCTCATAGTACAGTTGCTGTTTATATATGGGCATAAACTATGTTTTTTTGCCATTTAAGTGTTTACTTTACTACTGCAGCCACCTAGCGGTTGCTCACCACGGAACAATGTGATAAATGTTATCGATTTTGTTCTTTTCGATTAGCTCGAAATAGTACATTTGAATACGACTGTGAAAGTTAATTATTCGACCCATGAAACAGTTTACCTGTTTATTTTCAACTTCTGATTTTAAGGTTGGCATCGCGAAATAGCTACTTATCTTCTTATGACCTCTTGCATTAGCTGTCAAAGGAAGAATTGAGTAGATGGAGTTCAGCATTTAGATATAATTAACATTGTTATGTATACACGGTGATTATTGGTACCTCAGTATTTTTATGAATTAGTACAAAGACTAATCTGGATTTATTGCATAGAAATGTAAATTAAATTAATGTTTGTTCTTGCAGAAATTCAATGTGATAATTATACGATTCGGCAAAAAGTTGACGATGAGAACAACTATTGTCATAATCAAGACAAGAGAACCGCGACGAGCGATTTCCATTGTTCTAGAATAAATTGTTGAGAATTTTATATGCATGGATTTATTTGTATGTATGTATGTATGTATGTATGTATGTATGTATGTATATATATATATATATATATATATATATATATATATATATATATATAAAATGCAACTGGTAAGTGTGTAAAAAAACTGGTGCGCGGTTAGCATGGCGATTTGCATTACTGCTTGGCCGATCTGTAGAAACGCTTTCTGGAGTTTCTGTTAGGAGACAACGCGTTGCTCTGCAATTTTTTTCGTATCTATTTTATATGTATATATATATTTGGAACCGAATAAAGAAATTGATCGGCTCATTCTGATTCACTGGAATAGAAAAGCAGAAAAGTTTTACTTCGTATAATTTCGTTAGTTCTGCTCTCTCTTTATCTCTCTCTCTCTCTCTCTCTCTCTCTCTCTCTCTCTCTCTCTTTTTATCCACATTAAGTATATTTTGCATACTGTATATATCAGTATTAAGTATCACTCTATCAAAACACCTGAATGAACCTTGTTTGGATGTCAACAAGAGATGTTCTTTATTCTATATGAACTGTAGCTGAAGCAATACATTTGTGTTGGATATATGTTCTTAATCAGCTATTGTTCAACAAAAGATACATTATGCGAGATATAAATAAAAATCTTACTCCAATTAAAAAAAATTCTCATTTATGTAATTTTTCCAAGTTATTTTATGTCACTTCCATTCGAGCAGCTTATATACCATCATTTTTATCACAAAAAATGCGTTATTGCATATTTTATTCTCATGTTATGTGAAAAAAAGCCTAGCAATTAATTGCAGAAGAAAATGGAAAAGTGTGAAGAATAGTAATATGAACAGAAAAAAACTGTTGTATTATTTTTAGAATATAATGATATTTTCATCATAGTTTCTCATGGTTAGTTAATTGTTACTAATTTTGGGCAATTTGATAGTAAATCTATCAAATTCTATAATAAACACTGAAGAAAAATACATACATGCATACATACATATATATATATACACCGTGTCATATATAATCGTCTGAAATTTTTCCAAAACACATTCGCTATCTTGAGCTCGATTTTAGTTACTTCTATATATCCTTCTAAACGTTTGGCCTTTTTAAGCCTTCGTAATTTCTTCAAGAAAAATCATATCTTTGCAAAAACACCGTTTTCTCCTAGACACGAGCAAAAAATTAAGTACGTTTTAGGTAGGGCTAAAAAAGACGTAAAAGGTATTACGTGAAAGAGGTAAGAGAACAGATAAAAATTTATAAGCGAAGCAATATATATATGTATATACAATACGCATCGTCAGCATGAGCTTGCTTCTATGTACAGGATGTCTCGTTTTAATCTATAACTTTACAAGGAATCTCCGCGTAATAAGCTTATGGAGGCATTAGTGTACCTAAAAACGTTTTTCAAAATTTTTTTTTTTTTAATGGTAAATCCTGTGCTCAATGTCGATTCTCAGAGGTCCATAAATTTTACGTTCAGATAGGTGCCGACATGAGCAGTGAGAATGACTTCAGTACGTAAAAAATCTCTAAATTGTAAAAGTTTTTCAACATCTGTGCACGGAGGGAGCATTAAATTGCTAAAATTGGTAAACGACGCATAGAAAGACACTCAGATAAGGTCGAGTTTTTTTTCCCCCTCGCATTTCTCATTTGCCTAATACACAGCCATTCGCAGAATCGCGTTGAAGGAGAAGAAGAGTGTCTAATCTCGGTCGCTCTCTTTCCACGTCGTTTACATATCGACCTCGTGTATATATAGATGGCGTAAGGTAAAAATTAGCACGGGAGGACTCGCTTGGTATTTTAATCGATCGGCCTAAATATAACTATGTAAATTGACCTTCAAGTGAACCACTTCCAAAATTGTCTAGTTTTCAGCTTTTAATTCGGGACGAATAGCGACGTACTTGCTTTCGACAAGAGTCGCGGGCTTGGCTTTAGGATTTCAATAAGAATCACATGGACGCATAACTGAATGTCAAATGTTCTGCTCTTGGAAAATTTGAGGTTAACTATACCATTTAAAAAGAAAAACTCATACTTCGACCTCAAAATGGCCTGGAAAAAATTGTTACGAAGATCAAATCATACCGATACCGATACGTGACCCTATCTTGCACTCGGAAGTCTTTCAACGCTCGGACGATACGATCCGACAAAGTCATTCGGTACGAAGGCTGAAAATGGGACACCCCGTATATATATATATATATATATATATATATATATATATATATATATATATATACAGCGTGCGTCTCGTCGCGTGTAGCTCGCGGCTCGTGTATACGCGCGCCTTCGCGATGGCCGCGCGCGCGCTTTAGCGAGAGGGCGAGAGGTATGATGGGAAATACCACCGACTATATACTCGTATAGGCCGCGCGCACACACACACACACACACACACGCGCGCGCGCGCGGAGAAAAAGAGACCCCGGGAGAGGCCTTACTTACGTCAGCGGTAATTGACGCGGCAATGAACCGTCGGCCGCTCGCGAGTCGCCGGAAAGAAAAGAAACAGGCCCGAATGTAACGAGAGAGGCACGATCGGCACGATTGACTCTGTCGTTCTTTTATTAGACCGGGGGGGGGGCGAGGGTCTCTGTACAACGCAGGGCGTCGTTTCAATTTTTCCACGTTAATTGCCGGTTGAGCCGATGCCAGCTGTATAATACACCGGTCTATTTCTGTACGGGTGTAAATATATAGTTATGGGCGTGAGTGTAGTTGTATATATGTATGTAGTGTGATATCTGTATATAGTATATATATATATCTATTATATCTATATATATACCATATATATACATATAATATACATATAGAGCGCGCGCGCGGAAAAGTAATATACTCGTTATATATATATATATATATATTATATATATATATATTATATATATTATATATATAACGAGGAGATTACTTTCCGCGCGCGCGTCTCTCTCCCTTTCTCTCGGCCAAATCGACGCGATCGCGCGAAAGAAAGGATGAGTTGTATTAGACCGAACGGCAATGCACTATCTGTTTCGCAAGTTTCCCCACCTCGCGCGCGCGCATCAGAAAGAAATGCTCTTGAGGTTTGTTGTTTGAGTGTTTGTAGATTATATGGAGAAATGGGGGAGAGGGATTCTTGGTGAGGACCTTCTTAGATATACCTCTCGGTCTCTCTCTCTCTCTCTCTCTCTCTCTTCCGGATTTTACTCTATAGATAAGAGTTATTATGCCTCTGAGTGTGATGTATGCGTGTATTTATATAGAATAGCTATTTCATTGAATGAAGTTTCAAAAGGACCGTATCGTTCTTTGATGGCATTCCGATGGATTCCGCGTTTCGGTAAATAATGTCCCGAATGCCGAATATTCGTCATTTCTCGAATATCTATTCAAATTCATGCCCAATATATATTTTACCTCTAATATACCTATACAATACTTGCCTTCGAGGCGCTGCCGCCACGGTTCCCGCGCACTCTTGATTAGTGCGCCCGTAAAATGCCATTGATAATTCAATCATCTTGGAGCGATGATTCACGCGCCGTATATAGAATACATTATTTTAAGGCGTTTTTTTTTCTCTTTTTCGTCTTCTTCTTCTTCTTCTTCAAATAAACGACTCGAATAATCTTGCAATCGTTAATAAAAATGACTAAACGAAATTTTGTCATTGGAAGCCAGTGGAAAATACAACATTTTCCCGCGAGCGACCCGAGCGTTATTATCGGAGACGCTTACATAAATAATAGCTATAATTCGACGTGCAATTAAGTTATATCATTTTGCATGCGTGTGTGTATTCCGTGAGGAGCGATCGCAAAGGTCGCCTATTTACCCACGGCTCGCGGATATAAGTAACGAATCGAGATATTGATGCGTATGTATTTGGCATCAAATAACTCGTTACGAAAAAATTAGGATGAGAATTGTCGTCTCCTGTTCTTTGGAGAAATTTTTAAAAGTCATCTTTACGAACTATGGTTGTAGATGGCAAAAAGTAAGGTTTGTTTTTCGATGCTTTCGCTGTAATGTAGATGGATTTATTCCTTTATTTTGGGATTTTCCCTGTTTCCCCCGTCGCCTCTGTCCTCGAAGAGGCGAAAAAAAAATTTTCTTTAATAAATTTTTAAACATATCGACCGGTCACCATCGTACTGTCGCTTGTTATTAATTCACAAAACGCGCATGCATATAATATAAATATGCGTACATGCATAACAATAATATTAATAATAATTATTTTGTTCCACGCAAGTCTTAAATTTCTATCTAGACAACGAAAAAATAATATCATTGCTATATATATATATATATATATATATATATATATATATATATATATATATATATATTAAACCTGCATAACTGACAGGGCGAGAGACAGATACCATAGTGCGCGCGCGGTCTTACGAAAGTCGCGCCAGAAATATAATATCGGGATTTATAAGCGTACCGCGCGTCAGTGTCACGAGCGAGCATCGCCGATCCCTCCAGCACGAAAAACGGCCGACATTAAAGTATCTATGTGGAGAGCCGAAGGAAAAATACGAAACTAGACGGAGATAAAGAGCGCGTTTACTTATACGTATGGGCAAATGCTTCGTTAATTCGAATTTTCGTCGAGCGCGGAATCTCGCAATAGGGAAAGGAGTAATGTTTCCTCCCCACCCCCTTCCTCTCTGTTGCACCGTGACTTATGTATGATCCTCAGCAGATTTTACCCCCGCTCTTTGTGTATGTGAGTCTCTCTCTCTCTCTCTCCTCTCTCTCTCTCTCTCATTAACGATGCATGCCATGCATCTATCTATCGATCTATCCATCTATATATATTCGCATTTTTCACTCGCTCGCGTAAAGGGACATATACAGCACAAGCCATTCGCCGATGTTTACTACCCCCCCCCCCACCAAGCCACTCGACTAACCGTCGTCGTTCTTGTGAGGCAGTATAGACATTTTCAAAGTTATAATGTCGTACCCGTTCTAAACGAGCGTGTAATGTTGCACATGGCGAAATTCACGAATTCCCATACGTTGATCTCTCTCTCTCTCTCTCTCTCTCTCTCACATCACACCTCACACACACACACACACACACACACACACACACATACATACCATACATACGCGCGCGCACAGAGAGAGACAGAGAAATTTTTTCCCCTTTGAAACGAACGCGTGTAGTACTGTATCGAGCGTCGAGCCAGAAGCCGATTGGAGAGTCATCGCTATATAGAACGAGGCGAGATTAACGGCGAATAACGCTGTGTGTGAGAGAGAGCGGGAGAGAGAGAGAGAGAGAGAGAGAGAGAGAGAGAGAGAGATAAATTATTGTCGGGTATCAATTGAAATTTACGTCCGTCCGTCTGGTCCGTCTGTCTATCGTGAAATTCGCTGATGAGGTTAAGAGCCGCCTGGTGTCGATCAATCGCGGCTAATTTAAGAGACTTTTTTCTCTCATTCCTCGTACGGAGAAAAATGCACGCGTTATTGGATTAACTGCGTCGGGTATGTCTGTAAATTAAATTGGTGGTCAAGTTTAAGGACGTTCGCCAGACAGTTGCGGTATAATAGTCGGTTTAAGTAGTTTCGCTTCTTTCTCATTCGATCTTATTTTTAAAAAATCAAAAAAAAAAAAAGATAAATTACCGATTAAATTACCTTCAATATTTCGTTCCAGATTCTTCGTAACGATAACGCGCTATCTCGTCGAAACAACTGTTATCGATGAAAATGAAAAAATTGTATACGTTTTTACTTGCTACTTTTTTCGTACTTTTTTTTTATAATACATTATTCAACTCAATATGCAAGGTGTAATTTCTCAAACATTTCTGATCTTTTTTTATCAAATATCAAAAAGTTTTTTTTTTTACTTTTATGAGAATGGAATATATTAAAAAGAACCTACGAGATATTAGACACGCGTGCATTTATTTAACAATTTTCAACTCTTTTTTTTTATTGTTTTGTTTTGTTTCTTAACACATACCCCATAATTGCATAGATCTCATTCTCGGTTACACTGTATCAAAGTCAGATATAGTGAAAGGCTCTGTATTATATACACTCGGCATAGTCTACTGTATGATTATTTCATTAGGCATGCTAATGCATGGATAAACCACGGTTCTGACAAATGCAATTTGAGTTGCAAATGGTACAGGCCAGTATATAGGATATACCATTTATATACAGATTGTGGGTTATGCCGCGGAATCTAAAGAGAGGGAAAGCGAGAGAGATAGAGGCAGGTTGAGAGAGAGAGAGAGAGAGAGAGAGAGAGAGAGAGACCCAGTTATAAAATACAATAGATATATAAAGAAAAAAGACTAAACGAAAAGGTAAAGGGAGAAAAGGGGTAAAAAAAAATAACGTCATGAACCGACAATATTGATTTTATCTGGCCTCTCTCTCTCTCTCTCTCTCTCTCTCTCTCTCTCTCTCTCTCTCTCTCTCTCTCTTTTCACCCTCTCTTTCTAGCCTCTCAAATTGAACCCTATTAGACGTCACGTGTATAATAAACAATCGCGCCTGCCCGCCTGCGCTCCCTGCGCAATTAAATGCATTTACTTGCGGCGAAGGGGGGAGTGCGCATAACCTCTCACTCGTGTCCGTGTTATATTCGTGAGAGAAAGGAAGACAGAGCGAATTGAGTGCTCAACCAAGGGATACATGGTGATGGAGGGGGGGGGGTGCCCCTACTGCCCGTTCAATTTAAAACGGGGAGAAAAGTGACGATAAAGCACGGACGCGCGTATACGCGCACTCAGACACGTATCTTTGAGAATGAATTCGACGACAGCTCGCTCTCGCATAATTTTCACGTCGTCGGAATTTGATAATGTGCCCACAATTAGAATTATTAAGATTCTTGTGTTATGCGTTACTTTATATATATATATATTAATTGAAAGTGTGCTTATTATTTATAGGTATATAATTTTAACAACGGTAAAAGTTCAATTATGCATTCTCTAAGCAAGGACAATCAACGGTAATTCTTTAATTTTAAGATATAATTTTTTACATTTTCCCTCGTTGTTCCAAGGAACAATTTGACAAATTGTCTTTAAGAATATTTTATAAATATTAAACGCGTATTCCGTCATTTCTCATTTAAATAAATTACCTGTAATAGAGGAATTTATAGGCCGTGGTTAAATTGCATCGATTATTCTGTTTTTCTCTTGTTTCCTTATTCATGAGCACCGTTGGTGATACTTGAGGGTATTTTTCGTTTATTATGTAAACGCAATTAAGATTTTCAAGTCTAAAATTCAATAAGCCGCTCTTTTTAGAAAGTTCCCGTATAAATTAACGCATTAATGAACAATGATATGAAATTAATATGTGCTCTTGTTCGGATTCTAGTTACGTAATTTTGTTGGTAAATCATTTTCTTTAAAAGGCTTATAATTCCATTGTATCCCCGTGAAAGATGATTTTTAAATTAAAACTAAATATATTATAGATCATCTACAGTAAGTGAAGACTTGATTTAGTTCGTTATATTATAACAATTACCGACGGAATTTTCATACTTTTCCATACATAATAGGAGCCTGAATATGTAATTTTTTTTTTAAATAAACCATACATTTATTAGAGATTAAACGTTAATGTCTATATACTTTGGAAGAATTTAAGGATTTTTTACTCTTTTCATAAATATACATAATGTAATGGGCATTTGTAATAATTTTATGTAATTTAATTCATTTCAAAGTATCATCGTTTATGAAACCATCCAGCTTGAAATATTTCTTGAAAGAACACGATTGATTCCTTGTTCTCCGACATTTTATTGCATTTTGCCGGCCTTGCAGGAGGGGCGCTACCGGGCGCCACACGGCGAGTGTCTTGCCCCGGGGGCGATAATACGACTAAGGCCGGCCCCGATGTCGAGGGCGATTTAGCGCAGGAGTAAAAGAGAGGGGTTGCGCACTCTTGGCAATGAAACTACTTTTCCACTTTCAAGCCTGACAGCAACATTTAAGCTTATGCTTTACAGCGCACTTCGATATACAGATTCGAGTAAGCTCTCTTCGACCTCAGATTTCGTAGCAAACGTTATACATCGTGTATATATATATATATATATATATATATATATATATATATATATATATATATGCATAAAATGTATGTCAGGCACTGACATACTGGTGTGTGCTCAATAATAACTGACTTTGGCCAGATTCGTGCATATTAATATATAGACGCACGGTATGTCAAATAATTAATCGAAACAATAATTAATTTTATCCAAATTCTATCCATCCTCTGTTATTATGAAGCGCGCGCGTGTGTCAGTGTGTGTGTGTGTGTGTGTGTGTGTTAAAATATTCGATTAGAACATCAGTTGTATATATTATATCTTGTCCTTTTTCTAATCTCGGCTCCATTCTCCAGAGTCGCCGCGGAAGCTCGCGGTCTTCTATACATGAACGCGCACGCGTGCACACACAAACACACGCAAACACACACGTCCTCATACTGGTGCGGCTATACCGAGATGCGTGTTATGCGCAAAAGTGTGCTTTTATACCGTTACCTGCTCTCTTCGGCGTGACACTCATATATGTCCACTTCTACCGCACCAGCTCGAAAAATTTAGAACTTTTCGCAAAATTTATATATATATATATATATATATATATATATATATATATATATATATTCTTTTTCTTTCTTTCTTTCTTTTCTTTTATTGTAATTTTGTAAATTTCTTTATGAATTTAACGCCGACGTGCCATATAAAATATAAAATATTCTTTTCGGTCCAGTTTTTATAAAATGCATCCGCATTATGCGGAATAGTCGCGTTATGCGAAGGCACCGCGTGCAATTTCAACGAACGGCGATCGGGATCGGCGGCATATTGATCCAGGCTTAATAATTCACGTGCGCACAGCTAATACGAGATTTCGGCAACGTCCTCGCAAATTTTTCCCTCGAAAGAGCCGGCAAGGCTTCGGGTGTTATACGCGGGCGCTGCAGTCGGAACAATTGTACAATCGTCGCGTACTATTATATAGCCGAGTGAACTTGCCACACCCCCCCCCCCCAACACGCGCGAATGCCGCAAGTTGCCCGTCCGCGAGCGCCTGGAACGGTCAGATTTCGAGTGATTACAAGGAAGACTCGACTAGTCCCAATTTTTCGTCGAAATAACGAACGTCCCAGTTGCACGCTCACGTCGCGGACGATTGTGCATAGCTCGTTGCGTAATTTTCGAGTTGTAAGACTGATACAGGCATTGAGTCGTGCTACATACGTTTCGCCGCCAATCGCGACTTGCGTTACTTTTCGTCTGATAATGAATTTTCCTACATATATAGTGTTCTTTGTAGGAGTCTTTGGGATATATGTGTACAATAATAACTTTTTGCGCACGTCATTATTCTAGATACATCCCTATATATATATATGTTTATGTAATATAGCAGCGTAATATCGTCGGATCGTTTTGGCCAGCATATCCTTGCACCTTGAACGTGCTATGCGTCCGTGCAAGGGCTGCTTGCGACATCGACACATACACACATATATACAGGCAAACTCTCAATCACGGGTTACGCTACTACTTACGCTGATCATGGGCTCAGGCGGTGTTCCCATTAAATAGTCTGTGCGCGATCAGTGCATTGATTTAACTCGGGCGCGAGCGCGCCTAGTATAATATCTTTACCACGAGTCGCGCCGATTAGATTAGGATACGTGCAAACACGCGCGCGTACATGTACAAGCACACACATAAGTTTAACGCAACACTCGTTTTATATACAAGATTGCTCTCGTGTGCATACGCGCGTGTGCGCGTTGATGTACAGTAAGAACCGCGCCCTTTTTCATACACTATATTTATTTAGTCCGGACAGTCTTATATACAGTGTGCTGTGCTCGCAGTGTCAATCCTTCGCCCTCCCAACTCTACGATTAGTATATCTTGTAGTTTTCTTTCTTACAGAGCCTATATATGTGATCGAATATATATATATATATATATATATATATATATATATATATATATATATAAAACATCGAACATTACATTGCTTAATGACCCTTTTATAGCGCTCTCTATAAATATACCAGTCTGCTCTATGGGAATATTTTCTCATGCGTCCCAGGCGTGTCAACGCCTGCCCATTGAACGCACCATATCTGTCAATGAGGAATGCCGTTCCCCTGTTTTCTCATTTTATTTTTCCACCTGTTATCGGTTAAATCGACGATTACGCGATCTTTGGATATATCGGCGTATACATGATCGAAAATCCGAAGATGAAAAAAAGCGAAACCAACATACGTGTAGGATTATCGCTCATGACGTCTATATGAGTAATCTACGAAATTATTGGTTAAAGTTGCAACGTCGGATTTTAAAATAATCAACTTTTGAAAAATAAACTTATACCGCGGTCATCTTGGAATTTCGAAAATCGACAGCGTCTAGGGTAAACGTCAAATTTTCACATTTTCTAAATTCTAATTTTATATGGAATTCATTACATAGAACGTGTGTCTAAAATTGATCCATATATAGTAATCCACAATCTGAAGGTGTCTTTGAGTTCAATTTAGATATTACTCATCAAAGATTTTTTTAACACCAAGAAAATAACTGTTCAACCGATCAACTTTTTACAATAATGAAATTATAGCTGCAATCATCTTCTTTTATCTTGATTCGTCCTCTGGCCCCTGCAAATAATTACAATCGTTGCTTTATAGCTTACGATCGGTCTTGAAGGTGTCTATGGACTATTTTTTCTTTTCTAAATACCCATCAATGCGCCCCCCCCTCCCTTTTTAACGCGCTGGAACAAAGTGCTAAACGGGACGGAGAAAAAAGTTCTTTCGTTTATCTGAATTTTTGTACGTTCCTTGTATTATTTTCACCGATGCGCGATCGCGCGCAGCCGACTGTGAGAATCCGGGACTTTATAAATCTGTATAAAGTGCGAAAAGTTTATATATATATATATATATATATATATATATATATATATATATATATATAAAGAAACAGATGTATTTGTGTCATTTGGACGACCGCTCGTTTGAATATCGAAAGCAATCGTATCGACAGCTCGAGACGTTTTGCAAAGAAAAAAAAGAAAGAGAAAAAAATGCATTGGCCCCGACGATGCTCCACTTTCGATCGAGGCTGGCTATACCGAAGCTATATGGAAAATAAGCGCCGGAAGGGAATAAGTTATATTGCTGAAAAATCGCGGAGAATTAAAGTCGTAATAAAATTAAGAGAGATGTATATTTCATTTTTATTTTTATTATATATATTAAGTGAAAATCGAGGTGAAAATATAATGGCCTGAAACGCTGAACGGCAGACTTATTCAATTTCAGTTTTAAAAAAACATACCCTTATATACATATATATATATATATATATATATATATATATATATATATATATATACACATAATATATGAGGTTTTAAAAAGTCATAAATTATTGGATACGCGCAAAGTACACGTTCTGAGAAATTTTTATTTTTCAAAGTATCGTAAAACCTTACGATAAATATATTATACCGCAATAATTATAATAGTTTCTAATATATATATATATATATATATATATATATATATATATATATATATATATTCTCCAAATTAGAAACAATTAAGTGTATTAATATAAAAGAAATAAGTACTTTGATTTATGCATCTGTAGTTTTCAACTGATACAATTTGTAATTATTATAAAGGTAATTTATGTTTCTTGGTAATTTTTTTTTTCTTTTTTTTAATTTATCTTAAAAATGGAATTATGATATGTAATTATCTTTCGACTCGTCTTAGTTTCTGTGCATGAAAATTGATGGTATCGTTATCATTTTATGTCTTACAGAAAAATGTTAAATAGACGATTTGGATCTCTATGATTTACTTTCTTTTGTGAGTTTTTCCGGCTCCTTAAATAAGTAAAAACAAAAAAAAAAAAACAAATCTCTCACGAAGACAGTGTAAATTACGAATAATTATTATTCTCAGCGTAGAAAGGAGCATCCGTTAGATATAAAACAATCTGTGACGTAAGTCCGCAACGTTGATGGATTACGAGTCCCTATCTAAGGTCGAAATTATAATTTTTTATTCCTCATACATTCAGATCTCTTTATCCATGATTTTACAGCTACTTATCGTGTTCCGTTCTATTATTGACTACTACTTTCAAATGTAAACAATTAATCATTTTCATATGGATATTAGAAAAATCGGAGTCAATATCTATAGAGCGCTGGAAAGAAACCTGCAATTGATTATAACGCGTGTCCATAGTTACAAAGAGAGAGATATAGTTACGATAAATTTTTCTCCGGTTCCCAAAAGTTTAATCCTTGATAGCATCGAAAATCCAATCATTGTTAGAGGAATTCCTAAAACTTGAATCATTGATAGATAGAACTTGACCTTCTCCCGTGTGTGTGTGTGTGTGTGCGCGCGCGCGCGAGCGCACGCGTGCATATCGATATATATACAGCGAGAGCTCTGACGGAATGTCCAAATATCCACAAATATATATGTGTATATATATATATACATGTATGTATATTGTCACGTTACCCCCATCTTCTCGAGCGATACAAGCGCGTCGCGCGTACGCCCCGGCAAACGGGCAAAATTTATGGGCTCGCCGCGCGTGCACGGAACGTTGACTCTCGACCTCGCGGGCCTTGACTTTCTCACGTGGGTATGCGCGTATATGCATAATGCAAATGTCTCAACGGTTGCCGCCGATATCCGAGCGAGACCGCGCGCGCTAACGTCCGTGCAGCCTTGGCGGATCGATGCGGTCGGGCATTCGCGCGGGTCGCCGATGTGTCCGACCTTCGGTAACTCCCAGCCCCCCTCGCCCCGTCCAACCCCAGCGCGGGGCATCCCCCGCGTGCGTTCACCGACGCTGTGACGATGGAAGAACGACAAGAGCTCTCTGTGGAGGGAGTAAATTGGATTATACATACTGTGTGTGTGTGTGTGTGTGTGTGTGTGTGTGTGTGTGTGTGTGTGTGTGTGTGTGTGTGTGTGTGTGTGTGTGTGTGTGTGTGTGTGTGTGTGTGTGTGTACATACATATCGCAAGTTACGTAAAAAATGAACCGTTTGATTTCATTCTTCACCTTGGCTTTACATCGCGCCTGCACTTTTGTGTCTGTGTCTGTATTTCTCTCTCTCTCTCTCTCTCTCTCTCTCTCTCTCTCTCTGTGTGTGCGTCCGTAATTTTTCCCCCTACCTTTCACGCTTCTAATACGCAAGTGGGAATGATCAAAGTACTCTTAAACGGATTGGTACCAAAAGGAATGTAATGAAATTCGATTATCTATATTATTTTTTGCATTGCTTTTCATCACAGAAGCATCCTTCATTACAGAATCGATCACAGAAGCATACTCGCGCGCGCGCGCATACGAAAATATCGTGTGTGTGTGGGGGGGGGGGGGATTTATAATGTTATTGGTAACGATAGAGAAAAATTTCCAATGCAGGCGACGCTCGATAGTCGACTGCACACGGTGTTCATATAAGGCTATATGAATGATATTGATATTACATGCAAAATACTAATCACGATGCTGCCAAGGACTTTGACATCTGCCAATCTAGTCTTATAATATTATCAAACATGAAACAGCGCCAGCCAAAAATACAGCTAAAAATCGAAAGCAACGTAATTGATCTATCTCTTTTTTATTGAATAGACATAAAGAAAAAACCTGTTTTTATTTATTCAGTAAATTGAACGATTAAAAGACACTTTGATCTAGCGCTCGTATTGCCGATAAAGTTGAGATTGAAGGAAACGGAAAAGTGTAAAAATATTACGTTCTCTCTGTAAGAGTCATTTTGCGAATTGACCCTCGTGTCCGAAAAAACAAAATTGTTAGACAGTATTTATATTTATACAGATATATATAATACGTTTTAACACGGATGCAAGCGCGGGTCCATCAACTGTTTTCCATCTTTATACATTAACCAATGAGCACGCACGCCATTTCATCGTTTTAGCGTATATCGACTCGGCCATTATTTCCCACGACTCTGATCAACTTCCCCCCCTCGAGATTTATCTCGCGCGCGCGCACGCAACCTTTCCGCCCCCCCCCCCCGCGCCTCTCGCCGACTTCTCTCGTATGGAGAACATATTAAATGCATAGGCGTGCCGGCTAAATAGAAGCAAAACTGGCTCTTGTATAATTTGAACGCGCGCGCGCGCGCGCGTCCCGGCCGTAATATCCGCGCCCGTAGAAAAATCGAGGCTGAGTCGGCGCGTGCGCGCAAAAGTAGCGCGCCGACCGACCGACCGACCGACCGACCGGCCGGCCGGCCTCTCCACTAGCGCGAGATCATGGCGCTTTATAATCTCGGCACTTTGAGGCGCCGCGCCGCGAATAACGTTTGTGTGTGTGTGTGAGAGAGAGAGAGAGAGAGAGAGAGAGAGAGAGAGTGTGAGAAGAGAGGAGAGGAGAGGAGAGAGAAAGAGCGTGAGAGGTTAAGCGATTATCAATGCCGTCGTCGGGCAATTTGCTATTTTCACCGCCCGGCGCAAACGCACTGCTGGCGCGCGGGCTCCAAAGTGGGTCGACGGCCCTGGAGTACAATATTCCAGTGCGCCCGTGCATTCGTATGTGTGTGTGTGTGTGTGTGTGTGTGTAAAATTTAAGCGCCGCTATATATCACTAGCACGGAACTTTAGACGGCGCGATGGGTCGAAGAGGGAGGGTGGGGATTCGAGGGAGTGTCGAAGATTCATTATGGGCCTGTCATCTTCGTCGTTGTCATTGGGGAAGGAGCGAGAAATCGCTCAATTGCCCCGCTAATATATATACACACACACGCGTGTTCCTGTGTATAATAAATTTGCGCGAGAGATGAGGCGAGAAGAGGAAGAGGTTGAGTGAGTGAGAGAGAGAGAGAGAGAGAGAGAGAGAGAGAGAGAGAGAGAGAGAAATTTCCGCTGACGAATTGGCAATCACCCCGGTCAGATGTTGTGGGTAGATGGGCGCGCGTTTATATGGCCCCGCGCTGACTGATTCATTATACCCACTCTCTGTCTCTCTCTCTCGCTCCTCCTCCCCTCCTCCTCCTCTTCGACACCCCGCTCATCATGGCTGTTTTCAGTCGTATTTATTTGCTGCGAACGATGGTTTCGTTCACACACACACACACTACTCCGATCCTGACATTAAAACACGATAATAAGTAATAATTTCTTATCGAGGCTGGTAAAAAGTTGAAGGAATATTTTCATTGTTAAATGATGAATCATAAATTCCATTCGTCCGTGTACCTTTTTAGATAAATTCGATTTGAATTCCGAGGTCGTAAGAAAAGTTTTCGTTATAGTTACTCGATATATGCATACGATGTGTATTCCCATACACATAATAAGCCTAATCCATGCTAGAAAGCTGCGTATTCCTTTCGTTCTCGACATTAAAATCCGATCGTTATTGGGACGATTATTATCTGAAATTAAAATTCAGACGCTTTGCTTCGGAAAAGTCGAATTGCAATGAGCATATATGATTCATTTGGGGCACGGTTAACCTAATTCGACTGATGAGAAAGCTTATTAAAATGTAAAATAAAACAGCGTATACTATAACGTCTAATTTTATTTGCATCGGCAAATAAACTGACAATGAACATTTACTAAATTCTCTTTCCTCTCTATATATGACTTATATATTTGGCATAATTTAGACTTTGGATATGAATTGCGTTACGAAATTCACACGCGTCTATTTATATATATATTATTAAATAAAGCAACGTCTGAGCACAATGCCTAAAGACAATATTGCCACGGTATTTTACCACGGTGTTTGCCAATTATTTTCTCTGATTTTCAGTTTATGACTCTTTTAAAGAAACTAGTGTAAAATTTAAATTATGCGTGCAATTTAATAATAATTAGAGATAGATGTTTTATATTCTATATATGATCTTTGTCTTCGAAATTGTGCGAAAAGTCGCCTCATGTTCGAATGATTCACTGATCGTAGTACCGTTTCCTTTTTATTCGTATGAAAATTTGTATTTTTCATATTGATATATATATATATATATATATATATATATATATATATATATATATATATTATATGTAATAACGACCGGATTTCCTCTCACCTGGCAGGCATCGACGATCGACGGCCGCAGGAAGGGCGCCTGCCTCTTCTGCCAGGAGTACTTCATGGATCTCTATCTGCTCGCCGAGCTGAAGACGATCTCGCTCAAGGTGACGACGGTCGACATGCAGAAGCCACCGCCCGACTTTCGCACCAATTTCCAGGCGACCCCGCCCCCGATACTGATCGACAACGGCGACGCGATCCTGGAGAACGAGAAGATCGAGCGACACATAATGAAGAACATACCGGGCGGCCACAATCTCTTCATCCAGGACAAGGACGTGGCGACCCTCGTCGAGAACCTCTTCAGTGTAAGCATCCTCCTCTCCTTCTATTGTTATGATTATTATTGTTGTTGTTGTTATCGTTATCGTTAACATTATCGTTATCCGTTATTATTCTAAGAAGAGAATGGGAGAAAAAAAATGAATTTTCAAAGCTACGTTTAATGTTACAGTCGCTAGCACAACGTACTGCTAATTCTTTTTTATTATGAACCATTGCTATAAGTGAAATACTTATAGATATAGTAAAGTAAATGAACGATTAATGCCACTCCGAAAAGGTATCCCCTATAATAATTGAAAGAAGAAAAGAAGCTCATATATCTATGGATTTTTCACGGACTGATTACCAATATATGGTAACAAAGAAAAACGGCAAATTTAATTATCGTCGCCGACGTATATATAACTGCGACCGTACAGCCTTAACAAAGCGCCTTCTGCTAATTTTATGCATAGAGCGCATTATACAGATAATGCATGCATAGATACATATATAGAAAAAACATAAGTTGAAGTTCCTTTGAGTATCATATTTTTCAATAGCAAATCAGCAGCAACTGCATAGAAATTGGATTTAATTTTTAATTTTACCTATACCATTTCGGAAAATTAGTTTTTTAACATAAGTTAATTCTTTCTGTCTTGTTTTTCTCGAGTTTTTACGATATTCTTACTTATTTCACTTAAGAAGTTGACCTGCGATAAAAAATAATTAGCAGTACTATACGTTGTACAAGGACCTTGAACAAAAATTTTTTGAAGAATTATTGAGATACATAGAAAATTGAAGCATTTTCTCTTACTCTGAATATTCTCGAGCACGAAATTTGTTTTTCCCTCATTGTGGAACCATTAGCTTGTTCTCTCTCTCTCTCTCTCTCTCTCTCTCTCTCTCTCTCTCTCTCTCTCTCTCGCTTCTCGCTCTCGCTCTAGCTCTTTCTCATTCTCGCACCCTCGCGCATTGTTCGGACGCAGTGTTTTAATATAGATAAAAGGCGTGGGCTGGAAAAGTAATTAGCGGCGGTTTGAAACTGATGCGGCAATATATTACTATAATTATACTTTTTTTCTCTTTTTTTTCTAAGTTAACGCGCAAATATTATATTTATCCCCTCGCGTTATTTGCATCGTTTTATTTTCGAAATGGCGCTTAATTTAGACAAATTTATGATGCAATCATTAGTCGGGAGAATAAGCGCCTGACGTCCTGGCTATTTTTGTGTATTTAACGTCGTTCTTAACAGTGGGGGCGTCGTTGAAAATTTGAAGATATTCGCGTATTGTCACACTTGTATACTTGCGCATTGATTTACATTGTCAATGTTAATTTCAAGTTGCACGCAGCAATTATTTTAATTCACTCTTTTGTTTCTCTTGCATTCGAGAGGAATCCCCCTTCAACGATGCTTTCAAATCCATATCTTCGGCGCACGTTTTTAGCCTCCCACTGCTATCTTTGTCTTCTACTTGCGAGGATCGACGTTTCTAAACTTTTGAAACCGCTCGCTTTAAGTTTCTCTCATTTAAAAGCAGCGTCATTATACATTCTTCTAGTAGGAACCTGCGCCTTTACTGTAGATTTTTTTTTGCTTTTTTTTTTTTAAATTAAAAAGAAGTAAAATTCGAAGCTCCCGTGCATAATGTTTATCTGGAAGACATTTAGATACTTTCGGATGAAGAAAAAAAAATATAAGATGCCCATATGAAGTCAACAATACTTTCGGTTTGTATTGCCGCTAAACGGCCAAACTTACCTTATCCTGTTCTTCATTTGGCAATATTATCTTAAATCTTGGTCACTACGAGATTATTCCAATAAAATCCATTCAGGATTTGTTATTTGAAACTTATCAGCTTCAGACAAGAAAAATACGTACTTTTCTATTAGAATTTTGCGGGCGCGTACTTAAAATACTAGACACAGAAAGTTGATTTGGAATGTTAATGGTATCAGTCTTACTTTCGAAATCTGGACGCGATGCAGAAAAGTATTAAGGTGGAATGGGTGGGTACTTTGGAACCAAAGGTACGAGTGAGGAGGGGGGGGTCAGCTCCCAAGTTTGAAGAGATTTTCATTTTATAACTGAAATTCACTTGTACGATACTGATTTGCTTCTTTATATTAGGTCCCGTGACAATCGTGGTGTAATTGAAATACAAACATTATTCAACTGTTCCGATGATTCAAAAATATTTGAAAAAGTTTCGTTCAAGATCTGCTTACAAATCAATATATTAATTTTAAAAAAAAAAATAACCATGCTATTTTAACTACATAATATCCGAGTTAATTATTTGTCAAATTAATTGTGAAAATGTAAGCGCGTCAATTTACCGATACTATAGTACTTCGTATTTCCTAATTTATGTACAGTGAATTTATACGTTAAACAAATGCAAAAAAAAATGCAAGACATTTGATTTAGAAAGTAAAATTGCAGCGAGAAAAAATTATTTATCTATACTGGCCATTTTCATGTAAAACAAACCGAACGGTAGCGGCAAAAATACAAAAGACCGAGACCATAGAGCTGTATAGGTGTATATATATATACACACACGCACACGCACACACCTTCTGCCAAGAGCACTGTATAATATATAATACCGGCATTTTACGGCTGGGCACTTACCGCAATCTTATTATAAAGAACGCTCGCGCTTTCGCACGGCTCGAAAGCGCGCGCGCGCGCGCGCACGTATTAAACGAGATTATAACTTTGTACGGGATAAATAAATAAATCTCTCCGTGCAGTGCGTGTATAGATATATACACAGCGATACTGTAATAAACTTATACGTACATCTATCGATATATTCCCCGTTATCTTTATACGGGGATTTCAAAAAAGAAAAAAAAAAACGAGAGGGGGGAGGCGATGGGTGGGTAGGAGCTCACACGACCCACATTTATATATGTATATATATATATATACCCGCCTTACTCGTGCCTCGAATAAACCCACTATTCCCCTCGCTTCGCCTCCGCAGAAGCTGAAGCTGCTGCTGCTCAACGCCAAGGACAAGGACAAGGACGTGAGGTCGTCGTCGCTGATGGGCCACCTGCGCAAGATCGACGAGCACCTCGGGCGCAAGGGCACGCGCTTCCTCACCGGCGACACGATGTGCTGCTTCGACTGCGAGCTGATGCCGCGGCTCCAGCACATACGCGTCGCCGGCAAGTACTTCGCCAACTTCGAGATACCGGAGAGCATGGTGCACCTGTGGCGATACATGTATCACATGTACAGGCTCGACGCTTTCCTGCAGAGCTGCCCCGCGGACCAGGACATCATCAATCATTACAAGCTGCAGCAGGTTGGTCCCCAGCGACTTTCGCAGAACAAAATTGATCCAGTCGTTGCCATTAGCATAATAATAATGTAGGTTTTCGGAACAATTTGGGGGGGGCTCGCGTATTGCCGGCAGATTTAAAGGTATAATGGGAGAGTCGAACTAACGAGTCCCGCCGACATGATTATACAACGAGTGCGCGGACTTGCAAGTAAAAATTACCGAAGTAAATCGAATGTAAAGCTTTAAATAATATTATAGTGGAGCGAGAGTGTAAAATCGGCATCGTGGAATTTTCTTCGGATCGTCGTAAAAGGCCATTGGCTGAGTGAGACCGCTGTAAAGCACTTCGCTTTTAGAACAAATCTTAATGCCAATTTAATCGATTCGAAGATTTCGTGTATTTCATCGTCATAATGAAATGTTGACGGCAGTCGTAAAGGATCACCAAACCGATAAACAATTAAACGCGATAGGAGAGCAGTCGTTTACCGCTCTTCTTTGTAGTTATGTTTCTGCAGAAAGCACAAGAGAAATTAAGTCTATTTGAAAAATTATTTTTATTCGATTTCATTTTTTTTATCACATTATATCCAGAATAAAAATGTTAGGGAAACGATTACAGCAATTTTTCTTATACATTCTATGGGATTATCAGATCTGGCGCAACGTTTTAATAATTATTATAAATACAAATGACTAGTTTTTAATTAAAATATCGGTTCTCTCCATTTGAACGCTGTATTGGCGCCCACGTTCACGCGTTGCACGTTGTTTTTTTTTTTTTTTTTTTTTTTTTTTGTCAATAATCGCGATCGTCACATTCGAACGCGTCTCACATTTGCCGAGGAAGCAAAGCACCTTTTATTTATACAATTTAAACGCGTTTTCCCCGATACAGGGCGGGACATGAATGAATCGCGCGCGAAAGAGGCGAAAAGTCGATCGAGCGCCCACGGTCGGGCGGCGTCGCCGTTCTCCTCGTCGCGGCGAAAACGCAAGCGCGCAAATTCGTCCGAAACTTTATCGTTGGCACTCGTTGAGCGCGCTCGAGATCAGAGAGAGTCACGTACCGTCTTATCGACCCCTGAAAATTGTGCGCGTTGTTGTGTTGCGCTTGGGCCGACGGGCGTGTGTACGAACCGATTCGATCCGTGTACAATTAGACGAGGGGGGGGGGACGGTGACGGTGGGCGAGTCTTTTAAGCAACGCGGCGTGCGAACGGAGAAATTTTCCAGTTAAAAATAACGATGGCGCCGAATGGTAATTCGATCGGAGACTGCAAAGAATCTAAAGCGAATTTATAATTGGCACTGAAGAATTTAATTAGAAACCGTGGTGAAACTGACATATAAGTACTACTCTAATTTTTATCAGAAATTTTTTATGCGTGTACTGTTAAAAAAATGAGATCAACGAATGGTGCAGAATAGAAAATACACATACAGAAGTTTATATATATATAAGGAAATTTTCTTTTCCACATAATTCGATAGCTTTCGATACATCTCTGCAACTTGTCAGACTTTATAAATAAACTTCGCACTTTTTAGTATTAGTATTTAGGTAACTTTTAGCAAATTCTGCCAAAATTTGTGAAACGTTAATGTGTTTTTTTATAAATTGTTTTTTCAATTATTTTTTATCATTTTAGCAAAGTCTATGGAATAAGTTCCAAATTTTTAAAATTCAAATGTTAAAAATTATTATTCACTTCCTAACATATCCGGTACACATAAATGTCGATGGACTTTGATCAAAGTTACCAACAATCCCCAGCACGAAGAGTACATGAACATTGCCAGATTTTGCTAAACTTTCTTGAAAGTTGCCGTAAATGAGCTACGAATGAAAATTTTATCCAAGTATCAATGATTCATAAGTATAGGCAAAATTTTTAAATAAAAATTATTCCCACTATAGGGTCTGAAAATAAATGACGGATCACTTCGAATCAGAAAAAAATTAATAGATTTTTTTTAATCTTATATTTTACTTATTATTGGCATTCATTCACATTTTCTAAGAAAAATGCATGTATTCGTATTAATTTTTTTGTTTTTCGTTTCTACACTGATCAATAGAACCTCATACTTCTTTACGCTTTGTTGACTTAACGATGACATCGACATATAACGAAATACTTCCATTGACAATTTTAATAACAGGATCACGTTTTCAAGGCAACTCCTGTGTTTTCACATTTAAATATAACGTTAGCATGATAATTCCGGTAAAAAATAATTCATTGTACGTTTCATTTGCTGATCAACCTTCATTCCCAATTATAATTAATCCCTGGAGCCTTCGTCACAGTTTGATTCGCTCACAGAGAAAGCGGTTTAGGTAAAATTTGTATATATATTAGCTAGTAATGAGGAGACAAGTTGACAAGTGTGAAACAAATTATTAAATATATCATCGTTTTTTATTACAAATATAGTAAGAAATGATATATCTTTGTTAAATTTTATAATACAGTGTAGTATTTTTTTCTCACAGTTCTCAGTATCTCTCTCTCTCCTCTCTCATACATTTTCTAGAAAATATCTAATAATTTTTCCAGAATCGTTTTCTCCGTGTTCAATTTTAATTATACCGCCATACGTGCAATGCATGGCAGTTTGACTAAAAATTTTTTGTAAATATTCAGCGATTCGCGTTTCGTTCAACTCGCGTATCGGAAGAAACGCGCGGAAAAATTCTAAAAATTAAGCTAAATTTTTTACCGTTAATTAGTCGCTGGTGAAAATCACAAGTCTTCTTCTGAATTTTTTTTTTCTTTTCAAGAAAATTGAGTGAAACTAAGAGAAAGCGCTTACGCTTTTTCTGGCGCAATAATAGTATAAAGAAAAAATATAACTAGTAAATATATGATAGATGATATAAAATAAATAAATGTATATCAAAATAAAAAAAATCGAAAATTCAGCATACTACTAAGTGCAAATAATTCAAGCAGTTTATCTTTTATTGTCTCTTTCTCCAAAATTAACTGTTTTAAAATTCAACAATACTTTCTTTATAAATGAAGTAATACCTTTCTGTTTAACAAGAAGTTTACCTTTTGATCGCTGCATATTTCACGCTATTATAAATATTTTACAATTTTGTTGTACACCGATCTAAATGTTGAAAATACAATAATAATAAAAAAAAAAACGTACAAACCGAAGCTCATTTGCGTCTACTATGCTCTATACGGAATTCAATTATTTCAAAACACTTAAATCACAAGCATTCTTGCGATTTAATACTAAAATTACTACACAACGATCCAAATTGACTCGTCTAATTCTCTTAACGTCAATACATTGTTATACCAATTAAGACGAATTATAACGTGACCCGATCACACACACACACACACACACACACACACACACACACACACACACACACACACACACACACACACACACACACACACACACACACACACACACACACACACACACACATATTAACCGAATTAAAACCATCGGCATTACGTAACCGCCCGCGAACACGGGCGCGCAATTAATGCGCCTGAATCTCGCGCATATTGTATAAATATAATGTGGCATTTACACGTCTTTTTTTCTTGTTCTTTCTGTCCGCAGAGCATGAAGATGAAGAAGCACGAGGAGCTCGAGACGCCCACCTTCACCACGAGCATCCCGATCGAAGTCAACGACGACTAGATCCGCCAATCAGAGGCTGGGCCTTCGGTTTAACGTTGCCGTTGTTCTTTGTTGATGTTGGATACTGTTAGACTCTGTGGGGCTTATATATCATTAACGTGTCGGCGGCGGCACGAGAGGAATATACACGGATATATATATATATATATATATATATATATATATATATATATATGTATATATCTCATGGGGGAGGCGTGCGGCAGCCACGGCAGAGCGTCAAAGACCCATTAGGCATTTATACAAATATGAAGAACAATATCGAATCGCTGCCGCTGCCGCCGCTGTTATTTCATGGGTTCTCTTTTTTACATTTATTTTGCACGCGCAGAAAAATAAAGAGAGATAGAGGGAGAAAGAGAGGGGAAGAGGGAGGGAAGCGAGTATCTACCTGCGCGTACTTTCTCTTCTTTCTCGGAAACAGAGGTGCAACTGTGTACACGCCAATAGGGATACACAACATACACGAATACATATAACACATAGTTACATACAGGATTAGTTGATTATAAGCGATGAATGAGGAAGGCTAATACTGAAATAAACAAAACAACAACAAAAAAACAAGAGATGTATTAATTAAGCTTTTCGATGTAAGATCGGTATACGCGCACTCATTCCTGTGCAAAGAGTTTAAAATTTTTTGATAAATGTGTAGTGGTAAATAAAAAAAAAAAAAAGATGAAAAAAAAAGAGAAAGCCGAACACTCCTGCTGAATATATATTGTTAACGTGTGTTCGATCCGGTCGGACGTGCGCGCCTGTCACACACGCTCGCGCGAGTCGGACGAGTTTACATATATAGTTTTACATTGTAAAAGAAGGCGTGTAAAAATAGGATAGCGATCGAAGAGCTATATAGGTGGTCTATCTATTATATTTAACGCGTTTACATTTTTTTTTTTTTTTTGTTTTTTTTTTCTTATATACGTATGCACTGATCGTACGTAGATCTTTATATCACTTGAAAGAAAGAGCGAGAGAACGAGCGAAAGAACGAGAGAGAAAATTTATAATATTTTATTCTTCTATATACAGCGCGAACGCATCCGTCCTCTGGAGCAACGAGTTCTATAAAGTAAATAATAAAGGAATTAACATATATAAAATGCAAAATACAAGCGGCGATGAATAATAATGAAATAATAGCGCACTTGAACCGTACGTATTTGGAGGATCCTTAAAACGATCCGATGTCCCTAGGACATATTATTAATTTTTTTTTTTTTGGCATTTCGATGTAAAAAAAAAAAAAAAAATACAGACCGCGCGACACTTGGTAAATAAGCGTGTTTGCCCACGGTCGTTTGCTCTTTTCAATCTCAAGTGCCAAATTTCACGCGGATACCCAGCGCTTGCGCACTAGTCTTCCCCCCCGAAACGTACAAATTTTTATTTGCAACGGAACCCCAGCGGCTCACTTTTCACTGCATGCCGTCTCCAACGAGTGCTATATAAGATTCACATGGGCGATCAACGTAAATCATTGGGCGACGCGATATTCTTATTCTTATATATACACATGCGAGTGTGTGTGTGTTTGTATGTGTGTAAATTTATATATATATATATATATATATATATATATATATATATATATATATATACACACGATGTATCACGTTTGCTACGAAATCTGAGGTTGAAGAGAGCTTACTCGAATCTGTGAATTGAAGTGCGCTGTAAAGCATAAACTTAAATGTTGCTGTCAGGATTGAAAGTGAAAAACAAAATGTTTTTCTAAATTTACACGGCGTACGATTGATAATTTTGCAATTAATGGAGCTTCCATACAGCTATAAACACGTATTTTGTATATCAGATTTTGTACGAGAACTTATATACAACATTTGTATATGGCTTAGACTAATAGCACTTGCATTGATTATGGAACTAAAAATTGTCGAATCCGAAATAATGTGCCGAGCATACGCGCTTTTCTTCCATGCATATTTTGTAACGATGTATAAAAAGAAGTGCTTTCTCCAATAATTTACATTGTAATTTTCTTCATGTGTATAAACTACACCAAATGTATTGTACATCTAATAATATGCCTTATGTCTTATCACTCATGATTGCCGTGCAAATTTGCGGTCAACTTGAAAACAAGTCGTATGTGAATTTTATCGCGAGTATAACCGTAGCGATATGGCTATTACTTGCGCGACGCTTTGTCATTTTTTCCTGTAACGCCCTACTTTGGCTCACATGTGCGTATCACTTCATAGACAAAAAAAAACAAAAAAAAAAAACAAAAAAAAAGAAGCAGTAGAAATAGAAAGTAAAGACGGCAAAGAAATGTAATGACAATCGACAAACAGCGTTTTCGCGTTGATGCACTTGGAAAACTTTTTTTGAATTTTTAAATAACTTATATTTAAAGAAGAGAGCGGATTGCTATTTCTTGTATTATTAATAATATTAATATTATGATTATTATACTATAGCATATTTGGTTTATACTCGTAGAAATCAATATACCAGTGTTTACAGTAACGTTTGTGTATAATTATTTTCCCTTGCCTTAATGCTTCCTTAAACAAATCATGTTCCTTATTACGAAATTTCGTAATTGTTTCTTATATGAATTTTAAATTAAGGTCTAAATTTTACACTCGGTATATTTCGTAAGTGAATGTATATTTTTTGTGTATTAATCCAAAATGTATTTAGATTATATAACATATTACAATGGTTATCAAAGTAGTGAAATGAATCACATTTTTTAATATATTCCTTGTAATATTTTGTACGACCGGAACGAAAACTACAGCGCAATGAGCACTCAATCAAGTATTCTTTGCAAAAAGAACATTGCATTTTAAAAATAAAGAAGTTTTTTATGTAACAAAATTAGCACAGCCACTCATATATTTTGCATGAAATAACAGAGAGACCAGAAGCCAAAAATTAAATAATTTCGTACGTTGTAATCTTAGAAGATGCTAAATTGTTTTTCGTATTTTCCGCATTTTTCGAAATTAGAACATTAGGGGTAGTATTTAAGTTCAGATTGAAAAAAAAGTAGACAAGCCTAAAGAGAAAAACAAAAAATTGACAATAAATATACAGTGCATGTGAACAACGGTATATGAATTTTAAAAAATATGAGAGTGCTTTAATTCTTTTATGTAACATATTTTTAATTCTTTACTTCGCGCTTAATTTTCATTCATAAATATATAGGAGGATATATAAACCAGCAAACTCTAATTCGCACAGCCATATTGACTGCTCTGATCAAACTGGAGATCCCATTCATTTTTCTATTCTAACGCGCAACGAAAAAAAAACAACTTATTAAAATGCTTTTGGTTTTGCCGAGATAATTTTCTCTGACACATCGTTCGGACGACATATTTCGGCATCGCGGAAGCACGCATTTTTGCAAATGCACTCTCTCCCATTGCCTCTGGCATTCGGATATATATATATATATATATATATATATATATATATATATATATATATATATATAGATTATAAAATCATGAGCGCGAGCGTGACCGAGTCACCGCCGAGTGAGCGCGTGACGCAGTGCACAGCTGATCGGCGAACTCGACGGTTACTCTCTCTTGCTTTACACCCCCCCTCTCTTCCTCAAACTACCTACTCGTGTACCCACTTCGTCTAATTTAGTCTAGTTTTTTTTCGTTAAAAAGTTTCAGTTCCCGTGCACATGCATATTGTATATCGCTAGCGTGCACTTTTCACGCGAATCAGTATTGTATTTATTATACTTTGGATAACGCATATTTTTTTCCATCTCGTACATTATATATATATACACACATATAGTGCGAAATTTTGGAGTTCCATCGATTCTCGGATCGTATAGATATTTGCATTTTCTATACTATATACTCGCTTGTTACTGGCAGCTACTGGTATGCGTGCTCGTATACGTCGTCCTTGCGCCTCGTTTTCCGCGAGCTCTCTTTTTCAGCATCGCAATCCGTCGGCTGCTCGAAGTGCGAATGTTTAAAAATATAAGAACCATCTATTATACAAATCGAATTCGATGGGAGTCATTCGGTAAGTGCCCCGCTAATTTTTTTGTTCTCTATATAATAACACCTGTTTTACGTAGTATTCTTTCGAACGTTCGCTCAGGAGGTTTAAGGTTAAGTTCACTTATATACGTGAAAATGGTGCGTTCAAATCGTATGAGTTGCGTGTATATATAATATGTATGTCGATCGATGTATAGTCCGCGATATTATGTCGTTGATCTGATATTATTTTGAATTAGTTCAATAATTGTTTTGACTGCAGCGGAGCACAGGGGGGCTATTCTGTAGAACCATTGTAGAACATTGGGGGGGAGAATATCGGTTGTTTTGACGTGGGAAACTTCGGGTTAGGTTATAAGTTCTCCAAAAGATTGAAAATTCGTTATTGTACAAAGTATTAGAATTGCTTTCAATCTCTGTTTAATGTATTTCAATGATGATTTGTTGAGAAATCATACAATCATTGAGATCTCGATTATTTTTTTTTAGCTTGTCTCAAGAAATATATGTATAGATAGGTGCAGACATGCATATAACTGTGTAGATTTGTAGGCTAACATTTATATGCTCCGTTTTTAGACTCGCGTGTTCCGTCTGTATATAGTATCTGTCTTTATATGAATCCGTTAATTCTAATCAGTTCAAAATCGTATTGTTAATTACTTTTAACTGTTAGTAAATAAATCGTATATTCATCAATGCCTGATTATGTAACTTTTTTTATCTTGCACATTTTGTCAAAAGTTTCACAATACGTGCAATTTGTTAAAAAGTTTTTCTCCGATTATACTGTAAATTCCAAGAAATTATTTGATTGCAAGCTTACGTAAATTATTTCACGTATTCCGAGTAAAAAAGAAGAAAAATTAAAAATTAACTGTTGTTATCATATGGATTGCATGAAAGAAGAAAATTATTGTTGTAAGTGGAAACAAACGTAAATGTTATTAATAAGATATGTAGTCTGTTATAATAACTTATAATGGTATTCGAGTTATAGTAACAAAAAAAGCGTTTAAGGGAAATATGTGTTTTATAAACTTTACAATATTGTTTACAAATCGTGAAAAATTAATGAAAAATTCTATTTTATCAAAGTTATATTTTTATTTATATTAATCCGGTTAGCATTAAAGTAAAAATAGAAACAACAGGAAATTATTAAAAAAAAAAAAAGAAAAATAGCATAGAAGCTTCGTAGATAAATTTATCTAAATTATAATTATTAGAAATTGATATACATACATACAATCGATTAGTTTTAGAAGTAACTATAAAAGTGGTCACCTTGTAATTATTGATTATATACATAATACAAGCGTTCTTGAATCTTAATAATTATTAGTATTGTTTTGGATTTTTTTTGTTGAAGAAATATGAATTTGTAATTCCTTTTCGGAAACATATACAATTTTAAGGACAAAGTAATATTTCTGGTTAAAATAGATTAATTAATTATATTGTAATTATATTGTTTAAAGTAACTCTAAACAATTTAAGCTTATTCATTTATATTTCTTAATGAAGTAAGAACATTCATTTAAGTAATATAGATATAGTTTATTTATATTTCTAAATTTATTTATAATAAATGTATCGAGGAAAGTATATAAACTAATAGAATAAAAATTATTTTCAAAAAAAATTCAAATATATATCTGGTGCTATTAAGTACAGATAGCTATACATTGTCATGCTTCTGTGACATTTCATGAGGAACAATACAAGAATTTTCAATAATTTATTCCTTGTTTTACACTTATACGAATAGATTCGTTAAAGTAATGCCGTGGAATATTGACAAAAAAAGAAAATAGACGGATATGTAATTTATTTACGCATGTCGATTGCGGAACATTTAACACGTGAAAAATCAAATTTAACGGATTTTCAGCGATCAGCGTATAAATGGCAAAAGAAAACGAAACGTGTATCGTCAGCTTTATTTTCCTCTTCAAATGTCGCATACCTGTTATCCATGTGCAACGCACATACGCCATACACACTTTCAATCATTTTTCATATACCTTGCGCTAATCTCAACCATTAGTTGCGATTTATTTTTCGCATATTTATACGCATCAAAATTTTCTTTAGCGTTTACGCTTCTGAAAGAAAAAAAAAAACAAAAAAAAAATTACCACAAATTCGTTTCCTCGTTTGACCAACCTCTTTTTGTCGCTGCACATATTCGGTGTATGAAATCACGAGGCAATAACCGCGGTGTGGAAAATTGCAATATTTTTCAATGCGGTTCGGAACGTGACAAAAAAAAAACATAATGTCACTTTTGTCGCGAGAGAAGCATTTTTCCGATTGTACTTAAGCGCGTTCTAAGAATTGAAAGAATAACGAATTGCATTTTTTTTTTTTAATTTTTAAGCAACACTTATAATTTTTACACATTTTTATTTAGAATGCTTTTATCAGCATTTTGTATGGTTAAAACACGATGTGCTTGATTGATTTTAAGAGATTTTTTCAATTCAAGATATTTGAACGTACGTATATACGATCTCTGAGTTATCAAGAATGAAGAAACTATTTAATTAAGAGAGAATTTCTTAGCTGTATTCAGATGACTTTCCTCAGTGACATTTCCGCGGCACATAGCTTTGTAAAATAGGTGCTTTCCTACTTTCATCTCTGTCTCTGTCTCTGTCTCTCTCTCTCTCTCTCTCTCTCTCTCTCTCTTCTAAGCTCTCTCATCTCTTCCATGACACAAATATCTTGCCGCGACTGTCGGGAATTTTGGCCTATTCTTTTTTTTGCCAACCCCCCCCCCTCTTGTCGAGTCCAGAATGCCGTGCACTTCCTCTTCTATTCCTCTGTCGTTCTTCTCCCCCCCTCTCTCTCTCTATCTATCGATCGATCGATCTATCTATCTATCTATCTATCTATCTATAAATCTATTTATCTCTCTTGCTCTTTCATTTTATTACTAATATATATATATATATATATATATATATATATATATATATATATATATATACATATGTAATGCTTCAAAATTTTCCCACTTTTGCAAAAACGACTATATAGATATTCTGTATTCACAAAACTGACGTTATTAGATTTACTATATAATTTTACTATATATATGTACGTATGTATGTATGTATGTATGTATGTATGTATGTATGTATGTATGTATGTATGTATGTATGTATAAGGATCATACATAACTTATTTAATTTATGTATATTGAAGAACACTCAAGCGCACGAAAGATATGGAAGACAACATTCGATACTTTATGAAATGAATAATTTTTACATACTTAATCTTCTCAATTTATATAATAGCAATGTACCATCGATACGATTCTATGAATTACAATATAACCCAGATATCGGTCCTGATATTAATGATATTGTAGCTATATGTTAATGATACCGTAGCTTTATATAGGTAAAATCATTTGCTCATTGCTCTGTGACTTGATGTACAATGCAGTTTTTATAAAATAATCTAATTATAATTATACAATGATATTCAGATCGTCCTCCTTTACAATCAGCACCGTATAATCCGAAATAAAAGATTACTGATAAACGGAAAAATAAATATTAGACTTAACATACAATTAAATTAAAAGAAGAAAAATAATTGATAAAAAATTAAAAATTAAAAATTAAAATAAAAATAAATATAATTTATATATTGTGTTGGCAATGGACGGACTGCCCCCATCAGCTTAATCTACCGTATGTTCATGAGTCTTCGTCCGACGTTTCGAACCAATTTGGTTCAGATTTTCCAGGGACTAGACTCTCTAAATGCCCGATTTATATAATGCTTAATATTTCGCGACTAGAATTTTGCGATCATTGTCGTTTTAACTCGTACCTATATAATAGAACGACATTGATATGCGATAATCACTGTATTCTTAATTCAAATATATATATATATATATATATATATATATATATATATATATATATAATTTGACCATTATAAATATCATGATCGCGTTCAATATTCGAATTTTATGATTATACAACTATCGAGGCGCAAAAATTATTCCGATGTGACTCTGCCATATTGCAATGCGATTGGCGCTTAATCCGTGGTAAAGCACTCCTTCGATCTTTCCGATGTTAAATTTCAAAGATAATGATTATTATAATATCGACGGACTGTAATAATTAATGCTGACTTTATAAATTATATATATATAGTCAAATATATAGCAACAGATGATAGCCTTAATCAGACGTATATCATTGAAAACGTATAAAACCGCAAACTGTGACCATGAAAGTTTTTTTTGACGGTGGCGCGCGGGGGGGGGGGTTATCGATCGAATATTTGCCGTCTGATCTTGCTGGCGTATATATCTCCGATGTATGTGAATCCTTATTGACTAAAAACCAAAATCAGGACGATCTGTCATATTCTGCAATAGTGATTATTGTCGTGATGATAAACGTTAGGATAGTTCGAGTTTGCCACCCGTTCGATGAAAATAAAGTGCTCTTGTTTTTTCTTTTTTCTTTTTTTTTTTATATAAACTATACAATGATACACAGCAATTAGCGTGCAATAACCTTTTTCATTCCTTTCCAATATTGCGTTTGGTTTAGTCACAGCCTTAATAATCTTATTGGTCTTTTTCGTAACCGTCCGATTGAACCTTAAATCATGAAAATCCATCAATTTATAACGGGCACAATTAAAAATTTTCTTTTTTTTTTTAACTAATCGAGATCGTCTATAGTGAAAAATACCCATCACATATTATTATTTACATCTTCAGCTTCTGTATATAAAAAAGTTAAATGAATATTTTCAATAAAAAAAGGATAACCTGTCAATATGTGCATAGTAATTTTATAGTTCTATTCGAATCACCTTAAATGAGCAGCGGAGTTTGTATGTTCTGGAGACGTTTTCACCGCATCTGTGGGCGGGGGGGGGGTCCTACAAACGAGCGACTTATATTCGTCCAGTTTTGTCCAATCTTGTGCTCCGTATATAAGAAACTTGCTCCCGACTTAAACGAATAATCCAAATAAAAAAAAGATTAATTAATCCAAATTCGTCCAGACATTCTCGACTTTTTTTCTCATTCAGAAATTTAGCGCTTCATTTTTGTATAATAAAATTCTTATTTATCTTTTATTTTCTCTTAGTTTTACTTCTTAAATGTATCCGAATTAATGTACTACGTTCATAACTAATAGCATGCAATCGATACAATATGCAATCCAATAACTAGTTGGAAATATATTTGGGAAATGGTTTGATGTAGTTGTACGCCTCGAGAGCGCAGGTAAAAATCTCATAGATATAATAAGATCGATCGTCAGTTCTGATGTAAGATCTGGCACGTTCTCCATGCGATTCTTAAATACTCGATATAATAGATCGTATACACAAGACATTGATTTACAAACCATATAATTCGACATAATATATATATATATACATGAACGTAAGCGGAAAATGGAAACTTCCATTTTCCGATCTCATTTAAATTAATCCGGATTCGTATATATATATAATCCATTTCGCGCGTTCGATCTCCCTAAAAATCATTCCATCCACAGTAGAACCTTTCGCGAATACGTGATAATAGCAATAACGACGCGTTAAATCTAGATGCATTTATATACAATATACGCTCCGCTGTACGCCGCAACGACCCTCCCTCGCATCTCGGATTTGCGCGCGCGCGCGAATATATTAGACATATATAGACACCCGCGTAAAATATATATATATATATATATATATATATATATATATATATATATAGAGAGTATAGAGACTCGTGAGGGGGCGTATATGCAAGCGTGAACTAACATTCGTACGGCGCGCTGCAGCAACTTATATATTACGCCCGCCTTACTCTCCGCCTCTCCGCCTCGCGGAAGTGCGCGTTAATTCCACCGCGCGCTCGCGCCGCACTCTCTGGCCGTGGGCCAATTCCCGTATTCTTAGGTGCTGTGCAGCGCGGTCTGTTCCCGCGGTCATCCTCTCTCTCTCTCTCCTCTCTCTCTCTCTCTCTCACGAGTATACGATATTCCCATGCGGACTTTTATCATCCATTTACCTACTTCCCTCCAGCTGCCGCGGCCGCGATGCCCCACTGTATAATATCTATCCTAGACACTGTCTGAATATAATGTTGCCGAAAATCTCGCGCTCGTTCAAATAGCGCGGACGAGAGCGCGGCGCTTTGCGCTTCGCCGTTATATCGTTGTTAGCCGCACGCGGCTATACACATTTTTTTTCATATAATGGCATATCACTTTTATAAAACTCACAGACACACACACACACATACATATATATATATATATATATATATATATATATATATATATATATATATATATATTAGTAGAGGAAGGTCTTGATTTAAGCCTTCTTTAAGTACTATGTTTCAGAAAAACTTTTAATTAGATACTACAGCGCATAGATTTTTATTCGTGTTTACTTGGAAAAGACGACGTACGATCACGTATTTTTATACATATGACATTTTTTTTAAAGCCTAAAACAGACAACCAAGAAAATATTTATACATTTATGCAAGACCATTTTGTAAAAGAGTGCTTGCCATCAGCAACGCCTACCATCCAATTACTTATTAAAGGGAAATAAAAGATATCAAATTCATTGTGCAGCATTAAACGCGCTTGTCGCGAAAGTATTTTTTTTTTTACAGAACTGAGTACAAAGTTATTGGTTTAATAGATTATGGAATTACTCACGATGTTCTAATGATTGATCAATAATTACAGTAACAGTAAACCATGCAAGACCGATTTTATTTTATACCAAAAGTAAAGAGAGAAAAATTTTTGATTGTTACAAAATAATGATTTTTAATTAGAAATGTTAAGTCTTAGATACTTCCAAATAAAAACTATACTGTAGATTCAGAGAAAAAACAGTTTTTCCTTTAGGTTACGTACTGTCACTGCTATCGTGTATATACCATATGTACACAATTTTCCCCGTCGAAAGACGAACAAAAGAAATAAAACCCATCGCTATTTTGTATACGTTTAATATATATAAAAAATATTTCTGCACACCTTAAAACGCATAATAAAGTCTAAAAATTGTTGTTTCGATTTAATTTTTAGCCGTTGAGATAGTGATCCCCAAAATGACCTTCATTTTTCAATGTATGTGGGTATAGTATGCGATCTTAAATAACAATTTCAACAAACAAAAAATAAAAACAAGTATTTTTCGATGGAAATTGTAATTTTTAAAATTTTTGTATCTAGAAATATATAAATTTATTGTTGTAAATACTACAATTCATCGAAATATGTTGTTTAATTTGATAAGCCATCGATTTGTTTAGAAGGCCTAATTTTCTATTACAAAAACAATGCATATATATGTGGTACTTATTCTTAAATACAAGATCAGCATAACAAACGAGAACATAATTCTAGCCATCGGTAAAAACAAATATTCCCCACAATGTCCACGCATATTTTGCCAGCGACTTTCAAACTAAAACAAAAACTTTTTATCCAAAATCTACAATTAAAAGCAATGAGAAAGGCAGAGATAGAATACATATTTGATGGAAATATTAGATTGATAAAGAAGACTTGATTAAAGCCGAGGGCAGATTTGTACCACAGAAGGTGCCAAGAAAAATTGTACAGAGACAAGACCATGCGAAATTTTCTCAAAATCCATGTATTTTCAACGATCGAACGTGTTTTTAAAAAGGCTACAAAGTACTATATATAGAAATATATAAGCTACATGTATTCACATTTACAACTTCCAATCAAAGATTCGACGCACAATTTTCGTTCCTTAATTATAAACGCTTAAGTAAAATTTAAAACGCAATATACATATTATGTCACATTGAGTATTATATAGATCAATAGAGCGCGCGTAAACAAAAAAAAACTACACTCGGAGTGGATTATCGTGTATATTAACGGGAAAAGATCTAGTTCAGGTTTCGATTTTAAATTTGACGATAAACTTTCTACAATACCTGTGTTTAAATTGCATACTAGATGGAGCATAAAAAAACTATTAATACACGGTGGTTTGTTTATATATATATATAGAATAGTATATCTCTATGCCATAATATTCTAACGTAATCCAAAAGTATATACATATAATCCTCGTAATAATATAATCAGCTATAAAAGAAAGTATCTTGTACTAAATCTTAAAAATAAGTATTATAATGTATATAGCAATCAAAAAAAAAAATATATCAGCAGTAAGTCAGACATAGTAACCGTCCGGCACTCGGGGATAATGAACTAGTTTCTCCTTGTCGCACATCTGAATGATGGAATCCGGATGCTGGCAGTCCTTTGCCTCGTGCTGGCTGTCGAAGCATATCCGAACTCCCGATAGGTACTGCTGGTCGCCGTACTGCAAAATCGAACCGTACACATACTTATTACATGGAAATGGAAAATAATAATAATAATAATAATAATAATAATAATAATAATAATTGGTATCTCGTCAACACCAATAAGCCAATACGAGATTTCGTAAAATATTCTCTTAGTGTCGCAAAAGTATTGGAAATAATTTTTCATGACATGACAAATGTAAGGAAATAAAAAAATTCTAAAATATCATACCAAAAAGTACAAATAAAATGACAAGTATAAGAATAGTTGTATTGTATTAGAATGGTACGTATCTCAGGTTTTTCATAAACGCTTAATCCATTCCTTTGAGAAGACCATCAGACGTATAGAGCCAAAAATTGAACATAAATCAACATAATATAGCTGACCGCTTAGGAATTTATTCTAGAATCTGACAAAGATATGGTTAGTTTATCGTATTTAATGCTGGGATCGAGCAAGGACGTCTATAGTCTGATCCTGGTTTCGATTAGCCCCGCATTTCTTGGCATTTTCTATTAGGGAACGTGCTTATAGATTGTGTTAGGTATATCTAGTTAGAATCCAAACAGAATCTGTTCAGAAAATCTAACTAGAAATTAATGAGATTCATATATTGTTCCAATTTTCTTTCCTTGATTCAGTGAATAATTTTTTAACTCCTCTAATTTTTATTTAATTAAATTAAAAAAATTGCATTTCAGTGTTCCGGTAGCACATTCCATGTAGCACATTATATAGATAAATAATTTTCTATATGTATATATTATTACGATTACGACTCACAATTACAAATTATTAGTATATTTAGTCCGTGGATTTTTAAGATACAAGTTCAGATAATACTGAGTTTTCTTCATAAAAAATTTGTTAATAATATGATGCCAAACAGTGATTTTTTCTTTGAGATCACGGGTACTAATTTGAAAAACCAATAAATGATGCTTTAATTTCAAAGTTTCTCATTTATTACATGTTTCAAATAATGTGGTATAACCGGGATCGTCTATAGCGTTAATGTAATCATGTTACTTGTACGTTTAGGAGTTATCTCGTCCGTAGAAGGCCGATGAGTTTTTTGTTCCCTCACAATAAGAATTAAAACAATGCTAATAATGATTTATGGCATAAGTAACAATATAAGTATTGAGTTTAATTTAAAAAAAAAAAACATTTTTCCCGCGAGCCCCTGAATGGGCGAGGCTTTAGGCCCCTAGACAAAGACGACCCTGAGTATAACCAAGACCCGTTTGAAAAGTCCTGCCAAGACCAATATTCTCGTGTCTCAGTTCTCGGTTTTGGTTTCGAAACTTTTTACTACACGGACATTGAATATTCCGATATACGAGACCGAACAATAGCAAGACTAAATAGTCTTGGATGTTGCCGATGCCCTACGATAGCAACAATCCCCTCTTCGTCCGAAATATTTCACGATCTATATATATATATATATAAATACATACGTACCTCGGACTGTATGCACTCGACGTGCACCTGCTTGCCCACGGCGAACGTGATGAGCTTGAGGATGCGCCGGAGCTGATAGTCGCCGCCGGGCTCGATCCCCGCGATCCTCAGCAGCGCGCCCACGTCGAACTTGCGGAAGAGCTCGAGCGCCAGGCCGAAGTACTCGGCCGGCGACTCGGACACGCAGCTGCCGTACTCCTTGTAATTGATCGACCAGTCGTCGAGCTCGCTGCTCTCCATGATCAGGCTCGGCCATCTCGCGGCGAGCTCGCGGCCGCGCTCCTCGCCGAGCCAGCCGGGCGCCTCGGGCTCGACGGCCGTGGCGCCGCTCGGCCCGCAGTCCGCGAGGAACTCGCCGTCCTCGCCGAGCGCGTAGAGGAGCGAGATGACCCAGTCGTGGGCCTGGAAGACGGCGCGACGCCGGGACAGGTAGTCGGCGAAGCCCGGGCTGCTCTGGTTCACGTAGGGCTCGTGGATCTCGTTGTGGAAGAAGTGGGCGACGGGGAAGTACTCCATCAGCACGAGCTCGCTGTAGACCTGGGCCATCGGGCTGGGAATGTTTCGTTTTATTTATTTATTTATCTATGCGATTGTGACGGACGTGGCGCGTGTATACTTACGGCAGAATGGGTCACTGGCAAATTTTAAGTTCATTCGAATGTACCGCGTGGGCGACATATAAGGGAAATGCGAAAATTAGCGCATACGATATATTATTGAACGAATCGGAGTGTGGATTGGGGGAGGAGTAAAATTGTCTTGAAAATAGAAACGAAATTATCGGGACGGAAACTTGCACAAGAGATCTGTCGTATAGGTTGCGTATGTGAGAAGATTAGATATGTGGGTATACTATGAGATTAATCTGTAATTTAGTCTACTTCAAACTAAGGAAGTACGTAATATTTTACTAAGTAAATGGACTTAAATTAAGTATACATTAATAATATATATATTATTAATATTCGTGAAAAAGTCTCGTGGAATATGGTATGTGGAAAATAAGATCAAAAAAGATTTGATCGATTCTTGATTGGAAAGTACCGAATTTTCGACAATTATAGAGTTTGTATTGAAATGTAGAAAAACATTTGGAAAATCTTCCATAAGATAATTCGATTGATTTTTAATGAGAACGGTGTCGATACATTTAAACACGGGTTCACGTTGATTGACTTTTTGTTTATATCTCGCGATACATTAATCCCTCTCTTGAAGGAACGTCTGGCGAGATTAATATTGAGATTAGAGTAATAGGCTCGGTAATAGGTATACGACAATTGTACGATAAAATGAGATGTATATGATTTCAGTATTTACATCTCTGATAATCACTTGGTGAAATTAATTTAATTAATAGGTAGAATAATATATTTAGCACTGGAATTGTGCCACAAGAAGCGTTTCTACTCGTGGACACGTCTTTCGGCCATTAAGCCATTTTATAAGACTTTATGAAAATCGTTACCATTTTATTTTTCTCACCCTCGCCTTACAAAGTGAGAAATTTAAAGTGCTAAATATATTACCTTATATTACTTACATCTCTGATTTTTACGTGGGTTTTTTTTTTCTTTCAATTTCATATTATTCGATGTTTATCTTCTTATAATAATAAAAATAACATCTAAATATTATTGTGTCGCAGTACATGAGAAAATACCTGGAATTGAATCGTTAAAATTCAAATATCTCGCAAATTCCTTCTTCTATAGACAATTTGTTCCGTTGAAAAAATTTAATAATTGAGCATTTTTTACAAAAGTGTCACATTTTATGATTAGTTTTTTTTGTTTAAAAATTTTTTTTTAGAAATTATAATATTTATGGAATTTTCGTGGATATTCTAATAAAAACACCATTTGTTTAAAATACACATATTTATAAAATATCAATAAAATGAAGGTAAAAGTTTTTTGCAAATGCAGTCAAAATTTTAGACACCGACTAACTCCTTTGTAACATGTGAAGGATATTATGAAAAAGTATCTTCTGTATTTTCTCTATTAATAGATTTCTTAATAAGGCTTTTTAGTCAAAATTTACCACCCGTGTACTCAAATTTAAAGATTTTACAACTATCATTAAGAAAAGGCAAGTTCGTAGAAGAGCCTCTCATAAGGGATTGAAACTGCGTAAATAAAGAAAGAAAAAAAAGAAAAGAAAAGACAAATAAATGTAATAATATATTACCTTGAATGAACATCGTAGGCAAATACGATACACCACGCTATAACGTATTTCAACATCTTAAGGAGAAAAAAATATCAGTTATAGAATTATAAATTGAAACTGCTCTTATAACAGGAAAACAATTCTTTAATTTTTCAAGATGAATCGGTATTACATTTAACAGAGAAATAAGTAGACTGTTAATTTTTATATGTAGATATATATATATATATATATATATATATATATATATATATATATATATATGTTATGTATATTAATGACTTGTATTTATAGATTAATTCAAGGTTATTGAACTACTTAGTTATTGTGCGTTTGTACTTTCTTATCTACCTAAGAAGTTTTTATTCGATTTCGGAACTAAATTTTTTATATAGATAGAAATAGAATGATGTATATTCTATAAACGGAATTAAAAAGATAGTAGAAATTTTTTAACCAAAATTGGACATTTATGAAAGCATTGTAATTTAATGATTGTGATATTTGTTCAATATAAAAAAATTAAAGCAATATCTATTGTTACATTATATAATTTATATATAATATGTATAATATTACATTACTAAAATAAATAAATTTACTGTTGCTTTTAAATCCTTTTTCTATAAATCTATTAAGGTTTGTTTAGCATATCTTAATATAAATTAAAGAAATATAATATAAAGAAATATATTATTAGTCGATTTAAATGATTTTTGTTATTTATAATGATTTTTAATTATCGCTATAAAAACTTCATTATGCTTAACAAGAAGTAGGTTAAGTATATTATATAAACTTCCAACGAATCCTTCGGCATTTGTATGAAATGTAAACAATTAGATTTTATAACGATAAAGGGCGTCTAATCCATAGTAACATACAATGACTGATCAGGCAAAGTCAATATTGTTTTAGATGGTTTCAACGAATTTTTATTTATTTATTTTTTTTTTTTTTTTGTACGAATTAAATTCTTTGTATGTTAAAAGAAACAAAGAAATAAGATCGCAGGTGTGTTTATTTATTTATTTTTTTCTTTAAGAATGGAACTTCATAAATGAAATATTTTACATGCTTTCAACTGGCTCAATAGCGAGTAATCGTCATTATCATTGTTCTGGTAAATACTAAGAGTCTAATTTCCATGAAATTGACGAAGACTCATGCAGTATCTGACATTAGAATATTTACAATTTTTCCTTTATGGTACATTTAACTGGCAAATACTCGAGCTAATACTATTAGTGCAAATATTCACGGACATTATTACAATAATAATCTATTGCTTTAGACAATAATTAATCTAATGCTTTGCTCGGAATGTAAATAAAAAAAAAAAAGGAAATAATTAAAATTTAATGCTGTCGCGAAGTTCCAGTTTATCAGTTAAAAGTTAAAAGTCAACGTAAAGTTGTCCCGAAATTGCACACACTCGAATTAGCAGGTGTAAGACATCGAATACATTTTAATATTTGCATCGTGTGTGTACTGATTTTTTTCTTCGGTATCGCGAGCGTCATTAAGGAGAGTCATTTTTACTGTAAAACTATTGCTTGCTTAGCATTATTTAAAAATAAAAAATAAATAAATTGTATGCAGTGTGTGGTATAATAATAAAGTAAAGTACAGAGAAGAAAACAAAGTATCAATCAGTCATTGAATTAAATTTTTTTATTGATTTATAATCTAAAGCTAAATGTAACCTAGAAGTTTTAATCTTTTCTAAAGACAGTGCTCCATCTATAAATTATAGATTATGTTATTCAAATTAATTAACCTTGATTCTTAATATATATGTATGTGTATATAGGTAGATGATTCCAAGAGTATAGCCAGTACTAAGCATCATAAAAATTTCTCGTTTATTCAGACATTATGTATACACATTTAATTCAAACATCCTTGTAACTAAGCAAGTCATGACACGAATAGTGTTTAAGATTGTAGCTCTGTAATCAGCATTAGAATACATATACAACCTCTGTGTATGATTAGTAGTACAGACGTATATACTCGACGATTTAATATATATTCTATAACATTATTAATTATACAGAGTTCAATGATAAAATTTCCAATTGATAATATAGTCCGCGTAGACATTATTCGTAGAACGGAAAGTGTTAGTAATAGATCAATACACTACTTGTATAGCTACGTATCCCAGTATATACGATTCTATATGAATGACAGCAAAATTATTTTTTGTACAATTTTAAAAATTTTATTTGTACATTTATGAAATACGTTGGAACTCTGGATGACACCAGTGTCAATGTTGTTGTTTTTAAACTATATTTTAATTTGAAATATGTGTTGTAATACCGATAGTAGCTCGTCGCAGCGACGTCTTCCACATACGGCATAGATTCACGTTATTGTGGGGTTGAATTGTATATATCCCGCCGAAGAATTAAGATGAAAATACTGATGAAGAATAAAACATTCTATGTTAAACGACGTTCGTTATTTTACGTTGAAATTCACTTCAATAAGTAAAACTAAAAAAGAAAATGCTCAGTTCCTCATAGATATATATGTATATATATATATCTTTCCTCCTTATTCGACGCTACAGCATTCCTTTTTCGCTTTCTTTTTACAAAATTTTTCAACTGATTATTTATAAAAGTTATTTTTCATTCAAAGTTATATATAAATCGGATGCTCGACTCCCTTTGTTGATCGGCGCTCTTTCTTCCCTTCGCTTTGTTTCTTTGTCAATTATTTGCGAAGAATTGGTGTTCTGCCTTCTTCTTCGTAATTTCATACGATTTTATTTTCCTAATCCTCCAACAATCAATAACATATCTCTTGGACTATATTTTAGATTTTACTAGAATTTTTAACTGTTATTTGAATGTTTTAATTCGGCACTAAAAAAATTCATAGAATCAAACGAGGGTGTATTTGAACCAAGTAAATATTTACTTAAAATGATTTTAATTCATTAAAATCGTTAAAATAGTTATTCAAAACCAATAAATTATTCATTTAGTAATGTACGCAAATAAATACTTATTTGATTATGCTAATTCTAGCAAATTTTTTTTGCTATAATTGAGCAATACGTATATTATTCATAAAAATTATGAATTATAGAAAAAAAAAATTTTTCCCCCCCAAGATTTAAAACGATGTTTAGTTAATTCTTTTGTTTTCATGTTCGGTCGAAAAAACTCATGTTTCGACGACTATTATGCCTCGTCGCGAAGGCTTCACGCGATGCAATTGACAAGTTGCGTCGCACGACCATATTGAGAAACTTCCAACGTTTCAACTTGAAACGAGTCATTTAAAGGCCATAACTTAAGACAATCGCACTGCGTTTGAGAAAAATAAATAGAAAAAAAATAAGAGAAAGAGTGCAAGAGAGAGAGAGAGAGAGAGAGAGAGAGAGAGAGAGAGGCGAAACAAAACAAAATTAGCACCGTTTAAACAAATGCCAAGTAGGACAATAGAGCGTAAAAGGTTGTCATTCTCTCTCTCTCTCTCTCTCTCTCTCTCTCTCTCTCTCTCTCTCTCTCTCCCGCCCACTCTCTATCCGCCTCACTCACTCGCTCACTCATTGCACGCCACACGGAGCAGGTAACTGCGGCTGGGAGGATGGGGGCCCATAATGGGGGAGTGCCACTGCTCTAAAATCGCCGTCATGCAGCTGTTCCACGAGCTGAAGCAGCAGTTTCCCGCGCTCCCCGATCACGTCGTCTCCCAGTGCATCGTCCAGGTACATTGCCCCGAAGGGCGGCGCGGGGGAGGGGGGACGGTGAGAGGGCTGGGGGGGGGGAGGATACACGAAAATCCCGTCCGTCATTGCAGTCTCGTAGAGAGAGACGGCTGTTTTCTCTTCTTTGATGCCGGGGCTTGACGCAGCAAACGACAAAAATAATAATAATAATAATAATAATAATAATAAATCTGCTGCATAATTATATATGCTATACCTAATAACTGTATAACCCCCTCTCTATCTATCTCTTTATCTGCTACAGCTCATCCCGCTCGTAATCAATGCATGCTGTCGAGCATCGTTTTCAGTTTGTTTCTCTCTGTCGTGACGATAGTCTTTTATATATTACTTGTGTAATAAATCATGTGCGCGCGCGCGACTTTCTGCCTCGTGCTTGTGCACGAAGCGCGCGCGCCAGTTTGAGATTTACCAAGTAACTTATCATTAATATGCAATGAATAATTTTGGAAAGATGTTATATTTGTTAAAACTAACTTGAAATTATGCAAGACGAGCACGTCCGTTATGTAATGGAAAAGAATTTGTTGCCAATCGTTTTTATCAATTTTTAATATTTCCTACGTGTTATTTATGCTGTATACTCCTAAATTAATTGCAGTGTGTGTTAAAAATAACTCCTAGAAATAACTAGGGATAGTTTTAAATTTTTTGTAACTTGCAAAACTATATGTCTGTTTTATTATTAGTATTGTAACATTAAATTTCTCATACCGAGTATTCATAATGATATTATTTATATTACTAATTTATAATGCAAATAAAAAATATCTATTTAATTTCGATATGAACGGGCTGTCGATTTCTATTCTATATACGGATGGCGTAAAAGGTCATCTATTTCAATAACATTACATGTAAATATAAAATTATCGCGAATTTTAACTAGTCATCACCTTTAATTACTTTCATTCTGCATTATTCGAAAACGTTTCAAGTAAATTCCTCGAACAGTATTGAAATAATAACATTGTAGAAAACTTCATGTTTAACTTTCTGGAATGAACGTTTTAAAACGTTCTTAATTCAAAGATATTTAACGGCTAGTCTTAAATAATTGAGGCGATTAACTGAAATTTGCATCGGTTTAATGTTTCAGTATAGTAATGTTTCAAACAGGATATTTTGCTCGGTCCGTAAGGATTGACTTCGACAGTCCCGCGAAGATTTGGCTCTATACGACAAGTTAAAGACAACGATTTTCAAAAAAGAATGTTCATCAAAAAAAATTTCCAGTTTAGGATATCGTACTAATACAATCATACAAATTAAGTATATTCCGCATTCGTGATTTAGCTGCATTCTTCAACAGTTCTATAACATTATAGAGTGACATTCTAATTGCTACTTGTGATTAACTACTGAATGAAACAATACAATATATACAGTTCTTTTTTTAATTTTAATTAAAAATTAAATAATAATGTTATTAAATATAGCTTATACACATCTTTTCAATATTTGCTTTTCAATAGCTACATACACGTGCGCGCGCGCGCACGCGCACACACACACACACACACATGCATACACATCAATAAAATATGATGATTGATTTTAAATTTGAACAATAACTAACCATTTAACAGAAAAAAATCGTAATTTAAAAATATATTCAAGGAGAAATATTCAAATTTATAAATAAAACATGTCTTAGGACAGCGTTCATAAATTACGTTATTATTATTTGAAATTTTTTTACTCCCTTCTCTTTTCGTGACTTTCGTAGTTTTTTTTTCTGAACGCCCGCTCTCAAATGTCAATGCAGTTTCTGGAAATTTATACCAACGAAATTATATCAAATTTACTATGACGCAGTATAAGATAAATTTATTAAAATTTACGAATTAAGAAAAAATAAAGAACTTTGATGTTTATGTTATAATGCAGGTATGTTAAAAACTAATACCACCCTTTAGCCACAAGGCGCTGGCATCGGCGGTGTGTAAATCGCGCAAAAATCAACGGAAGCTACTTCTCTAATATCAATACGCATTTATAATGTAACTACTTCACTTGTACGAGATCCCTCTCCGGTTACCATTGGTAGGTCTCCGTAAGACCGACCCCTATCCCCCCCCCTCAATGAATAACGTACTTTACGAACGCTCCCTCGCATATAATGTAACACAATCATCACGCTCTTTTTTGCCCCCCCCCCCGCCTGCCCCTTCTACCACCGCTATTACAGAACAGCTATGACAAGGAGACGTGCGAGCGCAGCCTTCGAGCCACCCACGAGTCCCGACCGCCGCCAGGAGCCTTCCCGCCACCGCCACCGCCCCAGGACGTCCCCGACGCCGCCATGAGCCAGCAGCAGAAGCGCCAGCCCCGTCGCCGTCCCGAGCCGAGGCGGGCGTCGAGCGGCGACGCCTGCGCCGGGGCACCGCCGCCCCGTCGGCCGGCCTCCCTCGACGTCGGCGACCGGGCCAGGGCGCCGGACGGGCCGCGCTCGGCGCCTTCGACGAGCGGGCTGCCGCCGCCGCCGCCACCGACCCGTCGAGGTGGAATCCACCCGATTGTAGGGGTCTGGAGCTTCACGTCGACGTCGAGCCGAACGCCTTGTCGATAGACGTTCCTGGTAAAATTGCACACGACTATACTGTAACGGAGTTGCGGGAATTTTCCGCGTGCTTACTATATATATATATATATATATATATATATATATATATATATATTTGAATTATTGGAATGCGAGGAACTGCAGTCTTAAACTATTCCTCAGTAGTTCAAGGGGGTGGTGAAGTAAATTTTTACCGATCGGACGAAAAAATATACTCCTGTTTTAAATATACATTATATACGTATTATATCTCGGCATTGTATCATTGCAAACTTTAATTGACGGTGCCGTTTATGTTACGTTGATGCGAGGCTTCGGGCATAGATTCGTCGAACCAAGTGGAAATGAGGACGTTTTTATGATTTCGTAACGAAAAATTAATAAATAATCATTGACAAATCGTTCTCAATTCCCTAAAGCTTAACGAAACTACTTGAGATTTTGCAGTAATGTCAAATAAACGTAAGTAAAAGGCCATGTTTAACTAATATTTTCAATAATTTAAGATTTATTTATATTTAAAAACTATTTAAACAGAATACGTTTTACTGAGTCGGTATAAAAGAGCCATCAACGTGACGTCAAAACGAAATATCGACAGAAAGCGTTTTTACGAAATTTTTATATTATTCCTTCATATTCATTTAATATCAAAGTTTTCAATATAAACTTCTTTTTTATCACGATTAATTCTTTTTACATAATATATAATTCATTAAGAACTCGCTTTGTTTTTTGCTAAAACATATTTAAATAATATTTGTTTTTTTTTGTATTTTAATGCATGTTTACATTAATATCATCAGTCTTACAACGTTGTGTGTCAAAAGTAAACAAACTGATAATAATAAGATGTACATTTGTTTTTCCCCATATTATTATGCATAGGCTTACATATTCTTTAAAAACAAAACTCTTTTCGTTTATTTCAATATGTTTTCTTGGTAATTCGTCGAATTCTTCGGACAAAATACAAAGAACTAAAAACGACAACCTCAAGACTTTTCAATTATTATTTGGCCTAATTGTCGACCGACGATTCGTTGAAATTAAAAAAAAAAAATACTTTTATTCTTAATGAATAAGCCCAATTGCAGCAAGCCGCATAAACTATTTCCTTCGAAGATAAAAAAGGTATTCTTTTCTTGTCCAATAACTTATACAATATTAACTTCAATTGTTAATTTTGTTTCCACCAGCGTTCAGTGGCTTTTAAATTAATATACGATAAAATTACATTGACATATATATATATATATATATATATATATATATATATATATATATATATATATTGTCATATATATGGTATTGTTCAGAATTACATTGACCGAGTACAAAACTAGACTACATACATATAGATATCCTTTAATTTAATATCCATACACCGCATATTCTATGTACACAATTTAAATAAAAGTATGCGTGTGTTTTCCGTATCGATCTCATCATGGTCCGGGAGCCCAGAGGTTTTCCCTGAGTTTTTGAATTCGAGCGTGGGTTGTCGACAGCATGATAGATAAATCTATTATCAACAATTTAATGATTCAAGAGTCTACGAAAACCAGACTACGCTAATAAAATGAAATATCATAGTCCTACGTTTTTTTACACATTTTTCGAGAAATTCGCTAAATTTATGAAAAAGTTTAAAAATATTTATTACGTCTGGAGATATTGCAAATTTAGCCAACGTCAGCTGCAGAATGTGCTCCACCCTCAGTCTTTCCATTATAAGAGTCTTGCTTCATAAAATGTTTATTCTACCAATGTTATTTGTTTTAGACAAACTAATAAATATTTTTATTGGTCATTCAGTCCTATTATATAGAAAGAAAAAAATATATATATATATATAATATTATAATTATAACGACTCAATTGAAAAAATGTATAAATAAATATAAATTATAATTATGAGAGTCAAACTGTCTTTGTTTAAAATCTTAATTTAAGCATTGAGTCTTGCTTAATTTGGAATTTTTCAGCTTAGGTTTCGTCTAAAGCTTAAAAGAATTTTCCTATCGATGCATGTGTTAAGATCTACTTAAGGTATTGTAAAAAAAACTGTAAATTTTTAAATCCTTTAAAAAAAGGCAGAAAACCTACTCTTTATTTGTTTTAGAAGATAATTTAAACTGGTTTATTTATTTTTAATTTATAAAGATTAAATTAATAAATATTTTTATCGATCTTACAGTCTTTATAATATAATATATTAGCTAAAATAATGACAGTCAGGCTGTCCTGTTTTATATTCACCCCCAAAGAATCTGAAATAAAACTTATTACTACAATAAATTATATTAAAAGTTAAAAATAAAAATAAAATAATAAACAAAATAAAATAAAAATAATAAGAACAATATTCTATGTTAGTAAAGGACAACCTTACTGACCCCATCACCTCAAACGTAAATTCACCTTTGGTGCCCGATGTTTCGAACCGCTACGCGTTTGCTTCTTGATAACGAACAAGTTGGTGTGCAACAAAAATTAATTATCACTATTGGCTTGGGAAGAACGTCGAAGGAAAAATCGCATCGCGCGTTCGTATCTATATAGAGGTCGGCTTATACGTCGACTTGAATTTCCAATACCTCGAAACTTAACGAATATTATTATAGATTTTATAAAATTCACCTGATTTCCAGCGGGAGATTTAACAACCGTATAGGATACAACGATTTCATTTTATAGCACGGTCCCGCTTCCACGCCCTCTCAAACAAATCAACCGTCAATTACAATTTATCTACCGCGCTGTCGACGAGTCATCCTCGAAATTCGAATTCAGGAGGTCAAAATACGCCTTACGCAATTGTCGTCAAAATACGAATTACGAAAAATCAAAAAAAAATAAAAAAAAAAAAAATCACTCTCGCAATTACTCAATCCTTGACGACAGAGGATTGCCCGAGCATGGGGCCGCCCTCCGCGATGGCCCTGCTACTGGCGCGCTCGGGGGAGCCGAACGCCGCCCGCCGTGATCGCCGCCAAGCCACCGCCCACTGGGGGGAGGCCGGGCCGAGCGCCCGCGGCCTCACCACCGTCAATCTCACCCTGCGGCCGCCCTCGTCGCTGCCCCGCGCGCCCATCGACGTGATGTCGCGGCGCGGCTCCAGCGATCCGTGCACGCCGTCCCAGCCCGCCCCGAGCTGCGCTGGCGGCGTCCATCAGAGCCATCTGCGGATCGACATCGGGCACTGCGGCGGCGCCAGGATCGGCCCCGGCGGGCGGCCCGCCTCGGGCGGCGATCGCGCCGAGTCGGGCCGAGCGACAGGTATGTTTTATATATATATATATAAAGATGAATTCGATAAAAGAAGTGTCTTTATACGTATGATAGGGAGAGAGTCATTATTGAACTCTCGTTGAAGCTGAAGAACATATATCATAGGTTCAATTTTAAGATTAAATTTATAGAGACATAAGTAAATTAAAAAGTAAAGTAATGAATTTATTTATAAAATTATTGAAGATGTTATTATCGATCAATGCTTTGTTTTAACGAGATAAATTTTATGGTTTTAGTACAGTCTTAAACTGCATGAATTGTATTTTTATAAATTATACAGTTTTTACATTTAATTATGAGAGAAAAGTAATTTTTTACCATTTAAATTTAATTTGTTGTAAGAGAAGAATATTTAGGGGAATATTTAACTTAACGAACTTATAATAAATATTTCGTCTAACGATATAAATTATGTAAAAATATATGTAAATCTCGAAAGAAGTAATCGACATTAAACTTATATATTTTTCACCAAAATACTATGTGTAGAAATAGAATTTTCCGGGAAAATGTAGGTAAATCGAAATGGACTGTGTATGTATAATATGTCTGCGCTTCCTGGTAATATTCGAGATAAGAGAAAATCAACGGCAAGAAGGATAGATCGAGAGTCGAATGAATTGAATGACCGACAAAGCGAAACTATATATATATATATATATATATATATATATATATATATATATATATATATATATATATAGCAATGCCTTAACAACAAAAAGCAGAGGCATTCCTTTATATTAAGTTCAAAGTATAAATTTTGTCCTTGGAAAATACAAGACATAATAAATTGAAAATTTTGAATGATAATAGTATATAACACATATGCATATCACAAATGGTAAATATACTTATCTTAATCATCTTTATTTAATGTTTATTTCCTAGTTTTTTTTGTAAGATTATCAGAAAAAACTTCAGGAATCATGGATATTCCCAAATTTTATTATCATACAGAAGTAAACAAGAATATTTTTTTAATCTAAATAGTTTTTTATAACGATTACTTCTTTTCTCAATTTCATGTGTGTGTGTGTGTGTGTGTGTGTGTGTGTGTGTGTGTGTGTGTGTGTGTGTGTGTGTGTGTGTGTATTTATTTTTTATTCATTTGGATATATATATATATATATATATATATATATATATATATATATATATACATATATACGCAACGATAACCAATCCCCTCGAAATTGTCCAACAGGCCCGTGGGCCGGCCCGGCCTGTCAAGCGCCGCCGCGGCCCGCGGCTTCGACGAGCGCCCCGACGACGCCCAGCCACGGCCGAGCGCGCGCCAGGTGGGCGCCCAGGCCCAGCAGTTTGCCGGCCTCGCCACTGCCCTCGCCCACGACCTGCTTCGGGGGCTTTCCGCGGATACCGCCCGACGACCTCGAGTACCCGAGCGCCGACGACCTGCCCCGGGAGTACCGGGCGATCTTGGAGGAAGGTGAGTGTGCGCTCCAACTTATCGCGCGAGATGCGCGACGACGCGTCGCAACGCGCTCGTTTGGGCTTCCTCTTGATTCATAAAGACAAAGTCCCGCTGTGATTTTGCCTGTCATTTTTGTTTTTGTTTTTGCTTTTTTTTTCTTTTTTTTATATGTATCGTTTTGAAGTAAAAAGTCCAATAAAACTATCTATATATGTATATCAAAGTTGTTTGTACATTTAGAGCAGGCAAGTCGAGCTTATGCAGTCGATGTCTATTATTTATTCTATTTGAGGTATTTCCATTGAGTCATAAAAATACATCGCACTATGATCTTTCTTGTTATTTTTACCGAATTTTTGAAGGAAACACAGTCGCAAAAAAACGATTGTTTAAATTACGAAACATTTGTAATGTTGAGAATAAAAACACGATGTTGAGCATTATGTGTGCGTGTGTGCGCGCGCGCGCGCGTGCGTGTATAAAGCAAAATTTGAAATTTTGAATATAAAAACACGATTTAAAAATAAGTATATAATAAAAAGCAGTAAAAATAATAGGACAATTTTTTTTCAGCAAGACGTTTCTTTCATTAAGCAAAAAAAAACACACAGTTGCACTTGATGGAGATCCTGCTTTATATATAATAATAGGAATATCGCGCAATGCCAGATTTTTTAAAATATTTTCCGATCTATACACGTATTTCTATACAAGTTATTTTCTTCTTAATTATTACGAGCTTAAATCACCGTTTAATGTACAAATAGAATGGAATAGTCGAGAGCATTAATAAGATTTTCAAGAAATACTAGAATAGCTAATAGTAGGCTAATAATAGAAAAATTTTTGTCACCCAACATTTGACACTGACATCACTTTCATTAAAAGTGATGACAATTTGCTTATATAGATTAAATCATTCATCGAGAAACTGTGTAGTATATATAAAGATTATATATAATGCAGCTGTAAACAAATTCGTGGGCAATTGTGTCAATGCGCAATGACATTTTCAATGCGCATCTTCATTATTACGAGGGTGGCATCGTATTCGGATTTACTGTTTTTTTCAAAAGTTCATTCTGTTCATTCAAAAGTCAAATTATTCTTGAAAAATAAAAATATACTATTTTACATGGTAAAGTTACAATTTATAACGGTAACTTTTACCATAGAAAATAGTATTTTTGAAAAAGAAACATTAGTTTGTTTTTTTTTTTTGTTTTTTTTTTTTTTAACAACCGAGTCATTGCGAAAACTGCTAGCAATGGTCAATACAAAGTTCTCTCGTTGTAGTCCAAGAATGAAGCTGTTTACGCTATTATATGTATGCCATGGTAAGACTACTGAATCGAAACATATTGAATCAAATATACATCTAGATTTGAACTCCTTTTAACGAAATTTCGAGATCATTAACTCAATATACGACTCAAATCGCGTTCAAACGATTTGTATAACGTATTGAATCGTAGATCATTTTTGATCCGTATATTAATGTCAGTTTCTCATTGATAAACATAATTAATCGGACCAAAACTAATTTGTGTGTATGTGTGTATATATATATAATTCAATCCAAGTTTCAGAATCTTTTGAGCGCTATGTAATTCAGTTCGTTTTAATTCCACAAATATTTCCTAGTAAAATACATATACAAATAGTTTACGTTGGACGCAGCGCTTGGATACCGAAATATATATATAAAATACGCATTCCTGATGATGATAATGGCGATGATGATGATGGTGGTGGCGATGGCCCGTAGCCGCACACGCGCTATAGATAGAATCCGTCGGAATCTTTTGTGTCTTACCACTGCGCGTTCACCTGAAACGCGTTATTTCGCTCTTTATTATCGCCCCGACGTCCATCCTTTATTGCCCGCGACTGCTGACTGTCTGCCTGTCTCTCTCTCTCTCTCTCTCTTCTCTCTCTCTCTTCCCCTCAACTTTGTCGTTCACTATATACACAAACCTCAATAATCATTATAATCTCCTTCAAATTTTAAACCGTTTTTTAACTGGATTAAGATTACCTATATTATACTTTAGTTAATATTACAAGAAATTCGCTTGTTTTCAGTTCCAGACGAATGCAAAGAGTTAGTGACGAGGCAACTCGTTCAAAAAGACCGGCTCGCTAAAATAGTCGAAGACGAGGAAAGGAAGCTAAATGCCTTGAAGAAGGAAGTCGACGATTTATCGAGGCCTCCCGAAATATCGCCGAAAGTAAACTAAAACGAATGCCACTAGTTGTACATGCATGATTATTTAATTATGTTTTTGTATGAATATTAAACTCTTTTTTTTCTTCTTTTTTTTAGGAAATGGAAAGGCAATTACGAAGTGAAATCTATCAATTGCAGTTGGCTTGCGAGCAATTAGCTGCGGAAGTTGATAAATATTCGGATCTTCAAGGTATGTAAAATATCAAACTCATAATTATCGAAATTCATACGTGCATTAAAAAAAATTCTAGTTAAATTTTAATTGGAAAGGTTTTTATTTATTTTTAGAATTTTTCTTTCTTAATATTCTTGCGATTTACTTCTATTTAAACATATAATTTATATTCTTGTTATCCAATCTATTAAGTAAAATTAATAAGATTATAATTAAATTGTGTAAAAATAATTTTTCCAACTTCTAAAATTGAATTTCTATTTCAAAAATGTTTACTTTCAGATGATTTATTTTGTAATTTTAAACATATAATTTAATGTGCTCAATAGTCCTTTCGGAAAATAATTTTAATATTCAAAATATGAATTTGTCCAAATTGACAATAATACTATGCGAATAAATGGTTATGAAAAAAAAAATTAATTTCGAAAAATTGAGGATAACTTAATTGGATAAATTATTTTATATATTTAATCTTTATACTGTATTTAATTTATTATTTAATTTCTGTATTTTGCTTTAAGAGATTTTGTGAAAAAAAAAAAATTATTATGTTAAAGGGAATTGATTATCGTATTAGTTTATATCAAGATTGGTACATTTTTTAGATCAAGATTTTTTACACGCAGACCTCGTTCACACATGAAATATATATATTAACGTTTTTTTAGTTCCGCTCGGAGAAACGAACGAGGAGTTTTACAAAGAAATTTACACAGGACAGCAGTATGTTCCCCAGCGATCTAATAGAATAGCACCGCCTGTGCCTAGTCAGCCACCCGCACTGAGTTCAACATCAGCCGCGTACGACAACGACGAAGAGTCGGACGGACCCTCGTGGGTCTGTGAAAGGTGCACATTTGATAATCATCCGCTGATGAACAAATGCGAAGAATGTAATATGCCGAGGCATTTTGAAAGTTCCCAAGGTACGCGAAACAGAAGTAGAAATTCACCGTTTGTGGCCAGTTTCCCCTCAACATCCAGATGATGAATTCAAATTGCCATTTACAACCCAGCGGTGTTGATATAATAATACGTGCATGCCGTTTGTGTGGATTCTGTGATTTATATAATAACACTCTACGACTGCTACCCGATTCGTGATTTGTAATTGTCACGAATTACTGCTTATGCCATTCTGTGATATGATCTAACTGAATTAGTTTTATTTATAGTATTGTGACAACTTATCGATAGCAATAACTTGCATTCTCTTAATACATTAAAAAAATCAATGAATTTGAATAATAACGCTACTTTTTTAATCAAAGGCATAATAATTTATAAAATAATAAGAATAAAATTAATTTTATAATAAAATTTTCTGATTTTATTTTATTTTCATCCTTACTGGATTAACCATTAGCTAAAATTAACAACTTCTTGATACAAAGTAAAAATAAGTAAGTTAATTAAATTTATAATACAATTAATATTAATTAAATTATAAATTAATCAGAAAACATGTAGTAAATAAAAATGTTGATTATTACATTTCTATATGTAGGTGAAACTCCAGATATTCGTATTAGAGTTACACATCGTCATAATTTTTCGCCTCGACGTAAGTAAATCGAAATATGATTTCTCAAATTAATTATTTAATTAAATTATATTATATAAATATGTATTTGAATAAAATATAGCCTCTAATAATAAAATGATTATAATTTTTTATTTACAGGAACAGTACATAATTGGGTAGTGTAACAGAACCTGAGATATTATTAAAAAACACATTATTGTATATATAACATTAAATCATTATCACTCTAAATATTGCAAACTTTTCTAAGCTTATTTAGATTTTGCACAATTATATTTATAAAAACTGTGCACAAAAAAATAGAGTTCATCATATCTATATGACCAATGTAAAATGCGCACAATCCTATCATGTATGAAACTAACTATATTCACTTTTAACGTATTGATCTTAGTATATATGTATCATATATAAAATAATTGATTTTTTAATATCAGTTAAAACATTTATTCTTGAATTAATTTTAAAATTAAAGAATATATATGTAAAAATGCGAATGATTTGAATTATTTAATAAAGATTTTTTTTTTGTAAATTTTACTATAAAGTTAATGGTAATAGAAGAGTAACATTGTTTTTTTTTGTAATAAATTTATTCCAACTTATTTTCCCAATAAATAAATAATTTTATTTAATATTGTATTAATAAAATAGTTCATACTCTCCTTCATAATTTGTAATCTATACAAGTAAGAAAAACAAAAATATTTTTAAATCGCAGTGCCCCGCTCAAGATTAAGCTTGGTCTCTCTTGTATGTTCTCCATAGAATCTCTCCAATTTTTGATTAAATTTAGCATTTCTTTCATTAATATAATCAATATCTGCATCATCATTATGCATTCTTCTTCTGCTATACTTTTCACGTTTAGAAATTCTGAAAAAGATATTTTACAGATTTGATAAGTTATCTAAAACATTGGTATAAATGTGTAAAAATATATCTATTTTCGTGCAAAAATACGTACTGTTTTTCTAAGTCAGTGACCATTTTATCAATGGCTTCTTTCTTATCTGTGTGAAGACCATGCAAAATTGTATTCCTATCTCCATAAAATGCTGGGCCAAGTTTTTCCTTTGCTTCTTCGTAGGCTTCCATATTTGGCTTTATACCTTTAACAAGTCTCTTATACTGACGAATTGTAGCCTGTTCGAAATCAGCAAATCCATTATTGGGAGAGATCTTTTTCCTTTTTCTTGATAATCGTTCAGCTTCTATTGCATCAATATGAAGAAGTTTCGTTCTATCATAATCAAGCCCCTTTAATAGATTAAATAGAAATTATTTAAGTATAATTAGCATCATTAATTGATCGATTCTTATATTAGTTTTTATTATATAATAATTGTATGGTCTTACTTTTTCTTCCGCTTCTTTTCTTGCTTTTTCGTCATTCACTATCCAATCTGCTTGACGTTTACGAGCTTCCCAATTCGAAGGTAATTTGTTTCTTTTATCTTCTTCCACAACTTCCTTGTGATTTTGTTGACGGGCTTCATTCTAGAACATAGTTTTTGATAATATCGTAAAAAATTATAATTTACATCAAATAAATATGATTGAAAATAAGGTTAGAATAATGAATTAATCCTTACCCTTTTCAAGTGTAACATTTTCAACCGTTTCATTCGTTCTAAATGCTTTTCAGCTGCTGTTTTTTTATCTGATGTCGTTGCGTCGCTCATTTTAAAATTCTTTTCAATTACTTCTTTATAATTAGAAAAATATTACTTCATGATTAATGAAAACGACTACACAACAACAATAAAACTCAAGTTGACAGGCATCAACTTGTCAACTACGAGCAAGTGAGCAATTGCGTCATTCAACTTTCTATAGTTTATTCTATAGTTTGAGGGTTACAAAGCGATTTCATTGGTGAAGTTTTTCAACCAATCTAACCATTGGAATTACTAACGCGCTAACTTTAAAATATGCACTAAAACAAGAGTCAAACTTGCACTTATAGATATAAGTACAATAGCTAACAATGGATTTTAAATTTGTTTTATAACAATTTTATTTACTCAAATATTCAATATTATTTAATATCCAAAATATCATTCTTAACTAATCTTCAATATTCTTTTTATTTTAATAAAAACTTAAGGACAATTCAATTAAATAAAATTTAAATTAATAATTAAATATATTACTGATTATTTAATAAATTAATAAATTAAATTAAGTAAATCTTAAAATAGTGAAGTGTGTAAATATTTTTTTTGGAAGTACTTTTTAAATTCATATATTATACAATAAATTTAAGCTGATGCAGAGAAAGGTCGGAAATAAAATCATCTACAATTTTTTTCGTTGCATTGTAAATATTCTTTATTAGAACAAATTATTATAATGAATGCTATAATATTGTGTACGTTTTTTTATTTAATCAACACACATATATGTAACGGAAGATTTTATTACAGCCTTAACGAACAAATATGCTTGCTAAAAACACAAAATATTATTAAAATTATTTATTACAAATAAAAATATTTAAACTATATAGTAACTAGGAAAGACATTTTAGGGCTTATACTTTCGATTTCTTTGGACTTGTTTAATGTTAAAATTTATATTGAAAACATTGTTATTTAGCACCACTTTTTTGTATAAATTATTTTTCTTGTAAATATGTTATAAGTCTTAAAAAATATATGTATATTATTTGCACATTATATTATTCTCTATCTATTTTTTATAAAATAAAAGTTGAACTTCAAAAATAGTTGTATAAAATCAGATGTAATAGATTGGCATATTATTTATAAATTAATATAATAAAAGTTTCTATTATGTTATCAGTTCACAACCTGTTTAATTATAAAATTTATGCGCTGTCTTATTTGTATAAAATCTGATTAAAATAAATATAGCACCACATAATTAAAAATTTTGTTTAGTTAAATTTGGTTCAGTTTCGTTTTACTTATTTTAGTTGGTCATTTAAATTAATAAAATTTTTTTATTTACTTCTACTACTCAAAAGAATATCATCTTCAGGTCTTGGAAGTCTTTTATATCTTTCTTGAGATACCAAATATACAGTCAAACCACCAAAGATAACAAACATAAGTCCTATTACATTCACTAAAACTCCTTCAGGTGGTAGTGTAGGATAAGTTCCCCTGAAAAATACAAAATATTTAATTTTTAATTGTCTTATAGACATAGTTATTTTTGTAATTAAAAGAATTCGATTATTATCGTATAAAAACTACATCAATAGAAAATAACTAAAGATCCTTATTATTTATAGAATATAATATCAACATACTTATCTGGATCTTGAGGGTCTTTAATAGAAAAAAAAGCCTTTTCTGTTAGCCCTATTAAGCAAGCAGCAATTGTAGTGACAAATGCAGCTGTACCAAAAAATACATGGATTGGTAAGTATGCTGCGCGTAATGGTGCCTGTATAACTGGATAAAGAAACGACAGAAGTCCTGCAAGCCACTATAAAAAAGTAATTGATTGAAATCCAAATTCATTTTTGTCATTTAATTTAAATTTAATTTCAATAAAAACAATTCCATACTTGACAACAGAATAGTATAACACTTGCTAATCCAACCCAACTATGTAATGAGTACATATTGGGAATAGGGTTTGCAGCTAAATTATGACTGTCAAATACTGCAACTAATGCAATAATTGTTAATAATACTGTAAATATCATAATTCCAGCATGTATCAGTTTTAGACGCCTTTTTCGAATAATTCTTTGTGATCTATATATTAACATGCCTGTAAGTAAATAAAAAAAAAAAATATATATATATATATATACGACTGAGATGTTATGTATGTAGATTTCAAGGGCAAATAAATAATAATATTTATTACCATTAGCATACAAAAAGACAAGGCCAATAGTCATTAACAGAGGATGCCAATTAAATTCTAAATTTGTGTTTGATGTCCATGAAAAGCCACCTCGAAAATGAATAGTCCATACCAAAACAAGTATTATTAATAATGCTCCTATAGCCTCAGTTATATAGAATAATAGTTTGAAACCCTCTAGGTTTTCATTTTGAGCAGGTTCACCTATTTGATCCATGTCTAGAAAATTCAATATTTTAAAATTAAAAAATTTATTTAACAATTTTGTAACAAATTACCTTTATAATAAATACAGCACAATACTAGACATTACTAATGATTGACATAACACGAGCATAATAAATTTATGTTATAAATAAAAATTAAGCAAAATAGAATAATGAATAAAATTGTTAATAAACAGAATGATAAATTTATTAGTAATAATAAACATACCTGTACACACTTCATATTCATAGGGATAATCATGAGACATATGGAAAGATGTGGTTTGATACTAAAATGCTGCCTAAAATAAATTTTATTTACGGTCTGTGCATAGTGCTCTCTAACTTTACTAAATTAAAAAAAAAATTATTACAAGAATGCATAATGACTGATCTAATGCCAAATTCTTTGTTGATTAATAAATATAATGTAATTACATGACTCATGCTGCTTGCATAATTTAAAAAATAACAGTAGCGTGTAACACGGGAATTTTATGTTTTACTCTCGCATTGGCTAAAAATAAATAATAAAACGAGCATTGACAAAACTTGCTTGCGACAGCGAAACTAATAGGCAGTACGATAATGCGAATATATTATATTGACATGTGAATTGAGCAACTCTTCGTGATAACACGAAAAAAAAAATTCAAGCGTATCAGAAAGTCTGCGTTATCAACGCAACGTATTTAATTATTTAAAAACGCACAATTTATACACATAATACAAACACTGTTCAAGTACAAAAAATCAACAGATTAAATAGACAATTTAGAAAACCATGTACGCGCACAATTCCAGTTAACCATCGAATCTTGCATATAAATACTGATTATTAAGTTTTGTTTTACAAACGGAAATACAACCATGCACTTTCTAATCATCGCGCTTATTTTTACCTGCATCAGCTACAGTTCCTTTCCCCCGCACAAAGGGAAACAGTTGACAAATTCAAAAAAAGGAGCACCAGAAACAGTATTATCAACAGGTATACGATACTGTCGATAATATATATGTATATGTATCAGGTATCAGCACCACTATCCCCTCGCAAACTATACACACAAATATATGTAATATACAGAGCCAGGCGCGCGCGCGCGTATCACTCGGTCGACCGACCACGGCGGCCTGCGGCAATTCCGATTGATTTTGTAACAAGCGAAACAAGGACGCGGCGGGTATATAACCTGGTATTATAACGTAAGGCCGCTATAGAATGGAAAGGCGGGATAAAGGAAACTCATATAAGCGCCTCGCGCGAAGGGGAATATGGGAGTAAGAGGAGGGCGTGGAAGCATTTTATTTAACGCGCGCGCATAGTGCAGACGGCGCAGGGCGCAGCCTCTATGATATATATATATATATATATATATATATATATATATATATAATCCATATATACGTTTTCAGTTCCATTATTATAGAACGTCTAATATATGGTTCAAAATAGAATAAAGGTATGAATACGAACCATAGGGGCGTGAATCATGAGTGCGTGAAGGGACTTTTCTCAGGCGCGCAAACTCCTTGATGCTTATTGAATTATTGCCGGGACTCGTTGACATTTTTATTGCTCGTAAATTATATATACGCGCGCGGCGACGGTGATGAGTCCTTCTGGTATTTCAAGGCGTAGGAATTTTCAATAGGCCAATTATTAAGAGCCTAAAAAGACCGCCGAGAACTGGCGCAATATTGCCGGATTTAATGAAACGCGCATGCCATTCCTGCTCCAATTTTCCACCCTCGCCACGTGTATGCCCATAGCTTAACAGAGCGTATACCTATATATATATATATAGAGCATCAAAACGCCTGTGAAATAAATTGTTCTATATTTTTACATTGAGATGGGAGATGGCGTAGCATTCGTTGCAAAATCCTTTATTATATGTGTATATATACTCACCTGCGTAATATATGCATATTCTACTGTAGGTGCCTATGTGTATATATGCGAAAGACGCCGTTAAAAATTGTTGTTTTATATTTATTATTCTTTTAAAACGAACTTGTTTATATTGGATTTGTAAGAATACATTTAGAAAATAACTTGCTGGTATATATAAAGTTTCATATTTTAAATAACTGTATAGGTAAAAGATTTTTAAATAATTCTACTATCGCATAAAGGTATACGTCGAATAGCTATAGCTATAAATGAAAAGGCTAAATAAATTTAAAATTCATTTCAAGTTCTATATAAGAATACAGTAAATATAATATAGCTTTTGTAGAAGGGAGATTACGTGCGTCACTGAATGACTCATTAGGATGTAATATATAGAAAAAAAAATTAAAATTAAAGTTTTTCTATTTAATGCAATTCATTCGCGATTAGATGTTATTTTACCGTAATATTCATAAAACATATTGTTGATATAGCTAATGTAATAAACCTCTTTGTCATGAAATATAAGAGCTTGGACAAAAAAAACCAATACATATTGTAAATTCTTATACTATTTGTCTGCCAGCAATCGTTGATTTGGTGCCTTTTTTTAAAAAAAAACTGTACTTTTTGTAAAAACAAGAAAGGAAAGAATAAATTGTTAATTAAATAAAAAGCTTACATTCATTTGAAAAACTTTAACATATTTCAATGAGGAATCTAATTATCAATAAATTACACACACACACACACACACACAATTTATATATATATAGTCACTGAACTTTCGATTCACGTGGATTGTTCTGCGCGGAACGGTTCGCGGCGAAAGTGTGTGAGTATATATAAATATGTTTCAAACCTCAATTAGAAAAATCATGTTTTATTGATAAAATTTTCTGATAATAGGCCAATATTTTATAATAATTATCTTAAATTAATTTTTTTTAAAACCAAAATTATATGTCGGTAAGTAAGCTACTATAACTAATTTTAAATATAAATTATTTTAAAAAGATCTAAATTATTTTTCGTTTTTTTCAGAAATTTTACTCTAGTTTAACTATATCTAATAAAGCCTCAAAAGCAATATACAAGACGCTATTCTCATATTATATATAATTATATCGACACATTCTTGTACTTAATAGCAGTATCTATAAAATTTATTGTCTTCATTAAGTTTGAATATCACGTGTTAAAATATATTATAAAGCTTATGTCTTTATTATATAACTTATGTATTTTATACAGCATAATAATTATGGTGTATAGTTTAATGCATTTTCTCATTTTTTAATTATATATTTCATTCTCACTTTATATATATATATATATATATATATATATATATATATATATATATATATATATATACTTACCTATTATATATAGATATATATTATATATACTATATTTTTTAAATCTAACAGTACATATTTTGAAATATTTAAACATATTTATATATTAAAGTAATATCAATTTTAATTTAAAAAATTTGAATATTATACATGATTTTTCAAAAAAAAATTCAGGAATACATTAAAAGTTTCGAAAATTTATAATTTACTAACAAAAACCATATAAACTACGGAGTTATGTACTTTTTAAAAAATTAAAAGTGTTCTTTTGTCGACTGTTGAAATCTAACGTAACATATATTTTTATCGCTCTTACAGTCTTTACAAAATATTATATTCTATAATTCTATAATGAAACTTAGACTGTCCTTGTTTATAATCATCCTTATAGAATCTGAAATAAAAAATACTACTAAAAAATACAAATATTAAAAACAAAAATAAAAGTAAAATATATTCTTATGTGTAAAGGATGATAATTTTAATTTTAACTCCAATAATTTTAATAAATACATTTATAAAATATATATGTTTGAAAATTTTAGAATAACAGAGGTGTTACTGGAAGTGGCTTCAGATCATTGAATCTTTTCCTACAAGAAACAATAAATTCTATCGTTATAAAGACGTTTAAAGTACTAATAATTATAAGCAATGTAGTTACCCTCAATGAAATTATTAACACTTTATAAGTACTCAAAATATTTCGAAGGTTCGCCATTATTAGGCATAATATTTTTATAAAGAAATTGATTATATTCAACGTAACTCTTTTATTTGAAAGGGATGGATTAAAGAATTTTTTATCATAAATTCAAATTTAAAAGTTTTATTTATTTTTCAACTATATCTTCAAGGAAATGAACTGGTATAAAACTTTTTACAATAAATAAAATACACTGGAAACTTGATAACTCTGTCAAGAAATACATAAGAGAGTCTAAATGTTATAGGAGCAAAAAAAAAGTTTTAATTGCTTAATGATATTAAAGCATAAAGCACTCAATTTCGCTATCACGTGTCGGCACAAAAAATCTCACTACCGATTACGTACAAAAAGACGAAGAAAAAATTTCAATACAAATAAATTATTCAATTTTCATCGATACGAAATTCAAAATTTTCGTGTTTGAAATTAATGACGGTAAATTAAAATATATATACACACGCACGCATCAATATATTCATTAAAATCATAAAAATGATATTTGAGATTAAGGACTATAGCTGCATGCATTGTTGTTTTTCTAATAAAACTAATTGTTTTTAATAAATTATTATTTTCAAAAATTTTACGTAATTTTACGTAACTTTAAACTTTATAAAAGTTAATTTATAATAATGATCTATCAAGAATTCGTCTTTAGTTTCACAGCTGAAAAAGAGATTCACAGATATAAATATCAAGTTCCCGATGAGATCCTGACTTTTAATATTACGATAACTAATAATAATTAATATAATATATATATATATATATATTTTTTTTAAATAATATATATATATATATATATTTTTTAAAGCTTTTCACAAATTTAATATACACGAAAACAATTTTTTGGGCAAAGTAAATACTTATAGTTTATAGACGCTATTAACGAACGTCGAGATTATTTTTATAACAAAACTGGGTTTCGCAATAAGATTCATATCAGAAATAAAATTTTGTCAAATAAACGAACGTTCGTTTTCTTTTTTTGGCATAATAAATTACTTTGACGAAATCATACATGATAAAAAGACGCGCAGATTTTATCAAGTACAGGAAATATGATAGACAATTACGGTTGTAATTATTATTATTACTATTATTATTATTATTATTATTATTATTATTATTATTATTATATATTATTATTATTATTATTATTGACGTCGTAAGCAAATATCATATTTCGCTATATTCATTAAGATCTGGCGAAGTAAATCGTCGTTTAAAGCCTATTTATCTCATTGTTTTCACACACACGTTATATACGCCACATTACTCGCATTCACACATTTATCCCAGTGCAACGACGATCGAATGATCTTTTTCTTTCTTCTTTACTTTTATACAAAGCTTACTTCTTTTTTTTCTCTCCTCCCCCCTCCTTCCCCAGAAACAAGTTGATCAATTTATCGCGGCGACTATAAGTGTACGCATAATATAGGTGTCCCAAAAATCAAAATCTGCAAATCGCACTGTAGACCATATGTACAGTATATAAGATAATATATATATATATATATATATATATATATATATATATATGTGTATATATATATGTGTGTGTATAGGGGGATAAATATTATTATGTATTGCACACCGACATTGTAACATGTGTAACGCGCTCGCAAATAACATTAAAAAATTTTGCGACGACTCAAACGATCACAGTCGAATTGTTCTGCTCTTTAACGTAGTATTCGTACTTATTATTACGCGTATATATACTAAGAACGTTAAATGATAAAAAAAAGAAACAAAAACAAACAAAAAATGCAAGTTAACGAAAAAATTTCTTTTTTTCCTTATTCTGCAACGCTATAACAATCGATATCTTCATCTCTCGCATATAGTGTAATATAGAAACATATATATATATATATATATATATATATATATATATATATATATATATATATATATCTGCTTCGCAAAAAATGATTAAAATCCTTACTACTGCTTCTCCTCGCTCTGTCTATTTATAATATGTTCATTAGGCTTGCGCGTCGTAAATGAACGCATTAGTTAATATTTACTAAGTTTCTTAGAATTTGAAATATCAATTACTAATATATTTATATATGTATAACTATACTTGAATCACTGTCCCAATGTATAAAAATTGTACATACAATTATGGATAACAAAATTATTATATGATTTTTAACTTAAATTACATATACATGACCTACATTTATATATATATATATATATATATATATATATATATATATATATATAAAGTATAATAGTAATAACTAAAGCCTTTTACGTAAAACAATTTTATAATAACTTGCAGTTTGAATTTTTTTTATATAAACTTCATTATCAAAATGAAAAATTTTTAATTTATTCTCAAATTCAGCTGCTTAAAAACCGTACAATTATAATTAAAAATGTAAAATGTAAAACTAAACATAAGATATAAAAATAAAATGAAAATGAAGCAAAAAAATAGTATATATATATATATATATATATATATATATATATATATATATATATATATATCGTTCGCGTTAAGACGAAGATAAAACAATCATCTCGCATACAATTTTTTCAACACTGGAATTCTCCTATATTTATAATAATCTAAAGCTTTTTATTACATGTCCCATATCTTGTGCGAGACCCAATATATATATATATATATATATATATTAAATCACGCTCACTCTGCGACATATATCTGCGTTTTTTAATAAAATGCACACCATATGTACTGCAGAAAACGCGATATCGCGCGAATTTTGACTAGAAAAGTGTGTGTATGTGTGTATGTGTGTGCGTGCGCGCACGCGCGCGTGTGTTTGCATACAGGAGAGCGCGTGGGTGGGCGGACATGCATATATAGATAAGACTGTCTCTTTCATTATATCTATTATATATGCATGCGCATATCAGCTACTGCTGCTGCAATGGCTGGCTCGCTGGATTTTGTTCATTATACGCGTTCATTTATCAAAGAGTCTGATATATATATATATATATATATATATATATATATATATATATATATAAAGATGCATGCGCGCAGTGCCCGCCGATTTTTCAGACTAGAGATTTCGCATGAGGTTTCAGCGCGTCCGCGCGTTGGTTGCATTAGGCGCCTACGGTCGACTGCGGCGTCGTCAGGGTCATGTTCAGGCAGAGCTCGTGATCGCGCAGGTCGCCCCAGCCGCCGTTGCCCTTGCGCAGCTTCGTCTTCTTCGAGACCGCGGCCACGGTGAGGGTCAGCTGGTTCGGATAGAGATTGCGGCGCGCCGCTCTGAGGACGTTCTGCACCTTGGCTATTACCGAGGTCGACTCGCAGTTGGTCTTCTTGTGGTGCACCCCGCTGCGATACATAAATAATATATATTATAAAAACGATGTACGATAAATTTTTGTGATAATTTTTTTTATTTTTTATTTTTTTGGTGTGCTATAGCTACAGCTTATTTTTTTTTTTTTTAATAGAAATTATATAAAAAAGCAAGTTCTATATTAAAGTGTTTTGGCTATCACGATGAAGAAAACTAACAGTCTAATGATTAATAAAAAATAATCCAAGGAGGAAGGATTAATCGAGATTTGATTTTCATTCTGAAACGACGTACATATATGCTTATATTAAATGACTGTCCTTGTTTATGATCAACCCCGTAGAATCTGAAATGCAACTTATTACTACTATTATTATTCTTTGAGAACTGTAAAGTAGAATGACTGTATACATGTGTATTTGAACTTTTAGAAGAACAAAATTTTTGATACCGATCGACAATTAAAACCGGGCAAACATACATGGCGTACAAAAAGAAACATCTATTAAAATAAAATTCAATGCCAACTGATAATTATATATACATATACAGATAAGCACCCACCATTCCCCTATGTGAAAGACTCGGGGTGCTCGCATCATCATCGTGATCAGGCCGGAGTCGGCCCTGGGCGTCACCCCGGCCCCGCGGCTCGGCGGCAGGCAGGTCTGCGCCACGTGCTGCAGGCTCCAGTCCCAGTTGTAGTCGTCGTACGAGCAGAACTGGGCGGCGCACTTGCGCAGCTTCGACCAGGTCGCCCGATTGAACGCCATGCCCATGTTGTGCTTGCTCGATATCCAGGGTATCACCTCGGCCTGGCAATGGGCGTCGAGTATAGAAAAAAATAACAAAGACGAAAACATTGACTCGATTAATTCTCGTTGGGATCTCGATCATATTGGATCGCTCGCTGGTGATCCGTGCATTAGTCGATGTATAATTTATAGCGTTGCCTCGAGAGCTCGTTGTTAAATACGGCGGGACAAATGAACATTTAATAAATTGAAATAAATATTTGGTTATCACCTTCTAACGGCACGATTTAGTTGAAGTGTGATGAAAAAAACGATATTACCAATTTCACCTATGTCTAAAATTTCTAAGTATTTAATATATCGTGCGCAAAGTCCTAGTTTTCTCACGTCCACGAATTCGCAAAATGTCTCTTTTTCACACACTGCTCTACGCGCGAACTTTGCGCACGATATAGTAAGAATCATAGTATTCGACATATCCACGCTCTCATATTATATATTGTCAAACCTACCGCTCGTGCATAAATCTCCTATTTTGCGCACTCTTAGATTATGTCATATTTTAATTTCAAATAAATCGCTCGATTGAAAGGCGATAATGAAACATTCATTAGAATTCCTTAGCGTTTTTGTCCCCAGTATATAACAACAATTTTCTCGGTAGAGCGTGTATTGTGTATTTTGATCCGCATATATATATATATATATATATATATAGCTGTAATTTATATCATGCTTCAAATCTAAATATATATATATATATATATATATATATATATATATATATATGTATGTATATTTATATAAAAGTGTATTCATTGCATATTTTCTCTACAGATTCCAAGTTTTTAATCTATCGTATGTAATATATTAGCGTGATAAGATTGCTCTTAGATGTATTTAATAAACTTATATATGCATAAGAACGTTTGTAACAGAAACACGACTACCAATACAAATATGATGCCTTTAGCAAATAAATCATTACGCGTGTTATTGACATTTCCTATATACGAGTGTATATATATATATATATATATATATATATATATATATATATATATATATATATGTATGCATTCATGCTGTAAGAATCTTTTGAAATTTATGTGCAAGCGGTCTTTGAATATTCAACGTCTATTTAGAGATATTTAAAAGCAATATTTAAAAGAATTTTTTAAAATATTTTAAATAAATATTTAATACAAAAGATTGTTTCAAACATCTGATTGTTCAGTTTCTATAGGTAAAAATATTACTTGTAAAATTAACGATTCCGAAAACGCAGCACGTGAGATTGTTGAGTAAAAGAAAATGAATATTTATAATAAATTTTTTTTAACGTAAGCCTTAAAAGGCACTATATTTATAATTTATAAATACACTATATTTATTGAACAAATGCTATGGAGCTATTATTTATATATTGTGAATTTTCATAATTTTTTATTGGACGAAAATAAATTATTATATATATTAAATATTAAACTACGTTGGTCGAGATTCGAGCCATTAATACGATGTTACAGAAATTATACAGAATTATCTTTCTATTATTCTTTTAAAGCATCATTTATATTTTTAATTTAATACGCGACCAGTATAAATATATATATAAATACATATACAATAATATATAAATGTTAGTACATGTTGCCGAATAGTATTTGTATATTATTTAAACGTTATTGTTTTTATAGAATTAAACATTTAACCAACTATGTTGATAAATATAGAAATTCTATAGGACATCTTAAATCCTAATACATAGATGTCAAAATTTAATATTAATATTTAAATAAGACCTTTTCTATACATGTAAAGCAATAATTTGTTTTTTTTTTTTTTTTTGAAAAAATTAACTTTTAACGTTAAATATGTTACGATGAATCGTGTTATTGTAAAAAAATTCATATTCGATCTACAAATCTACAAAAGCAATTGAAACTTCAAAATAATACACAGTGTCGTTAAGTGCACAATTCAAGAAAGTAACATAATTTTGTATAATTGTAAATTAAAATATACGAGTATTAAATAAATGCAATGAAATACTTTTTATATACAAAAAAAACACATAATATTGTTCTTATAGATGTATTCACTGCTTTCCTCAAACGAATTCCACTACCCTAAACATTCCCAGCTAACAAACGCCTCTTATCAACGAACAATTTACATATGTACGCAGGCAATGTATTGTCGATTTTCTTTTAATAATCTTATCTACATATGCACAAAGATGAAAAGTCAGAAAAGTGCGATTCTTGTTAATTCTCATTACAGTCTACGTACTTTAAACAATAATGAAACAAAATTTAAACGATAAATTCGCACTTATCGACAAGATAATTTTAAAGTAATTTTTGCAGAATAAATAATTGATGCATTCGCTTGTCACTACGAAAATTTCATTGCAAAAACAATTCAGACAAAATAAAAGAGATATATTAAAGTAGAAGTATATATATATAGATCGAGCTAAAAACTGATTTTATAAAATGTGTGCAAAGTCGAGTTCATTACGAGGAGCGATCGATTGTCTAAACCATTCAAATAAATGATAATAATAAACATTCGAAAAATAGTATATTTAAATAAAAAAGTCGAGCTAATAATTAATGGGATAAAAAATTATCGAATTCTATAAAGTCTACGAGTATATTATTATTTTTAATATCTCGTATATTGTTATTTTTAATATCTATGTATATACTTTATTAATATTTAATAAATAGTTGCGATTAATTTTAAAATGATAAATCTCACTTTTTATTAATAAACTTTGAAATTATATTTACTTCCTTATCCTGATGGAAATTCTTTTGTTTCCTACATTTTGATTATACCAATCTTCAAAAAATTTTGAACAAAATATTCCAATTCTATTTACATATAATGGTATTTTCGATGTTATCGACAGCTTAGTAATGGTCTTATTTTCGTTCTATTAAACAAGGGAGAAAAAAAAACGTACAATGAATTCGGTAATTTCTCATACAAAGCGCACGGTTGGGAAAGGGTTCGGGTGTCGCGTTTACGCAGCATCGTGGCCAAATTAAGCGATCTAGGCAGGATTCCGGGCAAAAGAGTTCGATAGAAATGATCGTCGATTAATGAGGGCGATGGGGTTGACGATGTGTAGGAAGGGGGAGAGAATTGCGGTGAGAAAGATGAGCAGAGAGAGAGAGAGAGAGAGAGAGAGAGAGAGAGATGTACTAATGCATTATCAAGAAAGCTTTGTAAGATAATAATAAAAAAAATAATAATAATAATAATAATAATAAAATGTAAACAAAGGTGAAAGTGTGCGAGCTTAAAATAAAAAAGAAAAAAAAAACAAGAAGAAGAAAAAGAGGAAAATAATGTCCGATCAGAGTGCGCTTTAGTGATAATGAACCTTCTGGTAGTGCTGATAGAGGCCGGGCAGGAGTTGGTAGGCCCACGAAGGCGTGGCCGCGACCTGGCGCTGGCCGGACGACGACGAGGACGACGACGACGACGACGACGACGACGACAACGACGAGGAGGGCGAGGAGGAGGACGAGGAGGAGGAGGAGGAGGAGGAGGAGGCGGCATCCTGACCGCGGGGAACCTGTGCCGCTTGCGGGCCCGGCCGATGCCGTCGACTCCTGCCTCTTCGGGGCGCGTGGCGCAAGCTCCTGCTTCTGCGACATAGACCTCCCCTGTGTTACACACACACACACATATATATATATATACATACATTTATACGCACAGACATACGTACATAATACATACATACATACATGTATACGTATGTGTCGATGACGATTATTTCGAAAGCCCTTCCCCCCCTCCCCCCATCACCATCAATGATGGTTAGATTCGCGCATTCGCCCCGTGCGTCCGATTGGAAGGATTATGCAAAAATCGGAGCTCATCGATCTTGGTTTCAAATTGCAATTTTTGCATTTTATCAAAATAATTTATCAAGCGCCCGACAATTAGCTGATTTCAATCGCAGATCGGCTGAAGGAAAATCACCATAATTATTAGGCGCAAGGGAATTAATTTATGCGTGTATTTTTTGTTTTTTTTTTTTTTTTTTTTTTGCCTCCTCGGGAAGCTTCAAGCGCGCGTTTAGAAATCGTATCCAATTGAAATAAGTGCGTAATTCGAATTGATTTTCATAATTCGCTTTAATTCTCTGCGCGAGTCAAAGCAATGTCTCTCAGATTCTTGTAATATTTCAAGTAACCAGATGCCGTTATCGAGCCTCGTACGAGGCGAATATGGAAACTTTTGTTGTTCGAGAAAAAGCAATGTGCGCGATTTGCAATCTCCGTGACAAAATGTGTGTGTGCGCGCGTAAGCAAATTTCGACTTGTATGTTTTCATGTCCCATGTATAGAAGATCAACGTATTTCCATTAGTTCTATATCAGTCAACGCTATATGTCTGCATGTTTTTATTGGTTAGAATTTTGAATTAAGCATTTCTAACGTCTAAATAGATGCAAGAGCCTCATTCTCACGTAGTAACAAACTGGCTGCATCAGACAATTTTTAACCTTAAAATTGGTCAAGATCAAACACCAATCTGTAGACTGGATATGTGTATGGTCTGATCTAACGCGTCGGTTACTACTTAAGGAACGAGCTGCTCTTTTATATGTATAACCAAAAAAATGCATTCATCGTGCGCAACTAGTAGCTTGTTTTGTGAAAAATCCGGTGCCCAGAGCTTACAAATGAAGATCTGTCGTAGTATGTTGCGCGCATAAATGAAAAGTTCCGGTCGTCGACGCAAAAGTACGAATCCTCTTCGTTTTTTTTTTTTTTTGTGTTGAAAGCAAAATTTCAAATTTTTGCTGTGGGACTATGCAATCATAAACCGTGGGTTGCTTTGGTTTTCGATATTACATCCACCTCATCTCTGCTCGCGTCCCGGCGTTTTTAGAATTTTTTCGTAATAAAAAGCTCGAATCGTCTTAAGGGCGCTGTTCTTTTTCTTTCTTTTTTTTAAGGCACGCACTGAGCGAATTTTACATAATAACTGTTTCAACTGTTTGACCGAGCAATTATATATATATATATATATATATATATATATATATATATATATATATATAAATTTCTGGACTATCGATTTTAATCGCAGGAAAATAAAATCGGAGCGCTGCTCTTTGCTATTCCAGGTCGCGTCGTCGTTTTCAACATGATTATGCAATTACGTTAATACAGTTCGCCAAGTTATTTCACGCAAATTCAGACATTATATATATATATATATAGCTACTTCGTTACTGATATTATATGAATCTGCATATTCAAATAAAAAAGGCTTTGATCGTACAAATATTTGCTCAAATAGGTCAGCAATATCGATTTCTAGGAGGACGAACGGTCTAAGCACACACGTCTTAACAGTAACGCTGTATGCAACCTGTGAGCTTTTTTTTTCTTTTTTTATTTCTTCGCGACGTGACCGCCCCCGTGTTTAAATTGTGTAACATTGTAAATAGATCGAAAGAACCGTAACGTGCATGATTAATCCAGCTTTAAGTATATACACGGCCGCCTGATATCCGAGTAATTTGAATTTACGAACTGCTTTACATGTTATACAAGAAAGTAATGAATAAGCGAGCATACATTAAAAAAAAAAAAAAAAAAAAAATGGAAAAAAATGGAAAAAACTGGAGAAAAAATGCCGTTCCTTCCGAATACATTTACATTAATTCCACATCCAGGCGAATTTGACTGTATAATTTTTCGCGGAAAATCATTAATTTGAAAGTATCGTACTGCTTTTCCATCTTTCTTACGACAAGACCGATACCGTTGTTTCGGTTATTTTGATAGGAAATGAAAGAGACAGAGAGAAAAAAAACCCTCTGCATATAGATTGGACGAAAATTTCGCCTTTTATTGGCAAAGAAATCGTGAAAAAATAAAGCCACGATATATAATGTAAGACCATATCAACATCCCATATTTCCCCGGGATAAGCGGAAGGGGCGGTATATCGCGCCGCCCGGCGCGACTGCATGCAAAGTTCGCTCGTGTATATGTGTGTGTGTGTGTGTGTGTGTGTGTGTGTGTGTACACACACGCGCGGGTGCGGGTATGCGTGCCATACCGTGAATCAGAGCTCGCGCGTCTGTGTATCCGACCGTGCGCGCGCGTGATCGATATAATATATGAAACGGGTGGTGTCGCGGGGTGGGCGTTCTTGCAGTTTATAGCGGCGCGCGCATTGTTTGCGTTTTAGTATATATATAATGAAAAGTTGGGAGGATCGGAGACTCGCGAAATATTGTCAACGTGTATGTGTGTGTGTGTGTGTGTGTAGCGCGGCGTCGCGCTCATTGTGTGTTTACGAAATATTATGAAATTATATAAGAGGCGCAGAAGCTCAGGGCGCCCGATCGTTTATTGTACTTGATAGGTCGGCTATATATATATATATATATATATATATATATATATATATATACACACGTGTTTATATGAAATAATTTATTGGAAGTTCATAATTCGCAGGCGCAACCGTGTGCTTTTCTTAATTTCTTTACGCCTTAGAAGTAAATGTATTCCCCGTAATTCGCGAGAGCGCTCTTTCCAATTTGGTTTTCTCCTGCCCATATGGAGCTTACAAGCACGCGCATTTAACCCCAAAGTAGCTGGCGGGCTAAAAAAATGTTCTCAAAGTTTCGTATAGACATAGGTTATGAATATATATATATAGAAACGCGCGTTTCGCGAAAAAATCAGTGGGCGATCTTCATAATCGAATGGATATTGTATGCTGAGGATGCCCTCATTGCCGACGTAACAATGGAAGTTTCTGCACTGACACGCTTTTGAAGAAGTTTTCGGGATTATCTGAAAACTTTTTTAATTTAACAGTCAAGACTCTAAAGCTCAGACAATAAAGCTATATGCAAAATCGTCGTTGTAATGACGTATTATCATGCTGCGTCGACGAGCTCGTTGCCCGCAATGAATTCTGACCGAAGGTACATCGATGCGAATTATAAATCTAACGCAACAAAATTGATAAATCGTGCTGCGTAACGGCTTGCATTTGTGACCAAGCGATATTCGCCTGATGCAATGATTCCGCGAATTATGTCCGATTAAATAACAGCGCGGAACCGAAATCGGTTCGACAAAAATCATTTATGAATCCATATCGGTAGTCTAGACCAACGGTCTTTGAACGATTTTTTGCTTTTAAATATATTTATTAATGACTGAAATCGCGCGAAAGCCATACTTCGGTTTGAACCGAGGTCGCTTTGAGATGCATGGATGACGTCAGTAATGAGATCCATGCACGTATATATGTATATGTATATATTTTATATTTGTTTGAAAACGTTATGATTAAGTATGCTCGGTTGAATCGGAATAGAAAAAATATAAAGTTTTTCGGATGAAGAAATTTTTTCTTTGTCAAGTACTTCAGTCCCATTAGACATTATTATCGTTGTTCTAGTACTATGTACTTTAAATTTGAATATAGCTTTAACGCATGTATATATATATATATATATATATATATATATATATATATATATGTTATTACGAAGCCGCCAACTGTCGATACTTCTGATGTGAAATCGCTATAAAATATACATTGTGGACTGACTGCATACGTATCCCGCATCTAGATTCTATCATAGATTTCACGTATATGGATATACATAGATATGTGTAGGAATCTCATTAATGACGTCGTGCTCAGGCGACATCGATTTAAATTATCCCTTTATACAGCGGGGCAAGTCAGAAAATCGATTAAAAAATATATGACACCTCGAATGAGCGAATTATTATTAATAAAAAGAAAAACTCGCCGTTAAAGAAACAATTATTATTATTATTATTATTATTATTATTATTCTATTCCTCTGAACTGGCGTTTAAAATGAAATTGACAAACAAACAAAAGTTCACCAATCCTCGTTCTGTCGAAACCCCGCTCCCTTCCCACACTGCACATCGAGAGCCCCCCAGTGTCATAAGCATACGGATCTATTATGTATTATCGAGGCGTCCCATCTCCCCCCCCCCTAAATGACTTCTCCCCGATAAGTCATTCTTATTATCATCATCATCATCGTCGTCATCATACGGGATCGCCGTACCTTGTTGCTGAACGGCGCGTAATACGTGTAGGTCTTGAGATAGGTGCCCAGCGACAGTACGTTGCAGCGCTCGCAGCTGTGTCGGCAGGTGCGCTCCATCAGGCCGAGCACGTGCAGAAAGTCCTCGGCCACGTAGTGGTCCTCCTCCAGGAACAGCACCATGCCGGTGTGATTGCGCGTCGCGGCGAGCCGATCGAATACCCGATTGGCCTTCCACCACCAGTGGTGCTTGGTCTGGGTGAACTTAGCCTCGCGATAATGCCCGTAGAGATCGGGATGATCGGCGTTCGCGCAGCCGAGGCTGACCGCTCTGGGGGCAGGGGGGGAGGAGGAGGAGGAGGAGGAGGAGGAGGATAAATTTTAGTTAACCGTCGCTGTGGGACTGACGATCTGACCGCTTTCGGGCAGAACTTCATCCACGGCTCGACAATATTGACATACTTGATACGTATAACTACATGCGTATATTTAAGTAACCACGAATTTCTTTGCTCCGAGACTTTTTTAACAAAACTCGGAGAGCCAATTAATTACTTTCCGTTTTTAAATCTACAATTTATGGTTAATTTATATTTAACTTTATCTAATCGCGATAGCATATTAAGATATTGCATTTGGTTTTCGGTTTAAAATTAAAAAAAAAAAAAAAGTAACGTTCCACCTGAACTAGTCGTTTTGACGCAATTTCGAAGTTATTATCGAGCAATTCCGTAATAAATACCGAGCTTTCAGCCATCGTTATTTGCACAATTATAGATACGGATACTATCCAAGATCGAAGATCGTATAAAAAAAAAAATTCAAGAGACGAAGAAATTTAACTCATTTAATCGTCTCGCTGTCTTCTCGATTTCATCCTCGGCTGTTTTTTTTTCTTCTTCTCGTCGCTATTATTAAACGACGGAACTGAAACCTTACTTATTATTATTTTTTTTCGCTGCGGAATAATTATCGAGCAATTATGTTATACGATCTTATCGCGTGACAATAATAAGCGATATTCAGCGCCTATTATATGTCTAGCGGCGTCAGATATGCAATCAGTAATTGTTACAGTTTAAGATATATATATATATATATATATATATATATATATATATATATATATATAGCTCATCGTCGTGCAATAATACTGGAATGATAATTCTCAAAATGAAAACCTTATTAAACGCACGTGTATAAATATCTCTTTTGTTGTTACTTCATTTACAAAAAAAAAAAAACAAAAAAAAAGAAAAGAATAGAAAAGAAAAAACCAATTTCAAGCGTAGCTACAGAAATTGACAAGGGACGAAAGAAAAAAATGTAATGCAATCGGCTAGTTTTAATTTCTAGCGTTTATCTTTTACGATTATTGACAACAAACATAATTTTCCAGCCTCGGTATTACAAGCTTATATACTTTACATTTATGTAAACATAAAACTGATGCTGCAACGGTTAAAGTGTAGTCAATTTTTAATGTCGGCCGATGTCAAAATGATAACGATCCCCGTATGCGCAATAAAAATATAATCGTTCGAAACTAAAATTTAAAAATGTTCTGCCTTCTTTGTCTTTTTAAGATCCATATTGTTATTAAGCATGTTGTATACGCGTAAAATTATCTCTGGAGATAGAAGTATTTACTTAATTATTCAAATTATATTATACACACTACCCAGTAGATTATAAATTGTACTAATAACAAATATAATTAACGGAAAGTAATTTATCATTCAGATTTTATTGAGTTCGATCAACTGTTATTTACACATTGTACTGTACTGTTCTGCCTTGATTATTTCTCTTATTGTCATTATGCGAACAATGACAAATTGAAAATTCAGCGACTAGATTAACGTATATATGGATCGCAATATATAAAAAAACTCTTTATTCGGCCGATTTTATTAATAAAAAAATATTATTAATTTTCCGTGCACCTTTGATAATTTATTTTTTGCGGTGTAGATCATTAAATAACGAACGACTCGATAAAATAAAAATTTCAGGGACGACAATGAGAGAAGCTCTCCCGCGAATTTTCGCGAATTGTCAGTCAAATAATTTTTAACAGTGGACAGTCGCACAAATGTAAGCCGAGAACAATTTTCTAGTACTTACAAAACTACTTGGTAATTAAATCACAGACTGACACAGTTAAAAAAAAAAAATTGCCATTTATTTTGTAGAAAATTTTATAAACGGCGGGTGTTGAAAAATTACCATCGATTTATTAAAAATTTATTAGAAGCTAGGGTAATTTTTTAATTTACTACAGTCTCCGAGCAAAGAAAATGATTTTTTTCTCTTCCATGTACACATCGTTCATGCCGAATATTTATTCTACACGTACACACGCGCACACGCACAGGCGCGCGCGCACACACACACACACACACACACACGTATAGATAGACTCACTGCTCCTTGCGTATGTTCCTCGGGCAGTCGTTGGGCCCCTCGCCCGGGAACGACCTCGGATGCGTCTGTATGCTGTGTGGATAATAGATCTGCAGCACCCTGCAGAAGTCCACGCTCTGCACGAGAAAATTGATGTCCGGGCTCCAGACGTCGTGGCTGAAGACGAGGAGGCAGCGCTCGATCCCGCGCGCCTGGGCCAGCGAGATTATCAGGTGGCGCAGGTAGGTGAGCCGATCGTGGACCTGGACGACGATCACGGGCGCGTCGGGCGCGAGGGGGCCGAACGCCTCCTCGTTGAGGACGCGCTGCTCGGCGTTGGCGCGCTCGATGAGGCGGCGGGCGAGGCCGATCTCGCGCTCGCTCAGCTGGGAGCCGGCGAACGCGTAGCCGGGGCCCGAGCCGTCGTCGGGGAGGCCGCCACTGCCGCCGCCGCCGCCGCCGCCGCCGCCACTGCCGCCGCCCAGGACGGTGTCGTTGATGCCCCGGGTGCCGTTCGAACGGCGACGCTCTTTCAGGAACCTGGCGACGAGTCGGGTTTCCATTCAATTGTGTGTGAGTGTGTATATATATATATATATATATAGGTAAAGGATCTTTACAAGATACGAAAATATAATATTGCTGAGCGAGTGCATAATAATATTTTACGCATACGCGTATATAAAAGGTGGAGGTGACAGGAAAATTGTATAATTAAAAAGTAAAATAGAAAACATCATGGACGTATTCTAATCTAAACGATCGTTGGGGTGAGCAATCGTGGACGGGCTTAGTTGTCGATTACGCCACCGGTGCGAGAGGAACGCGATTTACGCACGAGCGCTGTAATACGAGTGCCTGAGTCGCGGTCTTAAAAAGGGCGTCGCTCGGCTCGACGGGCTACGGGACTGAGGTTGCGATGAAAACGAATCGAAAAAGTCTCTATTAAGATCAATTAAGGAAACTCGAACGACGATTTAAAAACAAGAATCAGAGATTATGTTGGATTCTGTATGGAATAATTTTGGCAAATGTCAGACGTGAGACGTGCTTGCTGAAATGAATTTTCGCGATTGAATTATTTTACGCGGGGTACGAACGCCTGGCCAAGAAGATTGGCGACCAAAAAAAAAAACTCACCGTAGATTTCGAAAAATAAGATCTCCGAAAGTCGCGTCATTAAGCTGAACGCCGAGAAGAATAGCTCTGGACGCTTTGACCATGGACACTTGAAATACTTTCTACGCCAGTCCGCGCGAAAGGGCCGGGTCGCGGATCTTGATAAAACCATCTGGGCTTAGTTTACAATCGTACGCCTTGTTTGTTTCTCAATTGCTTTTCGTCACGTTACTTAGACGAGGCTTCGAAAATCCTACAGGCAATAATCATCCAATGCTTTCTTAAAGGCGCGAAGGTAAGAAGATGGGGGGAGAGAGAGAGAGAGAGAGAGAGAGAGTGAGAGAAGGAGGGGGACAAGCGAGTGCGTTGTCAGAACTCTGCTTTTAAAAAAAATGGTAAAAAGCGCGATAATATTCCCGGCGCTCGCAGTGCGACAGCGCGTGTAAATTCAAAGCCGCGCGCACGGCTTTCTGACGAAATTCTTTTTCCCATCGCTCTCTCAGTACGTACGAACGTCGTGGACGGTACTTTGCTAAAATTTCTCTAAACTGCCATGTCTGCTCTTGAATATAGAGCGCGTAAAGATGGCCGATTTGAGAAAACGAACGATCCCGTGCACATGTATACACGGATATATATATATATATATATATATATATATATATACATACATACATATAGAAATCGATAGTTGGGCAGGTGTCAAGTGAGTTGGCAAGCGTTGTAAGCGTCTGTAAGGATCTCTTTTTTTTTTAAAACTGCCTCGAAGTTTATTGGGAAATTAAGCGAATCGGAACGGAACGAGGACTGCAGTGCTATCGAAGAGCGGAAGAGAGGATCTCAGCATTTTCATTCGATACGAATTGAGTAAAATTTTATTATCAATTAGTAGAAATATTAGCATTATTTATATAATTGAAGAACGTTTTTTTTTACTCGGATAGCCGAAAAAACTAATTCAAACTTAGAGCTAAAGATAGCGTTTATTTTATATATATATATATATATATATAAAGTTTAACCGCTACAACTGCAATTCCATGATAGCAAATAATAAAATTTTATATTTTAAACAGCGGGATATCTGGAAAATATAAAATAAGTTATTGAAAGTTCGACTTCCTGCTTTTTATTGAAAATCTCAAAAGAATCAACGCGAATATATTACAATACATATGTATGTATGTATGTATGTATGTATGTATGTATATGTATATATATATATATATATATATATATATATATACATATACATACATACGGATACATCTTAATATATTTATTAAAATTAAAAAAAAAAAACAAAAATAGAAAAATTGGCATTCGTACGAAAGACTATTCGTACAAAAATTATTTCGGCTATCGATATCAAGGAATGCTTAATGCATATGGGAAAATACACAATTTAAACTGCAATTGCGTTTTTTGTTGTTGTAATTATAACGATATACGTACGATTAACAATTTCTCGACGAGTATAAATAAAATTTTTCATCAGACCACGTAGAATGCGCACCTATACAAGAACTGCATCTTAAATAATGCAGTGCGTATCCGACGTCGATCTAACGATAGCCACAACGTTCGCGAAAAACTGCTCCTAATTAAATTTGCTTTATTGTTTCCTTTATTATTCACTGCTTCCTTTTGTTTTTATATAATCTTCCCATTAACAGTCTCCCAGCCGGTACAAGCGCAATAATAAGCTATAATTGCAGATATTAAACGCGAGCTCCTGGCTCTTGTGGCTGTTTGTTATGTAACTCTGTATTGACAATGAAAAAGCCTCTACGGAGCCTTGGCCATCGATTCGGCTCAAGTGGAATTTCAAAAATCAATCCCATTTACGATTAGTCCTGTATACGTATACATTTAGATTTAGTTTCATAAAAAAAAAAACTTGTTAACTCATGCAGTTTATGCGTACATTGAAAATGATGATTATATATATATAATAAAAATATAGAAAAATATGTTCCACCGACAAATTTCAAATCAATCGTTATTTAAACTCTTTTTTACACAATAAGTTTAAATTCTCTTAATATGCCGTGCATTATAATTTATCATCGAATAAAAGTCTTAAATAAAGTAATAAGATACGTAGTATATATCATCGTCATATCCAATTTCGTGAATCGTAGACACGTCGTTCCGCCGATTCGATTTTGCCATCTTTTTAATATCCACGCACAATACGATAATCAGTATATATATATATATATATATATATATATATATATATATATATATATCGCCCGACAACGCCTGCGCGGAATTTCACGCAGGATCGTAGATAATGATTCCCGATTCGCCCCCTTATTCTCTTTTGTTTTTTTTTTTTACTTTATATGTGCTTCGCGGTGACGGCCTCGTCGAACGAGAGGCAAATCGCCGGAAGTCGGCGTACTTTTCGCGTACACGCGTAGAGCCTATATATCTATATGGTCGTCGTAGCAAAAAAAGCAGCCGTGCGCGTGTAACGGATTACACTTTTAAAGGTTTCTTCGCGGTAAATGGAGATCGGTCGCGTTGACGGCCGAGGCCTCAGACAGTCGTCGCGATTCCGAGTTTTCGGGAAAATGCAAAAAAAAAACAATAAAAAAACAAACAGAGAAACAAACAAAAATTCACGCACTAATCGTTCGTGATCGAAAATGTCGATAATATATCGCATTTGCTTTTTTTTGTTTTTCGTAATTATATCAAATAAAGAAAAGTTATTCTGTATAATGTTTTTTTTTTATTTAGTACATTATTTTATTATTTCTATTTTTCTTAAAAAGTACCTATAATCCATTGAATCACTAAATTCTTTAATTGATACGTCTATAATATATATATATTGTAGACGTATCAATTCAAGCATTTATTTTAGTACTATACATGTATCAATCCAATTATTCTTTAATCAGAATTTAACAAAAAAATTTTCATAAAAATTTTTTGTCATTAGAAAAAAGGTAAAGAAACAAAATATTTATAAGTATAATTGTGTCCGGACATTAGTGACAGTAATAAAAAAACCTATGATTTTTCTGTTTGAATTTTTTTTAGTATTCTTTTACTGTTACAAGTTGTAAATTTAAAATTGATATATAATTAATAATAATACGTAATGTAATAGTTAATTTAATAATAATAAATTAAATAAAATTAGCAATAGTAGTAGTAGTAGTAGTAGTAGTAGTATATATATATTATAAATTTAAATCCAAGGTCTGTAAGTAATGTGACAGAATCGCCATATATTTACTGATTTGTTTTTTTTTTTTTCATTTGCATATCAGTTAGAACATCCACGAGAAACGCTTTGACCAATTATATTCTCTATCCGCATAATGTTTACATGTCATTGTAAAGAAAATGAAGGAACAAAAAAAACCAGCCAGCCTTCGGCTTTACTTACACGCACCGTGCGCTGGTTAAAGGAATAAAAAAAAAAAAAAAAAAACAAAAAACAAAAAACAAACAGAAAAAACAAAAAAGAAACAAAATAATTGTCACGCTTACCTGTGCAGCTCCTGCGGCACCAGGGCGTAGAGGCTCTCATTGACGACGGCCTGGCCGCTCGACCAGTCGCGGCTCGTCAGATTGATGACGTGGAGCTGGAGCCAGAGGAACGTCGCGAGAAAGACGAAGGCCAGGGTCCTGACCAGGAAGCCGCGGCTTGCCCTCGGCGCTCCGACGACGACCCCGACGGCCCCACCTGCGCCACGTGCATTCAAATAGATGGGCAAAGCAGATGGGGGAAAAAACAGATTGAGTGTGATAGAGGGAGGGTAGGCGGGGAGAGAGAGACAGAGATATAGGTTTCATTATATAATTCACAAATAGTTTGAACTGCGCATTTGTATGATATTTTGTAAAAAATCCAAGATACTACAAATACCGTTAACACTATAGAAAATATCAGAGTAAGGCGGTCTTATCGATGTTAAACAAAGTTTAGCGATATACAAATCGTTTAAGTTTATTTTTCTTTCAATAAGAATTTTACTTTACTAAGTACAAAATACAAAATACATACAAATAATGATCTTAATACATTCATTCGTCTATCATCCGATGAAGTAAAAGTTTCATTTTGCTCAGTACTCAGACACTCGAGTCATTCATCCCTGAAATTATCACGCGTACGCACAACTTCAATATATTCGTGTATGTAGGAAAGCAAAAAAAAAAAAAGGGAAATTGACAGAGTAAGATAGAGGGAGAAAGAGAGAGAGAGAGAGAACTGACCTTTCAATGATTTCGCAACAAACAAGATAACAACTGCTTTTTCTTTTACTCAATCGCCCATATAGAGTTTTTTTTTTGTTCTTTCCTTTTTTACGGCTTACGTCTGTATACGCACTGTGGACGCTTAAACGCGCGCTGACGCGTATGCAACTTGAAAATTGTCGTGCGATAGTTTTTTACGCGGGGCATTGCGCGTAATATATATATATCGGAGCGATTTTTTACACACGTATAAATATGCCGGGCGATTTTAGGGGAGTTGCGAGAGACGTTCTTAATAACGCCGAGGTTACGCATTATAACTATTAAGACGCTCACTTGTAAATGCGCGCTCAATAGTAAATATAACATAAGTATATGTATATATATATATATATATATATATGTATACACGATTTCGAGTTATGTAACGCGTACATATTTTAAAATATCCTTTCGAGATATCCTACTTCTTCTAAGATTCTGTTTCTGTAGTTTTTTATAGGCATTATTTATAGCTTACGATTTACTTTACACGTACATGGTAATTTGTTCCCGTTAAAGTGGATTTTCGATCTGGCAAAAATATTTTCTCTCCCAATGGTGTAATGTTACAGGCTTCCTTTGTTTCTGCTATAGTTATGGCCCTCACGTGTATCAATCAATGAAATAAATGATTAATAGAAGCTGAAAAAATTTTTTTTGTTGTTGCCACCTCGTTTAAAAAGTTGACGATCGTCGACATCGCGGCTGTGACAAAAAGTTCACCGCTAAACGAAACTTAAGTTATTTTTACTCTTACTTCGAATGAGAGTTTTTAATGATTTGCAATACTTTTCTGAGCATCGCAATTTTCAATATCAATGCACTATTATTCTGTAAGTATACGAAGTCCCTGGTTGATTCGTCTATTTCATGATCGAAATTCGTATACGTTGCGTAAGCAAAAAAAAAAAAAAAAAAAATTATCGACGAGGCGCAGGATCATAAAACTAGAGTATAAATGTAAAGCATTTTACCGCGCGATATAGGAAATGACTTTTGAAATAAACAGACTTTAAAAGAAAAAATTTTCGAATGCTCTCGATTCGAATAAAATTTTCGCGACTCCCATTTTCTTCCATTCGCATGCTTTTCGCAATGAAATATTCAATAACAGTTGGAGACTTCGTGCTCCGTTGAGAAATTTTTCAAGCTGGTAAACGACGTTCTCGCTTAGAACAATACAAAAAAAAAATAATACAAAAAATAAACAAGAATGAAAGGATTTTTCTGTTTTTCTTATTCTTTTTTTTCAGCGAATAAAACAGCTTTTCTCTGCGAGATGCACTACTATATACAGTACTATTATGTTCTTCGAATGTTACATTATGGAAAATCGACGTAGGATGCTAAATTATCACAAATAATTTACTCCGTCGCGATAGCCATTAGCTTTTTTACCGAAAAAAAAAAATGGATTATCGAGAGAAACAACCATATGCAATTTTCTGCCATTCCTGCTAACGCGTCGGAATAAAATAGGACGGATGATTGTTTTTTTTTCTTCTTCTTTTTTCGTTATAAAAATAACCTTTGTTTTTTTGCTGCTATCGCGCGTTTTAAGGTCGAGTTTACGCACGCCCATCGGAGTCGGTAAAATGTCCGCGTACGCGGGACCGAGTAATTTTTTTTTTTTTTTTTTTTTGCAAAACTCAACGCGAAGAAGTTTTTTTCCTGCATCGGCGACATTGCGCGCTTCTATATGCAGCATGACGACTTTTATACGGGACGGGTTGACAATGAAAAGTAACCGGTTTCGTTATAAAAAAAATCGAGCGACGTTATTTCGCATGTAAATTATTACGATATAGATATACGGAATTTAATCAAACAATTATCAGCCTGAATTTGCTTTTGTATGTCTCTGATGTTCTAATAAATTGCCAATTGTAAAAATTTCACGTTCGGACTCATGCATCTAGTGCATTTATTATGACCGTAAAAGAAAATGTTCTTTTAAAAAAAAGAATGGAAAAAAAACCTATCCATATGAAAAATATAGTCAAAGTTTAATTCACTTCATTCGTGTATATATGGATAAAAATTAGTATAGCATATAATTGCCATCATATGTGGAAAAGTCTCTTTTTACGTACCTCAAATAATAATAATGAACTATAATAATTTATTTGCAACTTCGCTAAGAGTTTTTTTTTCTTCTTTTTTTTATTGTATCGAATAATATTTCGCAGGTTTATCCAGTGATAAAAATACAATTGTGAAAATTCACTTATTTAGACCGCGCCCTATTTATAAAACGTCGAAACAGTGCGGGTGTACTATTTGCATCGCATGCTAATTAGAGAAATTTCAATGTTTCAGATTTAAAGGATCTATTTTTAATTGTTTAAGACTTAAGCTGCTCGAGAAAATTTATAGTGCGGCGAAAAGTCTGCCAAAAGCTTAGACGAGACGAGACCCTTTAAAATCGAAGAGTAGTTGTACCGTAATATAATAATTAATCAAAAAATACTAGGTTTTATCGACGTACAAGTATATGTCCTATCGGTGCACCGTTAGAAATTAAATTGCAACAATTCAAATTTTCATTCAATTACCTATTACATGCACATTATAGAAATAGCTATGTATACACCGAAGCAAGGCTTAAAGTTTCTCATATTTTAGCGTTAAACAAAAAATCTCTAGAAAATCCATAATTCCCTACGTACGTTCATTTGCATAATACCGGTGGAATGCAATTTACGTCATTAGTCAGCATTTCCATTATCTATACATACATATATGCATATATATATATATTCCCGGTAGAGTTTCGAATCGAACCACGTCTGCGTATATATGCACGTATAAGACCTGCAAAAGATGCACCGACAAAAACTTAAATAATGATCGCTTTCGCGCGTTATAACGGGGCGCGTCTGGGGAATCCCCTGTATACGCATTTACACATGTATATACATATACCGCATAACTCGCGAATCTTGCCTTCCGCTCGCTTATATGTATATATATATATATATATATATATATATATATATATATATATATATACAGCCTCTCACGAGACTTTATTTAGTTATAAATAAACTCCGCACATAGCTCGCCGAAACGTCCGTCGTAAACATCAAAAGATCGAGTGAGTGAGTAAAATAGAGAGAGAGAGAGAGAGAGAGAGAGAGAGAGAGAGAGAGAGAGGAAGACTATATATATGTACGAGTGCGTGTATGAGCGCTCGCGCAAACGCCTCGTCTTTGGGCGATAAAATGGGCCCCCGCGGAAGATTATAAAACGAAATGAAGGAGGGGCCGCGAGACGAAACTTCGAAGTATCGCGAGTCGACGCAGGGCTCCATACCACTCACCCCCCCCCCCTTCAGCTGTATTTTACAAAGCGAGCGCGCGTCTATTTTAACGGGGCGCGCGAGCGCCCCTGTCGTTTTTTTTTTTTTTTTTTTTTTTCCCTCTCCCCGTTTCTTCGTTTTGTTTACGCGCGCACTCGCGCCTTTAATTCTCGCTTTGTCCCTGCGTACCGGCAGCCGCCTCTTCGTTATAAATTGCACCGACCGTCGGCCCCTCCTTCCCGCCGCCCTCCCCCTCCCCCGCCACGGCGCATCGTCGGTATTTACCGCGCGAGCCGATCGCGGGGTTTTATTCTACTTATTGGGGGGGGGGGGGAGACGACGCCCGACGCAAACGGCGAGCCGACTCGTTTTCGCGGAGAACGACGACGCGCGAAATGTGCTCTAAGCTCCGTTGATTTTTTTTTCGCCGTTGTGTCTCTCTCGTGAAATCGCGTCGCTCGTGTATAAATATATATATATATATATATATATATATATATATATATATATATATTTAGAGAGAGATAAAGAGAGAGCCAATTCTTTATAATACCTTTCGGATTTTAGTTTCTCAATTTATTGAGGTATATTAGTCATCTATATATGCTAAATGAAACTGATAATTGATTTATCAAAATAATCTATAACGACAAAAAGGTTTTTAGTCTATTTAGACAAAAAATAGACTTTGTTTGATCTAAACAGTCATTAAACCTAATAGACTAAATATCATAATTAATATTCTGATAATATTAATTAACATTCTATTATAAACGACATTGCAGTGTAAAGGAATACGATATCTACATTAAACTGCTATACCAATTTGCCGAAAAAGAAGCGAACAGTATATCCATTAAATTAACTTTCATATACCAATTCCGTTAAAAAAAAAAAAAAAAAAAAACTAAATCCTCAACTCAAATTTATTTAATAATTGCGCAAATATATCGTTATATCTGTTATTACGCGTTTCCGATGCCATTGTACCTCTATCTTAACGAATGTTAACGGAATCGCGCGACATTTCATTCGTAACTTTTACACTGCACATTGCGTCTGTGAATCGTGTTTGCAATTTCGACTGCGCACAGCTTCGCGGATAAATTCTATTGGTACACGGTCCGTATCTGATCGAATGCGCAAAAGCTTTCCTTTCTCATAGAGGCGATGTTTCGCCAAGAATTGAGATTTATCACAGATCTTGTATACTTTAAAAAAAAAAAAAAAAAAAAACCGTACTTCCGTCGCCTGTCCCAAAAGAGGTACTTCGGAATTTCAGAAAAGTATGTTTCAACAAGTTCGAATAAACGTTCCGTTACCATCCGTGGCGCGCCGTTCGCCCTATTAACGCGAAAATCATACTTCTACCACATCGTGCGTAAAGAGTGCGTATACTAATTTCATTTTTCTCCCTTCCGGCAGACGCTGGAGCGAGCGAGGGTGTTGTGCTCTGTAGACGTACATGAGAGAGAGAGAGAGAGAGAGAGAGAGAGATAAAAGCTAATTACACGTTGATCGCAGCTGTATCATGGCGAGCCTTAACGTCCCCAGGAGAACTAAACTCGCTCTATCGCCTGCTGAAAGCGATTGAAATATCACGAAGTTTGCGCGTGACGTAGCAAAAAAAAAAAAAAATAATCAACCGATATAATACACCAATCGAGTAAAGCGAAGGAGTTTGCGCTCTCCGTACGTCCATATCGCTCCGCTCAACCGCCAACTTCGGACGGTGCTTACATTGCCCACTTTACACCCCTGACGAATAATCTGTTATTTTTTATTACGAACGTTGAATTCAAATAAATATAATTTCCTTTTACCTTATATATATATATATATATATATATATATATATAAATCTTTTCATTGGCGCTCGGTATAATCGTTAATTAGTTTATAATTGAATTTACACTGAATCACGCGAATGATGAGAGAAGAAAAGAGCGATAGAATCGCGCGGAGGCGCCCCCATATCGTCGAGCGTTCTTTCTCAATCGCGCGAGCCGCGCGCCGCGCATTTCCTCTCGCTCGTCGGTCGTCGCCCGCTAGCTTCGTCTTTTTCCTCGGCCCCCCCCCCCTCACCCATACCTCCCGTACGCTCGGTTTTCCCCCTATGCCCGATGCACAACCGCCGAGATGCAGTTCATATATATATATATCGATATGCATACCTACATACGAAACGCATATATACTTACGCGTCTCGGCGTCCCGGTGTCGCGTCACCGCTTTTTATGGAGTTATTTCGAGTATATCGCTCGCTCGCTCGCTCGCTCACTGCTTCTGTTAATAATGGCGAAGCGATGGATAAATATGTACGTATTTATATATATATATACAAGAGCACGAGGTCGTAAGCGGCCGACGAGGGCGTTCGCCGGTGTATGATAAACGCGACGAATAACGCGGCCCGGCGCCGGTTACGCGCGCGTCGAGCGACGAGCCAACGCTCTTTCTATTTTGCGTATATACCCGCGCCGGAAGTCAGTAGCCGCGAGACACGCGAAATGACGGCGGGGAGGGGGGGGGCGCGAGGGGCGAGGAGGGTTATGCCCGTATAAAAAATGCATATCCTCCCTTCCTCCGCTTTTTTTTTTTTTAATGCGGCTCCCGCACGCGCACGCGTCGCGCTTCTGCCACGAGGTCTGAAAGGTCTCGTATAGGGGGCGGGAGGGAGAGGGGTCGGAACAAAAGCCTATTTCGCGAATCACGCGCTCTTCCCTTTCATCGTCTATTCCTTCGTCTCTCTCCCGTCGCATTCTTCATTCCCTCGCGCTCTTTCGTTCTCCCTGTCTTGCTTCCCTTCTCCTTTGCCCTCTTTCTTCCCTTTCGGCACACTTGTCCTTCTCCCCGAGAATCGCTCGATAGAGAGGGAGAGGGGGACAGAGAGAGAGAGAGAGAGAGAGAGAGAGGGACGCTCGCCGTCCTCGTCGGGCCACTTACCTCTCATGCTGACCTTCCTAGCGGGCGAGCCTGCAAAAAAAGAATGGGAGTCACGTTGAGCTTTTGTTGGCATATCAATTAGACGAGCGGGCGAGGTGGGATCGGTGAGCGGGATCCGGAGGGGGCGGGAGGTTCCTTCTCGTGAAAAATTACGGGCTCGCTCTCGGCTAATTAGCCCAGCGTGGAATAATTATTCTACCCTATAACTTGATTCTCTTCCGGTTATTCGCGCGACTATGTTAATACCCGTGTCGTGAGAATTTCTTTTGCATGTAATAAGGCCGTGCGCGATTCAAAAGTATTACTAACCGCGTCTTTAATTCGACGTACGCTCGTCAAGAATTGAAGAGCTAGAAAAATTCCATTTAAAAAAAATTATTTTCGACGTTATAGGGAAATTTAATGAAGTTTTATATCAGTATACATTTGCAAAATACTATATACACGTATTTAAATATGAATATATTGCTCTTTGATTAGGAAAACTGATTAGGAATTGGAAATTTGGACGTAATCGCTGACTTATAGCCAAAATTAATATCGGCTCCAGATTCGACTGAAATTTAACAGGATAAACTTTTTTCTTTTTCTTTTCAAAAACTTCTCGTCTTATTTATTAATTAATAATAATACTACATTCTTGAATAAAATGGGCAAATCCAATATTCATCAGAAATACGAAAGCGGCGTAAGTCAGATAAAAATTATGCGATTGTTCGTTTACGATATCAAAACGTTGTAATTTAACATATTATTACCTAAAATAACAAGCACCAGTAAGTAAATTTTTATAACAAACTAATTAATAATATAAGTAAAAAAAAAGATATCCAGCAAGATTTAAATTATAACGAAAATGCCAAAAAGTGTAATAACGTACTTTGTTGAAATGTACGCGGCCAATACTAATTAACTTCATAAATCGTGCTTGCGTAAATCGAAACGATAGATCTATTTATTCGACCATGCGACAGTATATCTCGTATTTTATCAACAAACATTTGGAAAAGCCCCCCGCATTTCTGATTCATTTTTCGTATGACTTATATATATATATATATAAAGTTTCGTTAAATCATGCAAATATTAACAAGGCATATATAGAATATGTGTATGTGTGTGTGTGTGTGTATGTATTGCGCAGGAATACGATTTATATTATGAGCGTCGAGATAAATTATTCATTAACGCGGGAAATTTTTAAATTTCCAATGCAAATCCAATCGTAAAAAACAAAAAATACCGCGCACTTTAGCGCGCGTGCCAGCCTATATAAATTAAAAAATTTATGCGAGCGCGCGTTTATCATATGTGTGTGTGTGTGTGTGTGTGTGTGTGTGTGTGTGTGTGTGTCGTCCGTTAAATATACAAAGAGCCGCCAAACAGAATATTGATCGAGCGGTATCGAGAGAGAAACAATATATGTGTGTGTGTGTGCACGCGCGTAATTGTATGTGTATATAGAATTATATGTACCTCAGAATAAGGAAGGCGAAGGCGTGCATCGGATGATCCTCCATTTTCCATCCAATCTGCAAGCAAAAGAGAGAGAAAAAAAAATTAAAAACTGCTTAGAATTCTAGCAACGTGACGAGTCGAAATCTTTGTTTCATTAGCAATGAGAAGGTGGGGGGGATGGGGATGTAAAAACTATGGCAACGTGAAAATGAAATTTTGGGGTGGATAATTTTCCGAGAAGCGCAGAGCCCTGACCTGTACAATATCAATAGTACAGGCGCTCGGGTTCGTTAACATCCCAGTCTGTTCCTCGGATTTTTCTTATTTCTTTTATGTTTTTTTTTTTTTTTTTTTTTTTGCACTTTATTGAAATTCTTAACTTCCCTCGTTGTTTCAGCCGTACTCATGATGAATAATGGCGCATAAACGGCGTCGTATTTTTTTAATATTTCTCACATACATTAATTATAAGAGAGATATAGAGTCTCGGTGGGATTTTATCAGATAGCCGGCTATTTTCTGTACTGACCGTTTCTTCTCTTTCTATCCCATGAAATCGTCTAAGAAATTTTCCAGAGACCGACGTGGCAAAAGAAAATGTATCTACAGTGCATACGATCGTCGTGTATGTGAATTTAGGAAAATTTTCAAAAAGTTCTTTTACAACGAGCTTACAGTGTCTTTAGGTAGCGAAAGACCGATTATATACGTTCTTTTTTATTTTAATATCTCGAGAATAATGAATTGCATCGTTTGGGAATCGCTATAAGATATTAAAAATTGCGATGATGAAGTTGCGACGCGACGATCGAGATACGAGAGCTGCGATATTTGCCATTATCGCGGGAAATCGCGAATTAAACGATCCAGAAATCACCGTACGAACATTTGCGGCCGTTCATTGGCTTATTTATTTTCTCAATTTCCTGCCGAGGAAACGATCGCTACGAGAGCCAGGGTGTACGGGGCGTCGTCTGCCACCGAGGTCTTCTAATGGACTTCGCTCTTTATTAAACGTCACAAACGCCCATAAATGTCCCCGCGCAATAATGCTACCAATTAAGAATTTTCTAATTTATTACCACCGCCCGTCAAATCCATTTGATTTAGGGCTCTTCTAGATTCTGTGGGGTGGGGGGGGGGGAGTAAATTTAGAGACCGCTCCGCAGCGCGTATTTCGCGCGTTTCTCAGCGCGCCGTTTCCTTTTTCGTTCGCCTAACAGGTAAAACCGTGGTTCGAGCAGCGCCAGGCTATAAATTATCCGTGTGCGAGAGAATTCCTTGGATGATATCGGTTACGTCGGTTGATAAGTAATTTAATAATATTTACTTTTTGCGAAGGGGTAGCGAATTCGTGCGTATTAAAGAGAACGAAAAAAAAAACGTAGATGGATCGATTAATTAATCAATTGCAAAGATTCGGCTAGAAAAAGAGGGATATTGCGTCGTTTTATCCGCCAAGGAGAGGACGAATAAGAATGCTTGATAAAAAAGCTTGTAATTTTATCAATCTAACAATTCATCCTAGGTATAACGTATATGAAAATGTTTTAAATCGACAGATATTTTATCCCCCGTTTAAATTCACATCAGTTATAAAGCCGAGCGAGTGCTCCACTTCATCTATATATATATATATATATATATATATATATATATATTTATACCGAGTCACATCGATTAAGCCCGCTGAAAAGAAACCTGTTCCGTGATTTTTAAAGTACATTAGTGTGTCGCTCAATGTGCAAGGTATATACATACATACATACATACATACATACATATATATATATATATACATAGAAGTAACATATATATCATAATAACCATCTGTATTAGTTTCATATAGCGTGAGCTAATAAAATTAAGGGTGAAATGGAATAGACACCGGGGGAGGGGAGGGAGGCAAGGTAGGTTAATGTCCTCATCCGTTAAAGCTTTTATATATATATATATATATATATATATATATATATATATATACACTCATCTATGTCTCATATAACTTGGTCGCACGGTATAATCTGATTTACCACGCGGTTTCGTGAAAATGGGGGTTTCATTTATAGCTTCCACGTTTGGGATTAACTCGTTCCCGTCAGGGTTGCTTGTGTGTGTGCACGTGTGTATATATCTAATTGACAGGAATAATGAATGCGCACGATAAAACTGTATATATATATATATATATATATATATATATATATATATACATATATATATGTATGTATATATATATATATATATATATATATATATATATACTTTATAAGTTTGTTTTGAAGAATGATATTTCAAAAATTTTTGCGTCCTATTCATTCGAGTGTGATAATTCGTACATCCTACACGCCTCTTTTTTGAGATCGGATTTTCTACGAAATTACCCCAATGGAAGTACAATAGTACTACAGTTCGTACACTTAAATCGCCTTTGGAAAAATGTAGACTTATATTTTCGGATACTTTTCTATGTATATATTACGCTACGACTGCAGTCGTTATCAATTTTTTGTATATTATTTTTATTTCTATCTTTATTCTTGAGCGCACTTCCGAGAAGTTTACTCCGTCTCAACCGGAATTAAAGAGAGAAAAGCGAATTACTAAGTATGTGTGTGTGTGCAAGCGCGCGCAATGAGTACGAATATGATACTCGTTAAATAGGCCGCGGATCTCGTAATCGTGGAGGAAACTACGAAAAGCCCCCCTCCCTCCTTCCTCAGAGATCATGATTTATCGCATTTATTTCTGGAATAAGTACGAAAAACTTGAAATGAAATTTTCATTCCAAATACAAGTTTAGATCTACGCGTTGAATTTCAAAAGGTCCTATTTTAGCAAAACTAAAATAAATAGCTCTTTATACGCCTTTATTCCGTACGCGCGGCTCAAAACAATTGCTATTTCCTCGCTCTGCGTACTTCATCCGTTAATCGCGGCCCGCCGAAAATCGAGGGAATCGGATTATTTATGTATTTTATGCACCCCGACGTCAGTCCTGCGTCAAGGTAAAAAACGCGATTTCCGCCGATGCCATCCAGCCACAACGACACCCCCGAAGGGAGGGTTATTTACCTTCTTTTTTTTTTTGTATTTCGTGAAATTTGCCATTCGTTTTTCAAGAACTTTGCGCATCATTGGCAATGAAGCCTGCGGTAATTTTTAGTATTCACAGCAGTTGTACACTCGTATTGATCATCGTACAGAGGACGGAAAATGTGTCCCCTTTCTCGCCCCGGCAAAAAAAAAAAAAAAAAAAAGAAAAAGAAAATGCACTAAAGTACCTCGCGCACGTCCCACTGGAGAGGCGTTTTTCTTCGAACTTATTTTTCTCCGTAAATATCGGTTTTAAACAAGGAAGGCACGGAGCCAAAAAGGATACTATATATTTCGACGTTATCTGACATTGTTGTTTGAAATATCTTTTCTTCTTTTCATCTTTTTTTTTTTTTTTTTTTGTCGTCGCAATTGTGCAGAGTATCGTAGTTTTGAAAGTCCCTCGAGAAATCAGAACGGAAAAAAATATCGTTGACGTTAATTTCTTTAAAAATTTTTAGTTTGCACGGAATTTTCGACCTCGTTTTACGGTTCATTACGAGACTAAGGGTAATCCGATAATTGTAATCATCAACTGCCTCGCGAACATACAAAGCGCGATTGTACAAAATTATCGCAAAGAACATTTACGTGCTTCTGCAAAAAATTTCAACAAAAACAAAAAAAAAAAAAAAAAAAAAATGAAAACTACATGGAAACAATTAATTTCAGTGCAAGCCACTTATGTACTTTGTATACCTGTTGTTACGCACTGTGTTTCTACGTCTTTTGCCGGAATAGGAAAATTGCCTCGAATTTCAGTTTCAAGCCAGCTTACTATGAAATTTCGCGACTCTCAGCGCGGAAAAAGTCGACGAAGCAGGGATTCGCGGTTGGGCGGTGGGGAGGGGGGAGTGAGCTTGTAATTACCAACCGGCGCGAATTTCGAGGCGCGCCTCCTGTATATGTACGCGCACAAGAGAGAGAGAGAGAGAGAGAGAAAAATAGAAGCTTATTGCACGGGGAATCTCATTTAGGGAGAGAGACAGAGAGAGACAGAGACAGAGAATTCTGAGATGGGGGAGAGGGAATATGATTGTATCCTCAGTCCTCGTATGCATCGGATGCTCGCCAAAACTGCATCCGCCCACATTACCTTCCGATGAAATCTATAGAACACATCGATTGTCGAAATTCAATTTCCCGTATAATGGTGAATGGACCCTACCCAGGCCCTCCACCGATGTAATTGCCATTCCCGCCGGAAGCGGTCTTTTCGAGTCGGCCGAGATTTCAGCGCGAGCCACTCTTGTCTCTTTTACTTTTTTCACTTTGACCTCGAATCGTACGGAACGAGGAGAACGTTCGAGGCGCAAAAGCTGAAATACGGATGCACCTACGGCCGAGAATGGAATATACGTAGTTTTTCGTTTTACATAATGTAGCGATTGTATATCGCTTAAAAATTGGGCAAAGTCGAACGGCAGTTTTTTTACTACGAAGATTTATGTGAATTTTTTTAGAATTAGCATTAAATGTATTTCGCTTTGCTCGCTTCGCGAAAGAACGATAAAAATTCGGCACTTCGATCGGTATTTTACATTTCACAAGGGATGGATTCTATCATCACAGTTATATATGTCATGGTTTTAAAGCTACGAAACAAAAGCATTCTTTCCTTTGTTATCGCTATCGGCGTCCCCGACGCAGACCGGGACATTGAAAATTTCAGTAAAGCACCCATAATCGTGTGCAACGCGTCGATACGTGTTTTGTCGCCGCGGACCGCGTGCGCGGCAACGCACGCGGTTCCGTGAAAAGGGCGCCGCAGTAGCGTCGTGGCGGAAATCGAATTGCGTTACGCGTCTACGCGCCCATTTTGGCCGACGATCGTTAAAGCACGCGTTACTACGGTAAGTCCGTGTTTTTCCCTCGCCTTCCTCCCTCCCCCCCCTTCCCGCCCGTAAAGCCGAACGAATTGCGATTGCATAATCCTCGCGTCCGCGCGCGTTCGGTAAAAAAGTACGTCGACCTGTGGCTCGCGCCTAGAAGACGACCGTCGGGACCGGCTCGTTTTGTAAATTGGGCCAAAGCAGCCGATGCCCTGTGCCGCTTTAAAGTCATTAGGATTTCGGTGGCGTCTCACGGGAGGGGGGATGCGTTTATTGCAATTCCCGCGCCGCGTGTTAAGTAATACGTGTGTGTATGTGTTTGTGTGCGTGCATATATATATACAAAATTTCTCCGACCAAATGGGTGAGAGGGTCGAGCTGTGGATAGATCAACGCGAAAAAGTCGAATTCGCTGCACGTACAGCTGGGGCAATCGAGAGACAATACCAAGGAGAGAGAGAGAGAGAGAGAGAGAGACAGACTGAGAGGAACCAAAAAAGGGAGAAAAATAGAGAGAAATAGAGAGAAAGCGAGAGAGAAAGAGAGAGAGAGAGAGACAGCGAGTGTAGCTGAACTTGTATGTCGTTACGTCCTCGCATATATATATATATATATATATATATATATATATATATATATATATATGTATATATAGTCGAGCATTGCATCGTGTCGAGTCATTAAGTCGTTCTCTCACGAAACAGATAAATTGTTATTTTCCGTGTGTGTTATCCCATTATGTATGAACGTTGGATGGGTGTTTTTAGCGCATATATATATATATATATATATATATATATATATATATATATACGCGAGACAGGTTCTATAACACCATCGTTAATGCGCCCTAAGAGAACGCTGGTGTATTGGTAGCACAAAAGTGCTACATAGCACATACCGCGGCCGCGTATAATTTTTTCATTTTTCTAGACAGATTGTTCTCTATTATCGGATCGCTCGATATCGAACGTATAATGGAAGCTCCATAATAATACCTCGTGTATACTGAACTCGTGTATACTCGTGTAACTCTCGCTCTCTCTCTCTCTCTCTCTCTCTCTCTCTCTCGCTGTATATACATATATATATATATATATATATATATATATATATATATACAAATATATACACACACACACGTATATATATATATATATATATATATATATATATATATACACAGCATGATTAGATTTTTTTCAAATAATCTGTCAAATTATAAATCAGAGCGAATCTGTAACGGGCGCAAGAGTCGTAGACCTCCGTCGCTGATTAGCACCGGTATTTGGAAGCATAAATAGAGCGACGTTAAATAACATTTAAAAAAAAAAAAAAAAAAAAAAACGGGCGCAAGAAACAATAAAGAAAGACAAGTGTTAATATATTCACACTTTAAGGAGCGATTTCTTGGCTATCGTTAGAATGTTGTCGAGACTATTTCTTGAGAGAGTGATAATCGTTTTTGTATTATTGGTAATTTTCCCAATTTGGGAGGGGAGGGGGCATTGTGAAATATTGAAAAAATTTCGATTAAATCCGTTCATTATTATTTTTGACGGGTTGTATCAGCTTTTCAAATACGAATCAAATAATCCTTCAGTTTTACAAGAAGGCCGGGTTCGGATCGAAATGATTTTTTGTACGCTCGAGAGATCGTGTAAATTTAATTTTTTACTTAATTTTCTTTTACATCATTTTTTTAAAACTGTCTCGCAATCAATTCGCTTTCTTTTGCACGTTCGCTATAATACGAATGGAGGACAAGGGATTATTGCTTACAGAATATTAGAGCAATCTAATTGATTGTTTAGTGCATTTATCTTCAAACATTATCTATAGTTAAAGTATGTAATAAAAAAAATCAAGTCTATAATCGAAGGCCCATATAGGATTCTTCGCTGCGTTTAACATTGGATTTCACTCCAGCAAAAGTCTATATATAAATCGTCAATGCAAAATGTAGGCTACAGATATTCTCTTTCTCTGACAGTCAATATTATACACACACACACGAACGAGGGTGTGGCCAGCACTAAAATATGAACACAAATGCGTAATAAAAGCTACAAGGTAGTTTTTACAATATAATTTGGTTTTTTGTTCAGTAATTTGGAAGTACTAATGTGGTTTTTTTCACGGTTCGCTCAGCGATTCGTTCCTTTTTGATAATTTGTAATACATTGTTGCACTAGGTTTTTTTTTTAATCCCACTCAAAATGAAATTCAACCATATCCAAGGCATATAGAAGGTAGTAATTCGCATTGATATATATATATATATATATATATATATATATATATATATATATATATATACACATTAAGCTGTAAAACTCTACGACACGTACATCATCTGAATCATACAACCGAGAAATGGTTCAATGTTCAGAGTTATTTAAAGAATTCGTTAAAAGAGCGCGGTCGCTCTAATGCGTAATTTACCTTCGCAAGTAGGGGGGGGGGGGCAAAATATAGATTCTGAGAACTCTTTATCCTTACACGCCAGTTTCGAGTGTAATATTCCCACCGACCGCGTGTACGAGACATACGCGCGCTCTGAGTAATGATCAACCCCTCGTAGATAATAGAGTGCAAGAAAACGACACCGTATTTTTTTTTAAATCTTTTCCATGACGCGTACTTCGAGTTGATACATAAATACATACATACACATATATATATACATATATATATATATATATATATATATATATATATATATATGTATACATATATATATACATACATATATAATTATGGTCCAGACGTTCCGAATTCGAAAAAAATATTTAATAAAAATTTACTGTTCATTAATTGACGGAAATTAACGTCTTTTTACAATGGAAAAATAATGAATATAGTAGAGGATGTGATTGGGGGGTTTTTCCTTTGGGAGCGATCTACCCTGTGCAGAGTAATTGAGATCTATAATTAATTGAAAAGATTGTATTTCTTAATCATACTCATCGACCGCGAGAAAATCCTCGAGAAAATCAATCGTAATATAGATGCTTTATTACATTAATTGGGAGGAAAAAAAAAATCCGTATTTCCTTTTAAATCCATCGATCGTTCGAATTGCTTTGTTAATCGATCCTTTATTTACTTACCATTCGTTTATAAGTACCAGTCTCCATCTGCGAATTGGCATTGCGTAGATTCTACAGAGCGTCCATAAGTACGGGATTAATTATTCGATTAATCCGAGCAAATCGCAAGCTCGTCGAATATGGGTAAATCGTTTATCTGTTTAGTTAAGCTCGGCCGCAGGTCTGCAAATATAATTCAACGTCGTTTACGTGATTACGAAAATTTAATAAATCGTTTGCGGAAAAAGAGATTCTTCAAGAGGACGTCTGAAGAAATTACGTCGATGAGTTGAAACCTCGAATTTGACAGAGTCGCCTACATGCTACATAATATTTTATCCAGTATCGCGCGCAAGACTACAAGAAAACTTGGAGAATCCCACGAGAGGAATATACGCGTACGATAAAGATCCTCCAAGCTTCTTATTCCCTCGCCTGGAAAAACGTCCCTTATCCCTCTCTCGTGGCTCCAGATGAACGCCCCCCCTCATGCCCCTTGGGAGAGGGGGGTGGCGGCGCACGAAGCAGTCATTAATTACCAATCCACCACCTCCTTCTTTTTTACCCCAACCCTCTCTTTCTCTTTCTTCATTCTTCCATCCAGTCCGTCCTCACCCCCCCCCCTCACGGCCGCCCTCGCGCTGCAGCCGCGCGAAATTTGCACTCCTGGACGAGTGCCAAAAGTCCTCTCCCTTCCCTCCCCCCGCCCGTTCGACCCTCCCACCACCTACTCCTCTCCTCGCCCCGTCGAACTCGCTGCAGGGCGCGCGGTAATCCGAGCGCGCGTCGACCGCGCCGAAACGGAGCTTTTCTATTTCGACCGGCGGCGGCTGCGTTCCGGGCTCGGTTAAACGAGTTCGGGTGGGGGTGGTGAGGAGAGGAGGGGAGTTCCGCCCCCGCCTCGCGGGACGGCCAAACGTAATTAATTAAGGGCGTCAGAGAAATTTGCGACGTGGACCTATATCGTATTGTACATACGCGCGCTGTCCTTCTCTTTCTCTTTCTCTTTTACACGCTGAAGCCCCAAGCGCTCGCCTAATGTTTACTATATATATATATATATATATATATATATACACACACACGATTGCGCGTACACTGGACTCGTATTCCCGCGCTCCTCTCGCGCCCGCTAAATCCGAGCGCGCGAGTAATCAGGCGCTTACTTATAATATAATACCGGCGTGGTGAAACGCGAGCGTTTCCTTGGCGCGTGTGCGAGAATTCGCTCGGTAAAAGCGCCTGCCAACGAGAGGACTCTCACCTTACTCTATATATATATATATATATATATATATATATATATATATATATGCGGAAATCCGAATACTTCTCCCCTAATTTATACGTTTATACGTATCATTTAGCTGTTTCTATAATACAGCCACCTTCTACCCCCCATCACGCCCTTTCGGCGCGAATAAACCGTCTTGTTATTACACCGAGATTCGTTGCGCGAAAAACGGGCAATATATATGTATATATATATATTTCTACACCCATACACACATAGATAAAATTGCTTCAGCGCCGTAAACCGTATCATAAAACTGGCTGTTTATAGCCCGCTGCAGCGAATCGGCTCCGTACCTATTAGATCGTTTTACGATCCTCTTCTTTTTTCTTTTTTTTCATTTTTCTTTTTTTTTTATTTTTATTTTTCGTCGGTTCGAGACAATATATTATTATACGGATATAATAATACGGATATGAGGGATGTGCGTAAGAGGTAAAACTACGCGCGCGCGTTTGCGTCTATAAATGTACAGATTCGAAACCCAGGGATGCTGTGCATATGAAGTTGCAATCGTTATTTTTAACTTCCTTCATAGAATATATTCAGAGCAAAGCTTCTCCTAATGTGGCATTATATATATATATATATATATATATATATATATATATATACACATATATAATTTCAAAAAGTCATTAAACAGAGAGACGTCATTACAACATTACGATCAATATATATGCAGATATGTACTAAGTTTTAACATTTACTACCTTGACGCCTCCTAACCAGAATAGGGCATGATCAAGGATCTATATGCATGCTGGTAAATGTACGAGCGGTGAAGGTGACAAGGAATTCAGGCGATTTATGTCTATATATATATATTATGATATGGAAATGTACTAACTCTAAAGCAGTATATATATTAACATAGTTAAACTGTTATGAACTATTATTAATTTAAGAGACTTGTGGTGCCAGAAAACCCGTATTCACTCAGTGATATCATATGAGTGGTAATGTTTCTTGCACTTTTAGAGGAGCGGAATGACGACTTTGAAGTACCTTGTACCGACTGATTGCAGTGTTGGCCTGTGACGTATTGCGATGACCCAAACTCGCCTGTTCAATAGATATATAGAAATATAAACTTTTGACATTTTTCTAAAGATCACATATACAGATCAAATATGAAAGTATATAGTTGAATCGTATATTAATTACTCACAATATGAATGATATTAATTACTTATATACTTTGGATATTCCTACTTCTGGAAGTCGGATATTATATATTATATATTCTCTAAAATCGGTATGATAACCGATATATATATATATATATATATATATATATATATATATATATCGGTCTATAAATGATCAAACTATTGTTCCCCGACTCCTTTAAACGACTCCATTGATTTTAATGCACAAAGTGCAATTGTCAATCATTCTCAGAAAAGCCACTCTAGAGACTCCGCGACAGACAGAACGTCAACTGTTTCGCAACTGGCGTTTTCTCGCGCGCGCTAATCGACCGGGCCTATTTGCGTGTTTTATTAATTGTCATTCGCCATCGACGACGTACGGTAATCTCAACGTTACCCTCGTACACCCTTACTTTTCAACGTTCTTCGGGATCCTGTCGATGAACCACGGCACCGAGAATTCCGAATCCGCAACGCCGCGACGAGGTAGGACTCACTAATTCGAAATAACCTCCGCTGCTCCGTGAAGATCGCCCTCGGCTCGATCGACGCGTCGGTCGATTGATTCGTTTACGTTAAAGCGTTAAGCCGACACAGCCGTAATAATCATAAAGAGGTCATTTAGATTGTAGCTAATTTAATGGGAATAGCAAAAATTTTACACTCGGCGACACATAATTGACGATGACGATGAATTGGCGTTACCGATAACGACGATCGTTGGAAGAGTCGAGAGAGTCGTTGAAAATATACGTAAAATATACGTTAAATTCGTACAATTAACAATTTTAATTATAATTAATTATAATTAACGATTCGTACTCCTTGTGTAGAATTTTTTTTTACACCGATCGAAGAACGACAGTTTTTTTGATAATTTTCAAAACATTTTTTAACTTGAAAAATGTAAATATAAGGCAGGAGCTAACGAGTAAATACTCTATATATATATAAAAAAAATAATGACAAAAGGCAATGTATTCAAACCTCTTCTCTAGTAAATTACCCTTTTTGCATATCAGAAAAAATTGGCAACAACTACTTAGGAAGTAACAGACATATGTTGTTAAAAAAAATAAGACCACTAAATAAATACTGTAATAGAATAATAATAAAAAATAAAATTTACGTTCTAGGAAAACAAAACGGGTGCGAGTATTGCAACAGTTCAGGACTAAATGTAATTCACTGGATATGCGACTGTCCTATGTTGGATGAAATGAAATTGCAGTGTAAATTACCGGAAGTATACTCGAATAATCAATAGATCTACAGATCTATTAAGCGCAAAGAACGAAAATATCTGTAACAACATTCTTAAACTTTTAGTCTATGTTTTAGAAAATTTTATTAAAAGCAAGATTGCAACACATGGATAAGAGAAAAAATGTAAGGAATTGTAATAAATAAATTATTATTATTATACAGGCTTCTTGTACTTATCAAATATCGCCGGGATAAAAATTCGACAACAATTACCGTGTACACTGTCTCCGGTCAATAAGCCATCAATTACATTTGATTATTGAAGTTTCTAGAATCACAAGATCCGTTCTTCAATTCGCTTAATACGGCTGCCGAGTCGATTCCGGCGTCGCTAGACCGCGCTACCGTTAGATCGGGTCTTTTCGTGCGCCACCCTTGTACGTATTAATTTGGAATTTTGCCGAACTCGACGAACGTATCGACTGGTGGACGAAGAATGCTCGTGGACACCTTAAAATGCGATATTTTTTCGGATTTTTTTTTTTTCGATATTGGAAGTATACGGTGTAACTGTGCTTTCGTGCCTTGATTGTTAAAAATTAATTTTTTCGTCTAAGGGCCAGAGAGAGAGAGAGAGAGAGAGAGAGAGAGAAAGAGAGAGAGAAATTACTGGCAACGGCGTTGTAAACGAGGATTGCCAGCGACCGACGAACGCATGAAACTGAAGAAAACAATCACTGCGCGTATTACGGCGGTCGAATTTCTACGACAATCAATGGGCAACTACGCCGTTGGATGAATGAACAATATACGAGAACGATAACAATGGCCATGTAACAATGAAAACAATATCGTATCACGGAGCGTCCGATCGATTTCACCAGCGAGTTTGATGGGCGCGCGCGCGCGCGCGCGAAAACGTACGTCTTATGCGATAAGATAAGAGTACATAACGAAACGAGCTGAACTGATCATCGGGTTTCTAGAGAGAGAGAGAGAGAGAGAGAGAGAGAGAGAGCGCTTAACGAAAGATCTTCGGGAAGAACCCCAAACACGCGCGGGGGGGGGGCATCGCAGTTCATTACACACAGAGTAAGATGCGGCGCGCGCATTCTAAATATTCAGAGTTGAGCACGGTGTCGAGGAGGGGGGAGTGGGCCGGGAGGACGGGTGCGGGGATCGATGCACGGATGTATAGCGAGTGGGGGAGAGGGCCGGGTGAGGGGAGCGAGGCAGTAGCGGGAGTTATCGATTAATTCGCTCCCGAAAAAAAAAGAGAGATCGCTACGGAGCACTTTACGGCCGAGTATTAATGGCGTGTATCCGATCGACCTCTAACCCCCCCCCCCTGCGCCACCTACCGGCAATGTATTATGGGCCGTGTATGATGCAGCTCTGCCTCCGGAAATTTGCCCGCGCTGCGCTAAGCCGAAGTCCAAATCTCTCTCTCTCTCTCTCTCTCTCTCTCTCTCTCTCTATATATATATATATATATATATATATATATATATAAATAATGTGTGCGTGTGTATGTGTGCTCACCGGTTAAAGTACAAAATCACTCGTAAATTAGAAAATTTCTAATTTAAGCGGGGGATCGCGGTAAGGCAGAGATCGTTCCTAATACAACAGAGATTGAAAATAATTTGAAGATAAAAATTACACATTGGCAAATGATGCGGATTCCAGAATAATCAATGGCATGGAACGACCGTCATCGATGTAATTCCATGCGAATCGCAAATTACATAGAAATATAATTATCATAGATTGTAGATCAAACGCTCCTCTATACGAATTGATCGATACCGTATAATTTCACATCTCTTGCTCATACGTAAAGACGCGCAATTGCGTGCAGTATATATAATATATTTCCACAAATGCGTGTCAAATATTGGATTTCATTTTAAAACGCGCCTCGCCGACTCTGGTCCCCGCGGTGCTCCAGTCAAAATTCATTAATTGCGTTAAGGCACAGCTGTATTTTCTTCAAAACCAATCGTTCTTCCTTTTACGCCCGATAACGAGGTGAATTTGTTTTCTGTCGTGCGCCATTAGAGCTTACGGAAATACGTTTTAGTCCCTCGTGGCGACAATACTTTGGGGATTCGAAAGCAATGAATTGGCTCGATGCTCATAGGATCGTTTCCGTTAGGCAAAATTTTAACTACTTTTAGAATTCGATTTTCTAGTTTTTCTAAAGCTTATAAATTATTGTGCGTGTGTGCGTGTGCGTGTGTATCGGACTAATATACCGCTCTTCTAAAGATATAAGTATAATACGCATTTGGTGTACGCAAGGCCATTAGCACCATGTACGTATATTATATTATGGCATAAATCGGCATTAATTTAATGCCGGTAGAATTATCAATTGATTCTCTTTCGCACTGCCTCCTCTCTTGTATACGCTCTCTCCCTCCTTCTCCTTCTCTAGTATACGCGAATTTCGATGCAGAATACTATATACCCCCCCGAGGGGAGGGGGGTGCGGTATGCGCTCGTTTTATCGATCAATAAACGATCGATCAGGCCGCGGTGAAGGAGGAAAAGGGCACGCGATTCGTGGATCACAGTTAGATCTTGGATGCCGCGCACGCGTATGTGACGGAATGCGCCGCGCGTATCCGGTATGCGTAATATGCCGCGTACATGTGTGCACATATAATGAATTCGGTGGGTCACAGAGGTACGGACGCGAGAGCGCTAAATGTTCAACTTTTTTTTTTCACCCGGTCGTCGTACATATATATATAACACATAAACTAGTGAACAAACGTAAAAATACGTCGAACCGCGCGTACGCTTATTATGATACGTCATACATAGGCGCGCTCTTTCTTAAGTGCGCTATTTGAAAAGGTACACATGCGAGCGCGCGTTAATCGGGCCTCCCTGACCGATAGAACGGTTCGGGAACGTATTGAACTTTGGAGCGGGGATTTTGTCACCGGAGACCAAGCATGTGAAATATTGAAAGAGGACGAGGGCGAGAGAGATTGAAGGAGAGAGAGACAGAGAGAGAGAGAGAGAGAGAGAGAGAGAGAGAGAGAGAGAGAGAGAGAGAGAGAGAGAGAGAGAGAGTTTTGTAAAGTCTATGAGCAGATAGGATTTTCAGGATTATTTCAATGTTATGAAAATTATTATTATTTTTTCTTTATGATCTTTGATTTTACATTACCCAAGCGTTATCTTATTTTTTATTTTTAATTAAAATCCAAGAGAAGCGGTCTATTTTGACAAGCTTATCGAGCGATTAGCAGCGATTTTAAAATAGAACATTATCTAAGAACAGGAGACTGATTCGAAGCGCAAGGACATAAACTGCCAGCGATTTACGTAAAAACTAGAGAAAAAAAAGAAGACTGGAATAACGTTGTTTTCATTCGTTGTTTTTTTCTGTTATAAAAGTCCGACTGGTTTCGAAAAAAAAAGAAAGGAATAAAAAAATACGACTCATAGCCGCTAAGCGAAACGCATTGAAATTCATGAATTCCGCATTAATCGGTTGACACCCCCCCCCCCGCGATCGATTGCAACTGAAAGTCGTTAATTTAAGTACGTGGAGAATATAAAAGAATGCAAAAAAAAGTTGTATATACATATACACTTCTTTGGTGGAAATAAACAACTATACGATAAATTATATTATTCAATTGTATATTCAACGCTGATTCTGAGTGCGTGCGAAATAATGTTACATAGTATATATATAGCACAGGTACGAAAGATAAAAAATGAATCGAGTAAAATATGTATGCAGGAATATTACACAGTTCAATGGCGAAAGGCCAAAGTCGAACAGGCTCGTAACTACAATATATCGGCGCTCCGAACAGATATGCGCATTAAAATGATTCTTTACCGTGTCAGCGCGAGGTGCTTCCCCTCGGTATTATATCACGATAGCCGAAGCCTCGATCCTGCGGTCCGCGCGTACGGTTGGCTGCGATTTGCGACAACGCACTCTCGCCATCGACTATTATTATTATTATCATTGATACGATTGTTAACGTTGTTGCTGCTGCTGCTGCTGCTGCTGCCGCTGCTGCTGCTTCCTTCGTTTCTGCTTTCTTCGTCACCGAATTCACACCCGCCAGTAATTCGACAGGACCGTACGTATGAAACACTGGTACCTACAGCCCCGCGCAGGGCCGCATTGACCGAATCAGCGACACGGCGCTGGGTGGTGGGGGGGGAGGGTGTGCGCGACCGCGACGAAAGAAAAATAAAAACTTACGCGAGAAAAAAAACCCCGTTAAAACATCCGCGCTCGGACCCCGCGCCGTTTGAACGCGCGCGCGGGCCGCGTTACGTAAATGCGACTCGAGCGAGGCGCCGCGTCGGTCGTCGCCGCCCCCCCCCCCTCGCCGCCGCCGCGATCCCCCGCATAATCCCCGATCCGCCGACGTGACGCGCGACGGGGCGATCGTCCCCCGCGCGATCCCGGCCCTCCCCCTGTGCGGGCGATGGCCGCGCGTCGAGCGGCAGCCCCGGCGAGCGGGCCGTGCACCGGCCGACAGTGCCGTCCGAGCCCGTGGCGCGTCCTGTCGTCGCGCGGTCGCGCTGCTGCCGGTGGCCGAGCGACTGGCGGGTCGGCGGCCGCCGCCGCCGACGGAGAGCGCCGCGCAGGAGGAGGAGGAGGAGGAGGAGGAGGCGGAGGCGCCGCGCGATGCATCGCGTTAGCGCGCAGCCGCCGCGGTACCACGAGCGAGCGAGCGCGCGCGCGCGCGCCTGTGTACGCGTATGCACAGGGGGGGGAGAGGGGGCGAGCGTTTATTGCGCGCACGCTCGAATTGACTATGCGGTACGGCGCGCCGAATAGGGCAGGCGGCGGCGGGAGGGAGGAGGAGTATGGGGGGGGAGGGAATCTGAGCCGGTGTGGCTGCAATTGTACCTATACTCCCGCGCTTCGCTTTTTATTGGACTTGAAAGCTCCGACTCTCTCTCTCTCTCTCTCTCTCTCTCTCTCACACACACACACACACACTCTTTCGCTATTTTGGCTTCAAATAATGCCATTCATTCTCATTATTAGCTGTGTTAAGGTATTTTTTAAATTTTGCAATCATGTTATGTCTTCTTCTATTATCGTTACCTGTAGCTCGATAATGTTTTTTCTATACATTGTATTTGTACGATAGATCCTTAGTAAGAATTGAGGCAAAGTCATGTATTTGATATGTTATAACAGTTACATATTTTATTGATACTTCATGATTGCTGTACATCTTTTTTTCCTTGAGATAAATAAAAGCTGTCTGTCTTTTTCCCTCTCCATCTCTCTCGATCTCTATCTCTCCATCTCCCTCGGTCTAAATCGACCGTCTGTACAGTCGGTTCGAATGAGCAATGAAGATATATAGGTGCCTGCTTCTCGCTCGATTAAATGCTCCTCAGCTTTCACGTTAAATTATTTCGTCTTCTCTCATATATATATATATATATATATATATATATATATATATATATATATATATATATACATATACGTGTATATCAACTTTGAAGTTTTACGCGAGCGTTTACGGAACGACGGACGTGAATGATTGATTCCATTGGTAAGCGTCTGTATTTATTATATTGCCTTGGTGCGGGTGATGAAGATTTACCTAAATTTACTGTATATTTTTTAGGTTTGTCACATTTAATGATGAACGCAATGAAAATTGACTAGGTGTTCGTAAAGGCTTTCCATTTCAGTACAGTTTTTTTCACACATTCGTGAGTCCGTTTCCTCGGTTCGTAAAATAGTAATTTTTGTTAGACCATTTTTTCATATATATATATATATATATATATATATATATATATATATATATATATATATGAATAAATTAATCACATGTATTTATATTCTAGATGTTTTTCTTGGGAAAAGTATTCGAAAAAAATTCATTTTTATTGCTATATCGATCTATTGCTACATCGAAAAATTCATTTCTATCGCTATTCTGACGAAGTCAGACCGAGCCACTTTTCTCAATCTATCCCGCTCATGCCGCTACGTTCAAGCGTGAATTTTACGTCATAGAAGGAAAAATAACGTTATCTTTGACTTTTAAATTAAGTTAATCATTTAATTCCAATTTCAATAGCGGCCTATTCCACATCGAAATCTTAAATGGTACCTGGTCACAGAGATATAAAATAATTTTTTCCTCGCGCAAGAGCCTTCCTTGTCGATTTTTCAAAATTTTAACTAAAATACCAAATCGACAATACGAGGGCGATTCAATAAGTATCCGTGTTAGAAATTCAGACACCAATCTTTTCAAAAAACTATTATTTATTATTTAAACAATCCCCTTTTAGAAAGACGCTTTGGTCATTTTTTTGAACCCCCCCCCCCAAAGAAAGATTTTTCGAACTCTCCAAAATAAACCTCTGTCTCGGCGATAACTTTCTCGTTTGAGCAAAATTTTTTTAACTTCCAAATTTCAAGTTAGGGAACAAGAAGGAGTTGCTTGGAGCGTGATCGGGTGAATACGGGGGGGGGGTGGGGGGTGCAGCAGCTGAAATTGACAACGCAAATCATACAGTCTGGTGACGGCAGCTCGAGATGAATGTGCTGGTGCGTTATCGTGATGAAACAACACCTTTTTGTCACCAAATGTGGCCGTGTCTCCATTCAATTTTTTGTCGAAGCGATCCAATAACTCACTGTAGTATTGTCCAGTGAACGCTCTTCGTTTTTCTAAAAAGTCCATCGGGACGATGCCCTTCGTATCCCGAAAAATCGTCGCCATGACCTTTCCCGGCCGATGGGATCGTCATCGCCTGCTCTGGAGCAGGTTCACCGCGAGAAATCCATTGTTTTGATTGTTACTCAGATTCTGGTGTGTAATGATAAATCCAGGTACCATCAACGGTGACAACTCGTCGCAAAAACTCCTTCGGATCTCCCTTAAATTTTTCGAAACACTGCTTCCAAGTTGACAGCCGCTCTCGCTTGTTGTCCACCGTGAGCAATCACGGAATCGCCAACCCATCGGACCGACAATTTTTTCATGGTCAACTTATCGTGTAAAATATTTCTTTATTAATATTTGAAATTTGTTTTGGCGTCGTTTGACAGACGGCAGCGCACGATCATAACACAAGCTTCCCTAAGGAACGTCCTCTGTCTTCAAACACGGGTACTTATCGAACCACCGCGCCGATGTGGCTGTAACGTGATTTATTTATTTTCCACCAACGAGAGATTCAGTTCGACAACCGAGTAAAACTTCAAAACGAGCTGCCCCTCACATTTGGAAGATCAAACTTCGTCCCATTCCCAAGATACGATATATATATATATATATATATATATATATATATATATATATATAATCTTATATGCAATTAATTGCGCACAGCGGTCACAAATTACGAGCCATACGTCGTGCAATCCGCTTCATTGTTTCTCGTCCGTAGCTTTCGCGAACTATTTAAATGGAAAATAATTCACATGCATTTTGTCTTTATTTAGTGGCGGTCAAACGAAACGCTTTGGCTACACAACATCCGATTATCGTCGATTGGCTTTGGGCCATTGTTTTTCTGGCGGGGGGGGGTGGGCTAATGCAAGCCGTTCAGGCAGCCGGCCGAGCTTAAATAATTTGACGACGATAAATACGAGCATCTTTGTTGGCCCGCGTTTGCGGCTCGTATACATTATTTAACCAATTTAATGAAATTTTGAAAGTTGATTGTAATTTTTTAATTATAAGGCTGAGATTAGTTAATAGAGACTTTTAAAATAAATCTTTAGATTCGTTGCTTGACAGCGAGACCAATCGGATCTGCTTTATGCAAATGGCCATTGATAAATTATTGTTATCAGCTCGAAATACTGCAATTTATATTCAAAAAAGTAGCATATCTCGACGATGCGAGAAGGCGTGACGTCTTTAAAAGACTTTGCCTAGAGCTCAATTTGGAGATAATGTCCGAAATCACCTCGTCGCTCCTCGCACGTATTATAAAAAAAAAAACTTAGCTTCATCGATTTTATTTTATTATTGCTCTATTGTATATATCGCCGTCTGTTTATCGCTCTTTAGACGAGCAGATCCAAAAAAAAAAAAAAAAAAAAAACTTGAGAAATGCAGGACTAAGAGCTCCTCGCTTTAATCACGATGAATCGGTACAAGCGCGGGTCGTTCTCTCGCGTCATTCTTAGCTTCTACACGAGGAGGGAGCTCATTTTAATTTTAGCGAGTATATTTTCATTAAATACACACACACACACACACACACACACACACACATATACACATGTATAATAAACGAGTGTTTATACAGCGAACGCGATCAATCGATGCCGAACTCGTGATGATGACGTTCACGCGGGTCATCACTACCACCGATAATGAAATTTATATATATATATATACATACGAAAATTTGTCCGAATCAAACACCGACCTTAGCCGATCGTATGAAAGCAATGCTAAAATGTTATATTCATCTATATATTGTTCAGGACAGAAATAATCTCCTAAAACGGCATTTCCGCCTAAAATTTGGAAACAATTCTCATTCGTAAACAACGGCATTCGTTTAATAACGAAATTGCCCAAAAAGTCAAATGCCTCGTACCGTCGCCCCCCTCCCCCTCCCCCACGCCACCATTTGAACCGCAAGAGGTCACCTGGCTGACGTCAGTGACGAGCTCCGTACATCAGAGCTGCTCGGCAACTCGACGAACGCGATACCGCGAATTCTGCGCCAATGCCATCCGCCTGCCAATGTACGTGCGCATACGCACATATATACGCACACCGACCCGACGAACCGTGCACTTGATCTTACCTATAGGAATAATAAACGCAGCTCGTCCTTATGTACGAACAAAAAAAATATAATATGAATAAGAAGAAAAAAAAATTCATTCGAACGTAAATATGTACTGAATACGAGAAAAAAAGACAATTTGTCGAGTGAAATTCGTTACTGTATGATAAGCCGGCCGTTTAAAAATAAAATAACGATATATATATATATATATATATATATATATATATATATATATATATATGTATATATGTATCTAGAATGTTTTGTGTCCACAACATGTAAGATTCATTTTCAAATGAATTTGGTTTGAAGAAAATTTCAACGATTTTACCTAAATCTATATATTTATCAATGAATAATAATAATTTTATAGTTTCCACATTTAATATTGAAGTGGCGCAATAAATATTTTTGATAATGGACAATATTTTATAAAAAGTAAATAAGTTATTTCAATAAAAAATTAAAAATGTTAATATGCGTTTCTTCATAGTGTACTTTTTTAAAGATTCTTCTTTTTAGATAATTTGATATAACTTTATCATTTATATTATTTAATAGAATATAAATATAATAAGATTATATCCTATATATAATTTATAATGTCATATTACTTAATATTTTATACTAAATAGAATTTTCTTCGAAAATATTTTCCAGTCTTCAACCAAAAATGTAACAATCAATGATGAAACTTTCGTTTCTGACAACTATTCCGAAAAAATTCTTTCGCACGCTAAGCGACACATTCTAAATCAATAAAATATTTAATAAAACTAATTGTTTTTTCTCGAAACCAATAAAAGGATTAACAATAAGTAATCTTTTTCAGAAAAGAACTTTTAATTTAGATGTGAAAACCATTTTTCGAAAAAGTTTTCAGGGAAAATTTTAAAAGATCTTTGATGAAGGCTGAAAGTTCCTTTTCTTAAAATGACTGTGTCACTAATTTGAAAAGTATATTGCTGTCAAGGTAGAAAAATAATTTTGATTTTTTTTTTAAATTCATAATTTTTACTGGAAACATTGATCTTAGCTGCTCTCGATTTTTAATCCATTATTTTACGAAATTTGTTTCAAACGTTTCGAAATACTGCTTATTGATGAAAAATCTTACGAATCGACTATATACATTTATATATCTATATATGGATTTTATACGATTTCTTATCTTCCTGCAAATTTTAACGTGTTTCTTACGTGCGCCATATACCATAATCATATCCATGATACTATTTCAGGTCAGGGCTTTCGAAAGTAAATAATCAAACGAGCCGATCGATTTTTCACATACACTCACCGTGTTTCGGCTGTATGCGTGTAAATGATATTTTTAATAATAATAATATAAATATATATCCTCTTGCGTGAATTTTGTCCACCGATATTGCGCATCGAATTGCGACATTGACTTGTCGCCAAAAACAAAAAAACAAAAAAAAAACAGTAGAAGAAAAAGAAAAGGAAGAAAAAAACATCTTTGATAAGTCGAATGAAGGGAAAAATGATAAAAATAAAACATTAAAGTTTGCTCGATGCATTTGCAGCGAAAAATGCTCGGGAGTGAGAAGTTGAGATACGCGACCGAAACAACTAACTTGTACTTCGCGCAGTGATTCGGAAGTTATCCACCAACCGCGGTCCTCGTTACAAAATTTACACGCGCGCGCACGCACACACGCACACACACACACACACACACACACTGCTCGAACAGACTTATATAAGCCACCATTCTTTAATAATTATTTCTCTATTAAAAGTCAGAGCATGTCATGTCCCAGCGACATGCTATATATACAGATATATAGATATTTATATAGAGTGTAGTATGTATACATATATAGGAGCGTCGAAAGATTCGATAACCAATAACAGCTGGAACTGAGCGTACGGAAGACCAAAGATGGAAACCCATGCCAAAACCTTTTGCCAAATATTAAACGCAATACCAGACAATATATTTAGACATTTGAATCGTTTCGCGAGAGCGACGCTATGGATCGCGCCACGTGTCTCGGCTGTATCGAGCCGTATTATATAAGACCTTCACTTCGCGGGCAGTATGGGAGAGAAAAAATCAAGTCGACGACTCCGATACGCCGAGAAAAGGCTATTTTGTACGTTTAGCCCTAGACCTCCCCCCCCCCGCCCTCGCACTCGCGGGGCACGTCAGGTGGCTCAATATTCGACTGACCGCGCTTCTTCCCAAGCCTTGATGATAAAAGGATGCCCGCGCGAATGATTGCAAACCAACGAATTATCCAAAATATCGTATTGCCTACTTCTCGGCAAGCGACGCGGCGATTTACGCCCACGTAAGCTACTCTCGCATAATTGAACAAAGCGATTGCCCGCAAAATGGCCTTTAATCGCGAATCGCTCCGCATAAGCCGAGGCGGTGCGATTGAGAAACGAGAGCGTGAGAGTGCGGGGGGAGGGGGGAGGGAGAGAAAATAGGGAACGAGATAAGGGCGCTGAAACGGGCGATTGATGCGGGGGCGCTCGCGCGATCGTCGTCCGTCGACGTCGCAGACACGCGTATCTGTCGATTCTCTGAAACCAGTCATCAGCCGTTGAAAAACAAAAAAAGAAAGAAAAGAAAAAAAAAGATAAGCCAAATTCTTTCACGCGAAAAAGTTCCACCTCTTTCACAGATTACGTTGCAATACGATTTGTCGGAGAGTCGCACTTGCATGTGTATGTGTATATATATATATATATATATATATATATATATATATATATATATATATATAGATACACTCGCGAGGCGACCCAGAAATTTCGCGAGCGGGGGATTTTTCCATCGTACATAATAATACGGGCGTCGCTGCTCCACCGGCCCTGCGCTTCCTCGAATAATACGCTCGAGACGATCCGCTTTTAGCCCCGCATTGCCGTCATAACGGGCCCGGGCCCGATTCGCGCCGAGCCAAGTACAACGTGGACGGGTGCGGAGATAGGTTTGCGCGGCCGCGCGAGAGAGAGAGAGAGAGAGAGACAACACCGACGCTGCGGCGAGAGCCGCGCTGTGCGGATATCGCGAAACGCTCGCGGGACTCGGGCGAATGCGGAGGGGGGGGGGAGAGGATTGTAAAGATCCCGAAGTATTGCTCAAATGTGCATATGAACTTTATGCCAATCGGCTTGTTGCGACGCTCGAGAGAATGCCTCGGTATTTCATGCGTAAACCTGCGTATAAGTAGAGTCAAAGACTGACGAATAGTGAAATACGTGCAACATTAGTCAGATCTTATTTTTATATATCGATAGTCGAAAGTAGAATACTAGATTGTAGTGAATAAGTTTCACCCCTCCTCCCCCACATTTACGTGGAAGTAACGTCACGTTCTTTATCGAAGCTCGCAAAAATGGCTTCGGTCTTATGCATATATATGTCGTATTAATACGTCGAGGATCATACCGGGCCACTCTATGATTTTGGCATGTGCGCGATCGTTTCTCTCTCTCTCTCTCTCTCTCTCTCTCTCTCTACCGACGACGCGAGGATACACGCCCGCAGAGAGTTTGCAATATATTTACTTTACACACGGACAAAGACTGGTTGATTGCAGCTTGAGGGAGGTGTTCAAAAAACGTTTTCTCGAATAGACAATTGTTGATGTAATTTATTTTCATTAGTGTCAAATTAATCTTATGCACACACACACACACACACAGTCAGACTAAGGTGTAATACGTTATTCTGATTTATTTTTCAAAATTTAACGTACGTCAGTTTTTATAAAAGATAATCCATCACGCATCCGAGCGTGTATAGATTTTTAAAAATCGTCACACTCTTTGTTATTGAAAAATGACGAGGCACTTGTATTGTTATTATCAATCAGCGAGGCTACATATTTGTTGCGCGGAGAGAATAATCTGCATAATTGTATACGATCGCATGTACAACGTGTCTGTAATTATTTATCGATAAGCGTACATTTAATTCTGAGCGATTATTGCAAATGCGAATGATACACGAACAGATCGAAAATATTAATATACCCAAGTTGGCCACTTGTCTTATTTACTCACTGTCTCTGTCTCTCCTTCTCTCTCTTTCTCAGTTTCAATGACATGCCAATATCGATACGAACGCAATTATGCAGCTATATAAATATAAATACAGGAGTTAAATCGCTGAGAATTCCCTTCACGAAACGCCTATCTGTAAACTTCATTTCATGGAACTCATTATTGTCTCGGTTTATTTTCCTATCCAGTCATTTTAATAATATATAGACATATATATATAGGTCGTATAAAAATTGAAAAAGATACACTCAATATACATTGATTTTCTCTCAAAATCCATACTTCTCATTAAATTATATATATCTATATCTCCTTTTGACGTGCGCGCATGCGCAGGGATGCATATATATATATATATATATATATATATATATATATATATATATATATAGAAGCCAATTATTTCTCTCTCGCACTCGCCATATCCTCGAACTCCGCTCGTTACATTAGACACGCAACTCTGCCCCACTTATCGATCAAGTGTGTTTCCATGTACCGTCGGTATATATATATATATATATATATATATATATATATATATACTCGTATACATTTATTTATACACATATATGAATAATACGTTGAAAGAAAAAATTCAAGGCACCGCAGTGACCCGCGCCTACTGCGTATTACAGCCGATCTCTCGAGGTTTCCCTCGAGAAATTGCCTATAAATGTATATACAGAGTAAGAAGCTCTAAGCGAAGATTGATGTTTGTATATATGTTTGTATGTACGAATGTATGTATGCGTCGATGTCTGCATGAATGTAGTATAGGAAAAAACTGCACGCACGCAGTACACCGAGATTCATGAGAATTTTTCCATATCATTTTATTTATTTGTTTATTTTTTTTTATCGAAGGAAAATTATTTTTGACACCCTCCCCCCCGCCCCGAACCCACCCGAGCTGAAGATAATGCCGCGGTGCAGGTAATAATGGGCGCGTGCTTTACACTATAAGCGTTGCGAAATCTCGCTAAACGTATTCGCACATACACGTACATTGTACGTGCACTTGGGCAAGTTTCGTGCGTGCGCATCGGGGACGATCGTTGAGTATTTTCTACGTTGCCGCGCATATATACCGTGCATGCTAATTTCCGAAAGAAACGCCCACGAAAGAACACACACACACACACACGCGCACACACACATACACATATTTTATGACCCTTATACATTGTACTCTAAAATGTCGTAAAAAGTGTCCAAATATACTTTAATTTATTTCAGTAAGATTCCGTGCTTTTTTTTTTTTTTAAAAAGACACTTACCACAGAAATATATGTAAAAAATTTTCCATTATTTCAATATAATATGTTAAACGCTATACAATATTTTATTAATGTTATTAGTTTATTCCTGTATAATGAAATTTTCCTTCTATTTCAATTTGTCCGCGACATTAAGGTCACCGCTCGTCTTCATTACCTAGATTTTAATCCCATTTTCAAGTTTATTATAACAATCTGCATGCGCATTATAGAGATATACGAGGATATATAGTTGTAGATATACTTTTTTTTATTCCCTTACGCATCTCTTGGGTGATATTGATTTGTGCTGGAACCGATATGCGCATTTATAACGATAATGAATTGACAAAATTGTAAAAACTTCGGCGGAACTTTGCGAATAATTTACCCCGGCCAAGAAATGGCGAGAATTTCTTTCTGTTTGTTTTTTTTTTGTTCATTACAGCGGGCGCGGACGACGATAATAAATTAAAAAAAATGAACTCGGATGTGCACGGGTTTGAATGAAGAGAGAGAGAGAGAGAGAGAGAGAGAGAGAGAGAGAGAGAGAGAGAGAAACCAACAACAGGTCGTATAATTAAATAAGCTCGACACGGATTATATTCGATTTATTATAGACTAACGGTGTCTGTTTGGCGATAGTGGTTTTGGAATAAACGGTGACTACGCGTTTATAACGATAGATACATATATATATATATATATATATATATATATATATATATATACATATATATATATATGTGTGTGTGTATGTATGTATATATCTTATGTAATTTAATTATTCGAAAATTATAGAATGAAGTAACATTGAAAAATCGTAATTTTATTGCGTAATTTCCAATAGGGGGTAAGCGACTTATCACCGCGAATCTTCGCCCGTAATGGCCCATAAAGTGAATTGGAAAAGTAGCGCGTCACTCGGCAATTGGCGCGAAATAAAATCGGACGCCTTTATTACGCGGATGAATATTTAAATAAGCGACCTCCTTTCGAAAAGTCCCTATATGGCCTCGTGTCGTACTGATAGGAAAATACGGGGCGATTTAAATATTCAAGTTATTTATTCTGTTCTGTTTTTAAATCCTCTTGGTACGGGTGGATTTTCAAATTGAATAGACCGCTGGTACAAAGTCTGTTTCGTAGGTGGCGAGGAGGGGGGGGCATTACGAATTGAAATTAGACTAAGCCAGAATGCAACACGTCATCATTTTCAATTTGAATTATAATTATATATGGTTTACTAATAATATTTAGGTAAATATTATACACACACACACACACACACACACACACTTAAACTATATAAGCTTCGATTTCACACACAGCAAAGAAAGCAAACCAGCGGAAATAATCATGTATAGATTAAAATTGATCGCCTCTGCGGTAGATTACATTTGTATGTGTATATATATATATATATATATATATATATATATATATTCCTATAATATTATACGAAAGACACGACGCGATATTATATATGCGAGCGCCCGTGCGTTATGCAGGTTCTCTCTCTCTCTCTCTCTCTCGACCCATGCAGTAATCACGGGCGGCTTAACTTCTCCTTTTTTAACTCGATCCGCCGATGCTGCCGTCTCGCGCTTATCGACTACTTACCGCTCGTTGGGGACCGACGAGAAGACGCGTCGACAAATTCACGAAAAACATGGTCGACGGCTGCACGCCGACTTGAGACTTGACGACGCGGACAATGTACGCGAGTGTCTCGGCAATCGTCGGAATGGAAGATTTTTCGAGGGATTGCTCACGTGCGGGTGCGATCCGTTGCATCGCGTTCGATACACGGTTATACTATATATATATATATATATATATATATATATATATATATATATATATATATGTATTGAAAATTCATGATTCATTATTACAATATTAATTTTACCCTTTATGTTCCTAGCAAGACAATTGCCATACACGATATTGTTCAAATTATTGAAAAACGTCGACTTTTAACAGTATAAATAAAATGAACACAGAAGTTCATAGTTTCTTTTGATAACATTCTTTACAGTATACATTTGCTCGGCTAATCTTGTTATTATTATATATTACACGATGACGGAATCATCATCATTCTTATTGAAATATCTTATTGTAAAAGCTTCTGAAATCCCGCGATAGTCGGCGACAGAAATATATTAGTCAATGTTCAGTCAGTCGCAGCATCAATAAATAAATAAATACACACACACACACATATATATATTTCTTTCAGATTTTTAAATAATCTTATAATGTTCACCATGCACGTACGAAAAAATTGTGGTGAAAACTCTATTGAAAAATACGATGTCATCTGTATTAGATACACCTTTTAATTAAAAGTCGACAGTGTATATATTCATCGCACTCGTTTCACAATAGATCAACGATACTCAGTCATTGGCGACAAAATTGAGAGAGAGAGAGAGAGAGAAGAGAGAGAGGGGGGGGGAGAGAAGTGCCGTGGTCGCGCTCTCGACTTTTAATACGATCCAGCGACTAATTGCATATTTTTGTTTTTTTGCGCAAAAAATTCAATTTCCATCAGGTTGACCAGTGGGGGTCGGGTGGACGGGGGGGGGGGAGATACGACCCTCAGTCGTTCCAAACTAATTTATCGCAATTTCACAAACAAATACCTTTCTCGCGCAAATCCATCCGACGGTTCGGGCTTCTTTTTTTTTACGCGGCAAAGCTTGCACGCCCATTAGAGAGAGAGAGAGAGAGAGAGAGAGAGAGAGAGAGAGAAATAACGGAAAAAAAAAATTTCCGCGGTTACCTCGGCCAAAAAGTTTTCCCATCAAGATGCAAAAACGGATTAGAGGGGAAAGTTATTAAAAGTTTTCACGGAGTCACGGTGGGGATAAGCCGATGTAAATTTAAAAACCGAGCTATTTCGCCGAATTGGTAAAACAAATTTAACCGCTTAATTCGAGCTTTTTTTGTTTATCGATTTTCCGCGCACGTTTAAAAAAGAGGATCGTTGCCAGTCTTTTCGCGATTTGCAATTTATATATATATATCGTAAGACAATTGCTGGGAGCTGTGTTTATCAGACAAAAAAATCAGCTGAAGGATGTAGATCGGTGCTTAAACCTATTATACTTCCATCGCTATAAGCTTAACGTTCACGACTATCTTGAAGATTAGAAGTATCTATAGATAAAAAGTAATTCTCGATTGCAGTTAATTGTTTAAGAATATACTTCCTCCTCAATTATCATTAAACTAATTAAAATTATAATTGCGCGATAATTACTGTGATAAAAGTAGAAGAAGCGAAGCTTAGCATTTTAACATTAGGATCCTTCGACCTTGAATAAATTTACTGAAAAATCTCGCGAAACTAATCTCATGTGTTTTATAACACAATACTGCTTATATAAATTATCGTGGGAAAATAATTGTCGCAATAGTTGCTGGTCGTATTTTTGCGTAAAGGGCATTTTTTTTGCAAAAGGCCCCTTTTTACTTCGTTAATACATCGATGGATAGGACATTTTATTAGAAATTTTTTTCTGTTTTTTAGAAATTCTTATTCGGCAATTTTTTTTTTATAGATACTATGGATGTCCTGAATGATGGATAATTTTAAAAAGCCATTGATTTTTTCCACGCCGCACAATCGTGACTATTATATAGATATTTTTTATAATGTATATGCTTATTATATAAACGATTTCAGGAGTTCTGAAGTATTTAATAAAAGCGAAATATTCATAGGGATTGCAAAACATAAGAACGCTTTGAAAACGACTCGTTAATTTATTAAACATTCAGTACTCGTCATTCGATCTTCTTGATCGGAAGATGCATTCGAACCGCCTCGATCCTCTATATACATATACAGGCGCATTTCTATAGAATTACCATGAACGATCAATAATATCGCCGAATTCTTCCGTGCAAAATACAAAAAAAAAAAAAAAAAAAACCAGCGAGCTTAAATGAGACTACGCGTAAAAAAGAAAAGGTAGGACGACGTGAAGGAAAAAAACACGTGCAATTGAACCACTATATATAACCATCTAGCGCGAGAATCCGAAAAACACGAAAGAGGTGTGTGTGTGTGTGTACATATATACGAATACACAGGGCCATCGTCCCTTATCTACCGACGAATCATACGAGGGGTAACTCGATATGAAATTGGCACGGGACGTACATTTCGCAGGTGTGGGTGTGCGCGCGCGCGCGCATTCATGCATGCACGTATGCACGTATGCACGCATGTACGTATACATAGGAGTCGGCCGCGTGACTGTTTTACATTAATTCGCGGCCTCTATACATTAGGACAGCGATGCCATTGCAATAATTCTAAGTCGGCGAGCGTATCGTTCCGTTCGCCGTGCGCTCGGGATAGGAGCGTCGCCGAGCCGTGCGGATTTTCGCGCGACGACGATGGGCCGAGGGATTGGGGGCCGGGGGGCGGAGGCTAAAGGATTAATATCGAGCGGCACCTCGTACAAGAGGGGGCGGGGGTGTGCAACGGGCGCGCGATTCGTGGTTTTTTTGCGGCGGCGGCGTGGGGGGCGGGAGGGGAGGGCGTTTAACGCGAGATAGTCTTGTATGGGGGCGGGGGGGGGGCTGACTGTATAGCGGGCGCGTAAAGGCACTGTGCTGTACATATGCGTATATTATGCGTGTAAATGTGGTACGACGACCGGTCGCGTCGAAGCGGCTTCTCAACAAATACGAAGCTGAGCCTTGAAAATATAGGTCGTATTCAAGTATTATCCCGCTTAATACACTTCTCTCATATAATATCCTTCGAGTGGATGTGTATTTAACACTCGGCATAATGATGGGATCATCCTTAGAAGAGCGGAATAATCAGCTCTTCTACTTTATCGCGTAATTTATATTATGCGCTCCCTACTTTCTGTACATATACACATATATGCATATATATATACATATAGAATTTTACAGTTCATTTTTTTTTTTCATTAAACAGTTCGGTATATTTTGATTTTATCGATTGAAATTATGAGCAGAGATCAATAACGACGATGAAGAGCGGATTCATAATAATATTATATAGCAAAAGCAACGAAAAATTCTCTTAAGAATGAATACCAAAAATACATCCAAAACGTATACTAATGAAATATATCATATTAGATGAAGAAGTAGTTTACTAAAGGAGATAAAAAAGGAAATTACGGAGAGGGGGTGTAAAATGCGAATTTGCATCCTCATTTTTAGGGAGTAAAATCATACTTAATTTTACCATCTACTCGCGTATTTTATGCCCACAATATTAAGTTAATTTTTAAGCACACTGTAAAGCGTTGGATTATTATCTGATAGATTATTATTTTAATTTTCAATTACTAATACAAAATTGCTCAAATATTAGGCACGTTTGGAATTATATCGATACCAGTAATAACACTGGTTAGTGATTACTAAAAAATAATGTTGGTATGACCAAATGACATACAGTTTTCAAATAACAACAAATATAATCACAAAATATCCTACTATTTTTATTTTATTCGGTCAGAGGGCGTAAAATCGATTTTTTGGCGCACTGTTGAAAAAAGCAGTATTTCACACCCTAAATATTGGGGGAAGGGGTTGAAAAATTGCATATTAAATTCACTATTTATATAAAAGTATATATTTTATTAGAACAACATTCAAATAATTATTTATATGCGTTTTGAAGATAATATGCGACTTTTCTTTATGAATTTTTCATTATTATTATTATTATTATTATTATTATTATTATGCTTTACTTATTTCATATAGCAACTGTAAAAGTAGATATGCAGGACAATGCATTTGTTCAAACTACCGAGTGCACATCAAAAGAGGGAAAGAGGGAGAGAGAAAACCGCGGTTTTATAAAATCAAATCTCAAACAATTTATCAGCGCCAGTGGCTTCGAGAGACCGAAAAATTGCCCACGGGTGAGGCGGAATTGGTGTTCCCGAAAGAACGAAGAAGGGATGAGCGACGGAAAGAAGGGAAAAATAGGAGAAAAAAAAGGAGAGAGAGAGAGAGAGAGAGGAGAGAGAAACGTCCGGGAATTTCAGCAACGCGCTCGGTCGCCGCGCTGATTGCACGCCCGGCCGAGCATCATCGCCCGTCCGCCCGAGTGTAAAACGAGCGAGCTCAGAGACAGAGAGATAGATAGATAAAGAGAGAGAGAGAGAGAGAGAGAGGGAGAGAGAGAGAGTGTGCGTGTGTGTGAGCGACACAGCGGCGCTTTAAAACCCGCGGGGCGCTCGCGAGGGCGTACGCGAGTTTCGCGCGATCGAGAATCAAGATGCGAATAAATCCCCGCTTTAATTGGCCGGGCTCGCGATATCGCTGTCTCTCTCTCTCTCTCTCTTTTTCTCTCCCTCTCTCTGTTTCGCGACCCGCGTTAGGGGAGGAAGCTCCTACGGTGGCCTCCTGATACATTGCACCAGAGATTCGTCTTCTTTCCCATTGTCTTATCCGCGTTGTTCTCTGAAGCGGGGTCGGGGGGGGAGGGGGTAACGGCGCGGAGAATTTTGCCAGGACGCATCCGCTGCTCATCGGTCTAAAACGCGCAAATCCATGATAAAAGACGTATAATTAACGAGTCGTGCAGTTATCATGGGAGCGTAATTATACGGGATTTAATTATTGTTTATGTAACCGTGCATTACGGTCGAATTGAATTATTTTCAATGCCAGTTTTGGCTCTTTATATATATAATATATACATAGAAAATCGTACTTATTGTTCTCTTGCTAATGTGTTTTAATATGTAATGGCTTTAATACTCCCATATATCCGTATATAAATATCTACGAAGATGCCATTATCGCCGGTAATTTATACAAGACTCACGACAGAATTCTATTCACAATTGCTTCTTTTTTTCTTTTTTTTTTGACAATTCGTTTGACAGAGGTTTTTTTATACGACGAGCGAAGGATTAAATGATTATCGGCCACATACGGTATAGCACTTGAAGAGATAAAAAAAGAAAATTAAAATCTCTATACAAATTTACTCACTCGTTTTCATATGAAATATGATAGATTTATGAGGAAAGTAGAAAATAATTCTTTTTTCGATATCTTAATAGTAATGAATATAGGAAATCTTTTTGGAAAATGCGCATTATTTTAATATCGCGGGAAAATGGATTAGAAAAAAAAAAGACAGGAGGACAGGCGATGGACGTAACGTCAATTTGACCTTTATCGCGGTGTAAAACAAAAAGCCATCGATATTGGGAAAAAAGGCAGGTCGTCAAATACAGTCGGAAGGCGAAACTGTCTCATAGATATAAAAATTATTCGCGAATACAGATCTTATCGATTTCATTTCAAGGGACGCCGTAAAAGCATTAAACTTCTAGAAATCTTTTGTTTTACACAGATTGAAATAAATTTTACCAATTTCTCCAGATGCGCGAAAATCGATGTTAAAATAGCAACTATCTCCCCAATGGTATACGTACTGAGCATCGATACTGGTGTGTAAAACAGGCGTTTTTAAGGCGTACCGTGAAGCCAGAGTGAAACATTTTCAGTGCACGAAGCTTTTAGCATACGCACTGGGTTTCTTATTGTAATTTCGCGAATCGGTATGTTTGGTAGCTGGGCAGTCGAGCCGTTCCACAGTACGAATTACAGATTTTCACGATTCTCCTTCTATCCGTGTCTCTAGATTTTTGTGCGTACCTGGTATACGCGTACAATTATTCTCCCAATGATGCGCGACTGAATCCCTGGTAGAAATGCATTCTATTTTTAAGGTATAAACAAGGAATTTTCAAGTGAAGCTACCTTGTAACAGGGTATCTTTGTTCGGTAGTAAATAGGAAAACATGTAACGTTTTTCACGGTCATTCCGGCCGATTTATAGTTACATTTTCTCAAGCTATTTTTTCGGTATTTAAGGCCTATAATAGTTAGTTTCGTGTCAATGTGTTTTTGGTTATGACTAAAATTTATCTTAAAACAAGCTTAAGCGAGGTATAACATATAATTTAGCTAAAAAATTGATATCGTTATTCTGCTTTTTTATATAAATTCATTGACTTTAATCATTATTTTAATTAATTAATTATAAATATTTATAAAGTTCATTTCGAAAATTTTAAAGTAACTTATAAGTACACTGGTTCTATATACCTTATACATCTAAATACATATACAACGCATTGACAATAGCTTACATTTCCGTATACAATGTATGTTATACATATGTGAAGTCATAATCGGGCTTATAGACTAACCAAGATAATGTTTTACCACTTATTGCGGGAATGGCAAATCATCAGACATGCCGTACGAACACTCGTCATAAATTCAAGTTACGAATTATAGTTATGTACTCGGCATGATTTTTAAATTAAAAATTTTATTTTATTTTTAAAAATTTAAAATATTTCAAATGATATTATTTATTTTATCAATAAATAGGATAGAATAACTAATTAACAATCAATACTTGAAGCCGGTATACGACATCAAAGAATAGAATTTTTTAATTAACTGCTTCATGCGAAATTTTAGATGTTAAATAATAAAAGGAAAATATTTCCAAAACTAATTTCTTACGTATAATTTTTAAGATGTCAAAATCGAACGAAAAGCAGACTTTATTATTACTTTGTAATTTTTTTAAATTATTAGTTTCCGTATCTTATGATTTTTCTATTATTAAATCAACAACAAAATGTTATAATACTATATAAATATTAATTGTTAAATAAATTGCTCATTTATCAACCAGAAACAAGGTTGAAAACAACCTAGTTTTTTCTATCTAGTTTCTACCTAGTTTTGAAACCTAGTTTCTACCTTTTTCATAATTTTATCGACAACGTTCACATTTTGCATTCTAAGATTTACCTTGTTTCCAGCCACAATGATTGATTCTATTTTTACTACCTAGTAATTACTTTCCAGCCTATTGAAAATTTTTAGATTTCTACCAGGGAATTAATCAATTTTTAATCCTTCGCCCGACTCCGTCTATTCGTATTCGTATTCGTATCCGTCTATTCGTATTAATTCAGTGCGATAAATCGAATTTTCGAACGCGCTCCATTAAAAATGAATCCGCGAGAAAAGGCAGAGGCGAATGAATTTCACGGCACTGTCTCACGATACCGTAATAATATGGCAGACGTTACGGAGTCGTCTCAACTTGTCTCGGGAACGCGCGTACACGGACGTTGAAACATTACAAGCGGGTCTTCGAATCCGCCCTCAATTTTTACTTAAATAATGTCAAACGATTTACGATCCGCGCACGCGCGCGCGGACATATAAATGAGAATATCGCGAGTAATTATATACGTCTGATATATATATATATATGTAAGAGGCGTCTTCAGTGTAATATATATGTACATATATAATATGTTTATTGAAGCTGACGGCTCGCTGCAATTTTTATTAAATCGTGATAAACGAATGGACGGGGATGGAGGGGCAGGGGGGGGGTGTACAAGTGCAGACAAAGAAGACAGGCAATAGATTCAGTGACCATCAATAAGTCGATCGGGAGGAACGAAGAAGAAGTGCCGGCCGGCGCCGCGTCGTCGTGTTCGGCCCGAGGTTCGGACACGTTGAGGAAGAATAATTACAATGTGTCTATATATATATATTCTTTTACAAAAGCAACGAGACCGAACGGTCGTATACTTTAGGATTAGTTTAACCCGTCCCTTTGGAATGGCTCGCGAATAAACCGGGTAAAAACAAGAATTAACGATGTTTTGCCAGCCCATTTCATCATATCGATTCGACCGTCAATTTACGTTACATACCGATCCGATATAAGCGTAACAGAGCGTCCGTCCGCTTCAGTTCGCGCGCGATGACACTTTTTCCCGGGAACTGCGAGGTTCAATCGAAGACTCGAGAGACGACGCGATAAAGTCACCCGTACATGAGAGCTGAACCGATCGATTTTTGGGGCACGGGGCCTTAGTATAAGGCCACGTGATGCAAAGATCAATACTCTCGTTAATCGACACGCTCCCCGTTGCTCTCATCTCGTTTTTTTTTTCCGACCGACGATCAATTTCGAGTAAAGATTCGACCGAAAAATTGAGGCGGATCGGGAGTGGAACGATCGGGCAGGGGGAGGCGATATTGTTGTCGGTAATCGACCGGGGGGGCCCCCCTGCATCGAAATAGATCGTGCAATGGCGCGCGAAAAATCGACGTAGTTGAATAAAATACGGATGTTCGCGTTAAAGGTTTATTTGGATAAAAGACCCCAGATTTGCGGAAATATCGAGCTCCGGATCTCTCGGCCGCTCGGTGGGCTCGTCCACGAGACACCGGCGATGGTTCGATCCTGGGATTCATTATGCGAGATTGTCGAAATCGCAGCCGCGACAAGAGGCACGTTGCGCCAAAATTGCGCGCTTTAAACTTGGCTATTGCAGAGCGCAATTCGGCAGACGGCACGCGCCTAGCCCGATGATCTGGGCGAGAAACGACGATGTCGATTATTTCTCGGTCTGTTCAAAATCGCTTTCATTTTCCGTTTTATCGTCCGGTCTATTTTTGTTTCTCGCGAGCCTCCCCCCCCCCCGAAACTCACTCGACTGTACAGAACGTACAATATAATAATTATCGCATCGATATCTATCTTTATCGCTAACTGGCCGAGGGAGGTTTCCGAATCGTTCATTTTTTTGGCATTAAGCTTTTTCATTCATTTTATACATGCCGATATTTTCTCACGTCTTTTCGGCACGCTCGAAGCTGAAGTATATGTTGAAAAATGGCGAATTTCAATAATAGTTCTAGTAAAATTTATAATTACTTTTCTACATTGTTTGGATATTATATTTGTATAAAACAGGTTTTCTAAAGGTATTTTTTTTTTCATCCTAATTTTCGTCGACACGTTTTATATACACTTAACTTCAAACTTTCTACTTGCAGTTAAATTTATTATAAAACGTTTGAAAGAGCTTGATTACGGCCTTTATTTGTTTTAGTCAAACATTTACGTCTTATCTAAGAAGCACTCTAATTGAACTAATCTTGTGTTAACAGAAGTTCGCAATTATGGCTTAATAAGAGTTAGACGAGAAACTTTATTTTAGTTACTGCGCAGCTACATATATATATATATATATATATATATATATATATATATATATATACACACATACACACATATAAAGACTCTACTAGAGCGTCTCAAATTTTCCATTTGTCAAGAGTCATATACAATTTATTCTGCGATCAATTGTTTAAAATGAAAAAACAAAAGAATTATTCTTATGCAAAAACTGACATACGTCTTTTATCCGAAACTAGATAAAAAATTTAAATTCATTTGGGTGACGAATCACGTTATTATTTACTTTCAATCCTAATATTTCTATGTAAAGAATACGCATATATGCATTGTTGTTTTGCATTAAGAACAGAAAATTTTAGGCTCGACTGCTCGATTCAGTGTGTTCTCGTCCGACGTATTTCATTTATAAACGAGCGAAACGTTTTTATTTATTTTTTTATTATTACCAATGATAAGGTCACTCGTAAATCTCAATCGCGAGTTTCGGACAAATTTATAAAACTGATTGAGGTCCCCATAAAGACAATAGAAAGAGAATGAAAAGTACTTTCAAATTTAAGCTTGACTTACTTTACTTCTGACGTACAGTATCTCTAGTTTGGAGAGAGAGAGAGAGAGAGAGAGAGAGAGAGAGAGAGAGAGAGAGAGAGAGAGAAAGAGAGAGAGAGAGAGAGAGAGAAACAGGAAATATTACGAGAGAGATGAGCATCAACAGCGATGCTAAAAGCCCGGTTTCAGTTCAGAAATTTACGAATGTATAAAGCTCGCCTTAGCGAATGACGGAGAATGTGTTAATGTCTGTATGTAGGTGTCTGTATGATTTCTTACAAAAAGCCGGCGTGCTCGTTTAATTCTTAATCTTCTATACAGGTGAGAGAGAAGAATCTCGCCCCGACCGATCTTTCCCACTCGCACCCTTTCTTTCTGTCTCTCGAACTGCAACTTACCTCTTTTCAAAGGCCTTAATTTTTTTCTCGCTCGAATTCATTTTGTGCATAAAATTAAACCTCCCAATTGGCAGACAACGGATATATCGTCATTTTATTTTTAATACAAACAAAAAAAAAACAAAATACGTTTATAAATAAATGAGAAATTAAAATTTCCAAAAACGTATTAATAACTTATCGCTTTCATAAATTTTTCTTTTAAATGCATAATTCGAGTCAATGCGTTTTTTTTTTTTTTAAATATATTTACTCCCGTTTTCGTTTTATGGCACCTTTAATCTTAAGACATTAGCCGTTATTATACAGTTCCGAGGCACTTGGTTCACGGCGCGGTAATATTTCATTTTATCCCCCCCCCCCGCCCTCTAGCCGCTTATACACAGCAGCACTGGTGAGATTTATTCGAGTTTTTGAGAAAACGAATCGTTCGTTTATCTCATCGCCTGTACTTCGTTTGACGATTATTACTACAGGCGCGTAAAACAACTGTCGAAAGAGTTTATTCGCGTTTGTGTGTATGTGTGTGCGAGTGTGTGTAGCAGCTTTCGGCACGAGATAATTAAAACGCAGCGCGCAAAGTGCGAACATACAATCAAAATTCAGCTGAATTCGCTGAATTATACAAAGTATTATACAAAGGTTTCTATTATACGATAAGTTAAGGCTTTTAGGCATTATTTTATATGTATATAAGTTTTATATCTATAAGTTGTTTTTAATGTTTAAAAAAGATTACGGAAAATCGAATGATGTGTTCGCAGTGTTTTGCATGAATTTTCATTATCGCCCCCTAAGTGTATGTCATGATATAAATTACAAATGAAAAGTATTTAGATAATCTGTATAGCAAAATAATGCGCACATTGAATTGGCACAAAAATTATACATAACGTAAGAATATAATAATCTTACGTCTTATTATAATTGTATTTTTTTTTCAATTAATTTTTCCTTTATTATTATTGTTGTTCTTGTTATTATTATTTTTTTATTATATAGTATTATGATTCATATCAGAAAATTAAATATTGTTATAAATATTTACAGATTCAGTAAATGATTCAAAACTCCTATTTGTATGTAATCAAAGAATTTTTTTTTAAACCGTGTCAATAGAAGTTACTGATTCGATCAATACTCAAATTTACAAATAAAACTATACTTATATAAACATATATATATGTATGTGTGTGTATATATATATATAGATGTATATGTACGTCCATACCAAGAAAACTTCGTTTCCTATTTTCATACTTTAATTACATTGCTGAACTACCGCCAACTGAGGCAATTTGAAGAGGAAAAGCTCCGTATACACTTCGAAACTCGTTAGCTAAACAAATTTTATGAGATTCTCCGCCGTTGGCTTTAATCAGGATGAATCTGATTCTTTAATTACTATAATTATGGTATTATTTTCTGTTTTTTTTTGTTTTTTGTTTTTTTTACAGTGCTTTAAACGCGCTTTACGCGAGCATTGAAAGTTTAACAACGCTGGGTTGGTTAATTTATTAATCGAAATTACATGATTGAACTAGTTTGCGCACGTTTATAAAGAGATGTCGGTCGTCGGAATGGATTTGTTGAAAAAGTTATTGAGATAAAATTGTCTCGCTTTAATACTATTCTTCCTATTGTACTGTTTCAACAAAATCAAAATGTTTTCTACCGTGTGTGTCTATGTATAACGTCCAAAAAGAATAATGGCACATTCGGAGCAGATTCCAATTGTTTAGTCGGAAAACTGCCACAGCAGTCGTTACATCGAGTTAATAACTTTTCGTCTAGTAATGAATTTCGCTAGACCTTATTAGTGTGGGAATGTTGATACGAGCTTAATTAACATGTTCGTTTTCGAATAATTCGAATAAAAGTTTTTTTTTCTTTATTTCAAGCAGCACCACCCGAGTATAGACGCAGATAAGTGGAGTTTTCTTTTTCTTCTAAGTGTCGTATAAACAGTCCTGTCTTTTCATTGTCAATTTAAAAAGTTTCCGAGTACACACATATATATATATATATATATATATATATATATATATATATATATATATATAGATGAATGAACAAAGGTATATTGCACTTTTACAAAAACTCTCAACATTAACAGATATATATCCTTTGCTCTTTCCCAGGCTGATGCGCTAAAGAAACCTACGTGCAATTTTCAGCAAAAAGTATATGTAAGTATGTATGCATGAATATATCTACACACACACATACACACGCACGCACGCAAAAAACCACGGATTTCGTCGGGTAAGATAATAAAGATAATATTCTTTTTGTCGAGAAGAACTGATAAGTGTGAAAAAAGTTCTATTACGGACGAATAAGGATCTATATATTATTATTTTAATTTAAAAATGTTCTAAAACCGGCTCGCTCAATGGATGAATCGTTGATTCACTGCATTTATAACAATGTTTTAGATATTACTTTATAAATTTGAATTCCTAAGAATCAATTCATTGTATCAAAAAAAAAAAAAAAAAAGACAGACCAATGAATTTTCCACTATACTAATGTAGCGTGGTTTCCAGTTTCACTACGCGATAATTGAAATACTGGCATGTTTATCAGTTAAAATTTGTCGCTTTTCTTGTAGATGTAAACTGATTATAGCGCGCGCCTGCCTGCGTGCATGTATGCATGCGCGCGTCTGTGCGTTCGCGCGCCTGTGTATGTTCTGTAAATAATCCCATTATTTCATCAGTGGATTAAATTTCTGCTCGACGTCTAAGCCTACGGCACACTACCATCATATTATATTCCAACGTAGCGCTGGCATAGAGAGACCTACGGGTGATAGGAGCGCCTGCACGCACTTGTAAACGCCTATATATATATAGCGAAAAAACCACGCGCGGCGCAACGTTCGAGGCCCTGTTAAGATAAAGCCGCGGGCGGTCGCGAGGGGGTGGGGGGGGGGGAGACAGCGCAGAGCCAAATGCAAATGCACCGGTTGGCGCGCCCCGTAACATTCCATGCGGGAGTGAAGGGAAACGGCGGCTATCGCGCGGACGGCTAGGGCGCGCTACTGTGGGAGATAAACCGACTGGCGGGCGGGAGAGAGAGAGAGAGAGGGGGGGGGGAGGACAGATAGAAGAAGCGAGCTCTGCGCGCGTAATACGGAACCCGATGTGCACAGCGCGGAACGCATCGGTGGCGGGCAGGGGCGGAGCGGGATGGGGGATCGAAGGAATAGGAAAGACCGCGGAGGAATAGCGCGGGAGGGGGGCGCACGAGAAGTGGTGGCGAGAGGCGGCCGGGCCCTTCGCGGCGCTAAAGTGCGCCCGGCGCGTCGCGCTTTATAAAACGCGCGCGCGTATTTACCTGTCGGAGCGGCAAGTCGCGGCCGGCCAGATGGCAGTGGAAGAGATAAGAAGGTAAGAAAGGTGGATGAAGGGGGGGGGCGCGGGGACGAGGGGCAAGAGAGGCAGGAAAGTAGCGTGAGAGATGACACGCGGAGCGCGCCCGCGTGCAGGCGCACCGTTCTCGCGAGTGAGAATATATATATATATATATATATATATATATATATATATATATATATATATATATATATGGCTCATTACAGCCACAGAAGAGTGCTCAATCCACCTTTCGCCCCTATACAAGTACAAGGAATGCAGTGAACAGTTACGTAAAAGCTATAGAAGCATAACGTCCACCGAGGGGTTCCCGTGCGGGACGTGATTGCGAATGTATGCATACGTATAACTATAAGGAGGCTATCTATAATATATATATATATATATATATATATATATATATATATATATACACAGATACATACTTGCGGTCGAGCTCTCGTTGCCCTTCTCATCTCTCTGCCTTTCCTCCTCCTTGACCAATATATGCATGCATTATTCATGCATCGCGGCGAGCGCGGATTATTCATGACTCTGCGTATAAATGCGACTAACCTATAGTCGAAAATGGAATATATATATTATAGATAACGCCACTGCAAGAGAAGCAGTAAGCGATGATGACGAGGGAAAGGATGGCCATCGTTTATGAGCATATTCAGAATTATATTATATATATAAGAATATACTTCTTTTTCTGTAAACGGAATGTACGAATAAATGTTCATGATGAAACTGCATTATTATATCATATAGAAGGTGTGAAATCTTTTTTTAATTATTTTAATTCCAAATAAATATTTTGAAGCGAAATTTTTACCATTTTCACTATAATCTAACAGGTACTAAACCCATAATCAGTCGCTATTAGAGGCTACAAACTGTTTATAGCTGGCATAATATGATTCTTACACAGACAATCTGATCACACACGCTTAATAGTCGATTTGAAAAATTTCCTTTAATCGAATTTTGATTATATTAATTTTTTTATTGAAATTTCTTATTTTTTAAAATCTTTTTTCTATACAATTTGGCAAATTTTTATTACATGTTTTTAGCTTTACGTGTAAAATTAAAAAAAAAAAAAAGAAATCGTCATGAATTTGGAAAATCTAACGATTGTATCACATTTTAATCGGTAGGAAATTATCGGTACATGTTTTTTCATAGATATTAAAGAAGAAAACATAAAAACATCGAAAACATAAAAAACAAATTTAAAAAAAACAACTGTTAAAAAGTTTTATTCTTTTTCGATAAATCAACCATAGCGAGATCAGATTTGATACCGTGTGATAAATATTGCCATATCATTGGCAATCTGAGAAATTAAAAATACTAGTTACATATTAGCAGAATATTGTTTGTTTTTTTTTTTTCATTAAATAAATTTTTTTTGTGGATTTTGGGAATTGGAACAGGCGTATCAGGAGTTGATTGATCGACTATTGTATATGCATACAAGGACTAAACTAATTAGTTCTAAAAAGTTCAGTTTCGTTGAGTTTCAGTAACAGTTCAGTCCTTGAAAATGAACCGGAACGGTTTGAAACATCGCACATGAAAGGTAAATGTAATTTTGAGGCCGTGCGGGCTATCAGATTGTCCTTTACTAACGTTGAATAGAAATTATTTTATTTCCATTATTTTTGATTTTTAATTTCATTTAATTTTATTCCACTTTTCTAATAATCATTTCCATGCCAGGCTCTACGGGGGTGATTGTAATGAAGGACAGTCTGACTGTCCTTATATTAGTATAGTAGATTATCGTTTAAGGACTGTAAGATCGATAAATATATTTACTAATTTAAATCGCCATTGTCGATATAAGCAGAACTTATAATAATGAACGTTATTACGAAACGACCATAGGGAACCATTGTAAATTCTATGTATATATATCATGTAGCTTCGCACGATTTAACGAAGGGACCCTCTCTACGCGTTTCATTGCGCACAATCTAAATCTCGTCCATAATTCTGTGTATTAAGTAATGTAATCGCTACCCTGTACGAACCGCATGTACAACTAAAACTCGATAGGATATCAATTATTAATGCTTGATGAGTTCGAGGCATCGATTCGTTCCAATTTTTAAGAACGATGTTTTCATTAATTATAGACATATCGTTGTAATGATCTAGCGCTGCGATGCTTTCGTCATGAGTTTTAGAAGAGGAGAGATTGATGCCTAACCGAGAGATTGTGTCCCGAATTTTAAAGAAATTAATTTATTTACTTATTTAACCGGCGCCGTTCTTGATAATTAGATCGATAATTTATTGATTTCCAGGCTTCTCCTGTGAACGCTCGAATTTTCCATCGTAGTCCAGAAAGGTAAAATTACGAAAGAGGACCAGATACAGTTCGCGAGGCATCGATGTAAATGCGTGCGGCGAACGAAGCCTTATGTATAAATAACAAATATATGTGGCGCTAATGTACCGTTTAGTTTTTAACTACGGTGAACGGTTCTGTATCAATAAATCATTGAATATGTATCGGTACAATATATATTTATATTTATCGATTAATTTAGTGACCGAATATCGTTCATGACAGAGTAAAAACCTTTTAATTTACATCCAACACCCTTGTAATTCGCGTATTCCGACATTTGCTCAATGTATTGACAGAGAGCAAAGCAAGAGTCACTCGAAGACATGCGTAAACAGATTCAGGCGTCACAGTAGCGTAGAATATACAGACATTCGAAGAAAAAAAATAACGTCTTTTTTGTTGTTTTTTTTGTTTTCTGAAAACCAGGTGCTCGATCGATTATGCCTATAGACCGGCTTCTCCGATTATTGTGTATAATAAAGTGTCTCAGACTTGCTGGAAATTTGCCGACACGCGCGAAATCGCGACCGGTGGAAAAATTCATATAACTGCGTAGGTGTTAGATTGTCGGAAATGTCGCGCGTTTCAGTCGAGTCGCCGACCGATCGATCCGGCATCGTTCATCGATAAGTGTAATTCAGGGGGCTATTTTAATTATATCGCGTTTTTTTCTTTGTTGTTGTTTTTTTTTTTTTTTGGCGCAATGACGGGATTTCGTTAAAAAAAAAGTAACGTTGTGAAGAGTCTTTCGCTACGAGGTCGCGGACTGAAGAGAACTTCGTGGCGATTTGATCTTGGTTTGAAAATGCGCTGCAGGGACTGGCGTTCTCTTAAAAAACTTTTTCACCGCCAAGGCGTGCCGTCCAAGTCGCGCGGGTCCAACTGAGCGCGTAACCTCTTGCACGAGGGCCGCGCCACAGACGCGTCGCGTAAATCCCGCGCGGACGAGCGACGAATTGGAAAAATTCGCAACCCCGGCGTAATGAAATTCATTCGATACGCGGGCTTTTTATGGAGCCACTGTCATCCTACGCTTTTGTACAGGACGCGCGCCCGGGATTCAGACGAAATCGCGCACCGAGCGGCGGAACCGCGCGCGTGCGCGCGTATATATGATACTCTGTACACGCCCGCGTCGCGGTGTAATCCTAGATACATTCGATTCCGCGGCTTACGGCCGCTGCGCGCGTGTGTATGTGGCGGTGGCGCGGGGGCAGGGGGGAGGGGATGGTAGGAGACGCCTACGAAACCGACACGGCCCGCAGGCGTAATTCACCGCAACGCTAGTTCCGATTTTTTCCACTTCTTCCTTCGCGTTTAACCGCACAATAACGATCAGTCCCAGCCTCGGTTTCTCTCGGGGGGGGGCAAAACCGCGAGCTTTAGCCGTCTCTGTCTCTCTCCCTCCCTCTCTCCCTCCCTCCCTTTACCCTCCTCACGCCCCTCGCGACTTCTACCGTACTACCTCTAATGGGATTAATTGTTGTCGGTGCGCGTGCGTACTTATATACGCGCACACGTATTATCTTGGTAACAGATCGCGGTCGCGGAGGTTAATGCCGCCGCCCGGAGGTCGGCCGAGGAGGAGAGGATAACGCTCGTACGGGTGATGGGGAGGGAAGGGGGGACGGAGGAAGACTTCTGGCTTGGGAGAGGAGGATTACGGCCGATAAAGAGACCGACGCCCTCGCCACCTCCTCGTTTCCATATTGCAAGCGCGCGAGGCGTGCGGGAAATTCTCTCTCTCTCTCTCCCTCTCTCTATACTCTCTGTCTTTCGTTTTCTTTCTCGTATGTTCCCGAGAGTACGGTGAAGCGACGCTGTTTGTAAATACATATAAGGCGAGGTCGCCGCTATTCTTTCCTTTTCTTCCCTATATTTACCGATGTTTCGTTCCTTTTTTTTCTTCTTAACGTCTCGTTCTTTTCTTTCGTAGCGATGCTGCGATGTAAATGAAGCATTGCCATCAAAACAATAGTATCGAAAAATTAAGGGAATAAAGGGGAAAAAAAGGATTATCTCTAGGAGGTGCGGGGGGAGACACATTTACAGAATTTCTCCAGGTATTTTCCCCCATGGAATGACCACTGCAAAGGATAACTGTGACAAATAAAAGCCTTTAACGTTCACCCAAGAAAAAGACAGAGGAACACATTTACTGAAAAATTGAGGAGACTTGTCAAGCTGATCCGACCGCTGACCTACGAAAAACCGACAATACTCTAACCGCTGTACAGCGTGCATTGCATTCGCCATCCCACTTTATCCTTTTTCTACGGGAACATTTGAATGCTAACAAGTGTTGCGAGAGAGGGGGGGGGGAAGGACGGAAGATGAATTTCGAGCGCCACGATCTCGACGCAACGCCAAGTACAAATAAAATCTACATACAAAATTTTCTTTGTCATAATTGATCTTCTACCGCTAATTATTGATGTTATTTTTCAATTTCTTATGAACGTTATGTATATAATGTATCGATAAAATAGTTACTTCGCTTTATTGATTATCTAAATTTCTAAACCGAGAAGCTGACTTAAGCGTAAATAAAAATAAAGTAAAAAAGATAATTAAAAACAACACTTTAGAGGAATGAAATGACGCGTGGAATTTGAAAGAAAAAAGTCTATTGCACCAAGTAAGAAAGAACATTTTTGAAGTAAGTCCAGCGTCTGAAATTGGGTAGGAAAAATCGAGTGACCGTTATCAGATCAAGTATTGGTCATACACGGCAGTAAGGCGTGGGCCAATCTTAGATAAGAAAGGCTCGAGTATGTGCGAAAAATTCGACCTAAAATTAAGCGTTAAACGTTCGTTCGCAGACTGTCGCGAAGACAATCCAACAAGAGAGCGCGTAAAACTCAGCTCAAATGCGAAGGATATATTAAACTTGTATAAAAAATTAAAAAAAAAAAAAAAAATTATAGAATACGTAGAAGTAGCATATTTGAAAAATGTAATTTAAACTAAGTAAAATAAGAAATTAGACACTGTACGATGCATCAAATATATTATGTATAAGTGTATTTTCTTATGGATTTACAATTTCACGACACTTTGTAAATAAATGTAAAACAGAGAGGGTGTCACTGTAAATCTTCAGTAATAAAAAAAAAAGAAATTCCCTCAAAATTCATTTGTCAGACAGTAAAGCAGTCGACATCCCCTCCATTATAAGACCAGTATCAGAGAGATTCGCTAGATTATCCCCTCCCCTCACCCTCCGCCCCCCCACCGAACAATCATCGAAGAAATCGGTACGGTTTACAGGTTTCGCGTCGCGTATCTCGTAAACCGAGAGGCCCCGCGAGCTTGAGGCGTGGTGAGAGAGTTGCCCGCGCAAATAAAAACTGTTGGGTCGACAGATTTACGCTCGTTTTTAGCCCGTGTAAAAGCCATACCCTCGAGGCCTGATAATTGTATATACCATCGAAAAACCGTAACCCAACGATCTTCCCCCCCCCGCCCCCTTTCGATTGTTCAAATCTTCAACGACGAGTCTTTGCCAAATCCAGGGACAATCCATGCTTTATGTAAAAGTATTACCTCCGCATCTATTAAGATTTGCTTTGTAGAACGGGAATAAATAAATAAGTGAACTTGGCGGTGAGCTAAACGAGATTTTTTTTCTCGTATACGAAGAATTTCGTAAAAATTACGCGCTGAGCTTTATGGAATCCCCCCCCCCCCGCAAGCCCGTTGTTTTATTTGCCGGTCGCCAGATACCCGCCGGCGCGCAATAAACCCCTCGATCGTATCTCAGGCGCGCGTTTATCCACCTGCCGAATTAAACGGGTGCCGCTGCCGACTCGCCTCGATCCCGACCACCTAATGAGCGCGCACAGTGCAACTATACCGCCAGCTCGGTAAACACGCGCGCACGAGTATAAACCAAATTATGTATGTACATGTATATATATATATATAAACGCGGGAAGTACCGGCGCGCTCGACCCCCCCCCCGGGGGCTCGGGGCCATTAACAAGATCAACCCCCCGGTGGCGCTTCGTTGCGACCCCCGTCCCTCGTAATCGACCGGGCGGCGATTCAATATCGATCGAAATGGCCGGTCTGGCGAGTCATCCTCAGGGAAGGTATGACCGAGGAGCTTGCATATCAATGTGCTTGTGCGCGCGCGCGCGCGCGCTTGTAAGGAAACCGGCCGAGACGGAGGGTGTTTTCTCTATTAATACACACACACACACACGCGCGTGCGGAAGAAGGTACGTGTATGTGCGAGCCGAGCAAGCAGTCAGCGACTGATGCGGCATCGGGCGAGCAAGTAACGCTCGGTAGATAATTACCAGGGGGGGGGGGCGGAAGCTCCAACTCCTCCCCGCCTTGTCGCGCACGATATCGATGCATCGGAAAACAGTATGCGCCGCCCATCGTATCCGACGACGAAAATTCGAACGACGCGAGACCGAGTAAATCGGTTGGCTCGGAATTCCGTTTGGTTTTGGTTTTGGTTTTTTTTTTTTTCTTTTTTGGGACACTTGGTATGTTTCAGAAAGGCATAGAACGGCATCGACCTGACTTAAGACTATTGTATAATTTATGGCGAGTACACGAGGATGAGAACAATTTTGGTCGTTAGAAGAGTGATGAAAATTGGATAAACGGGTGTAATTTGAAATTAACTGAGAAATAAATTTCGGCACGAGGCGACCGGCAGGTGATTTTTAGAGATAAATTGCCTAAAAGACCGAGCGATTATATATATATAGTATATAAAGATCAATATATATTTTTCTAAAAAATCTCTTATAATAGCATCGAATTCCCAAGAATATTTATAAATCGATCAATTTTTCACATTAAACTCCAAATTACTTTTCCACGCGAGAACGATATACGATATTTTAGATTTAATTTTGCACTTTGTAGTTTCAATAATTAATAGTGTGATACTTGTTTTATTTTAATAAAAAAAAAATCTATTCTTACAAACCTAATAATACATTTCAAATTCCTCGTCATTCAAATGATACTTTATATTTCATTTATATCGGCATCAATTTTAAGCGAGTGAAAAATTCAAATAAATATTTTACGATACATCGCGCATTTACCGTTATTGTAAAATTTATCTCTGTCTCATCATCCATGATATACTCACGAGAATGCAAAAACGAAAAAAAAAAAAATCATCAGGCCGAACGTTCAAAGATAACAACAAAATGGATAAAGAATTGACGGGTATTGAATATAATTTCTGTTATATACAAGATGCAATTCTATAAGATATAATGATTATTATAACTACACTTACTATAAGATGTTCAGTACGTTGCATATAAGATGAGCATTTGACAAATTTAATGATTTTTGTAATAGCAAAACCGTGTTCTATAGACTTTCGTCTTTTATAGAAAGACTTCTTATATATATATATATATATATATATATATATATATATATATATATATATATATAATATTAATTTAAAATCTTTTACTTATTTTACTTACGGTATAAATATAACTTGGGTTTAATTTCTCTCCCAGCTGTTTCAACATCATCAAAGCTAAAATTATGCACTCAAACAAACACCCGTAAATAACGGATAAACTTGAAAGATATAGACACATGTAATTCTATATTTAATTTTCTATATATATATATACATATATAGTTTTAGCTCGACCAAGATTAATTTAACAAAGTATTTCGGAGACAATTGAACGCAAAGGGAAATGTCATTACACGTATACGTCTTCTGGTGTAGTGTAAATAGACGAGGAAGAGATTTCGAACCAGCCATCGCAGCCTGTCGATACGTTCTCGTCCCCTGCCCCCTACCCAATCCCCCCCCCCCGCCCCCGTTCCACGAAGCACGCTCGCCCGCAAAGAATCGACCCGTCCTTCCTCCCTCACCCGCTAACCCCATGCTGTATATGCACTTCTCGATCCCTCGATCGAATCTGGTGGTGTTTACTGTGTACTCAGCGTCCAGTGCCCCACTCTGCCCCTCGGTATTCTATCCCCGCATATTATGTATATATATATATATATATATATATATATATATATATATATATATATATATATTATACACGGATATCCAAAAGTACAGGTAATCGAACACGCGTTAGACCTATTATGATTCCCACGTGCACCGATATCTCTCTTTCTCTCTCTCTCTCTCTCTCTCTCTCTCTCTCTCTCTCTCTCTCTCTGTAGTTCTCTTCCAGGCCGTGTAACGGTAAAATGCGAGCAAGTATGTAGGCAGTGAACGAGGGGCGCGCGCGACAAAAGCTCTGCGCAAGCCTCACAGCGATCGCTCCGCATCGACGTGTTTTTCTTCTCTCTCTCTCTCTCTCTCTCTCTCTCTCTCTCTCTTGATCTTCTCAACCCTCTCCGCCTTTCAACCCCCTCCCGTTCCACCCCGACCCTTTGGCGCCGCGACGATAGGACCGATGTTTTATACATAAGACATACTAGTACATATAAGGATAGGAGTCGGGGGAGAGTATAAAGTGCCGTACAGAACGGGCGCGGGCGCGAAAGATCAGAGGGACGAACGCGTGACAATGGTGACGCGGGGCGGGAGGAGGGGGGAAAAAAGAAGAGCAGAAGAAGAAGACGATGATGATGAAGGAGAGGAGGAAAAAAGAGACCGAGGCGGGGTTACGTGTGGGAGGGACGAGCGAGGCGGCGAGCGAGCCAGCGCGCGGACATCCGCATTGTTTCTCGCGACCCATCATCCGCGTCTATATAGCCGACTCGGCTGACCTACATTTTTGGCTTGCCGCGGCTGCCTGCCTGCCCGCCTGCCTGGTTGGCTCGCTCGCTCGCTCGCTCGCGGGCTGGCACATCGAGCGCGTATATATATATATATATATATATATATATATATATATATATATATATGTCTATGTACGTGTACGACGAGGCCGAGTGAGATAGATCGAGAGCGAGAGGGATGTGTGTGTGTGAGGGGGAGAGAGGGAGGGAGAGAGAGAGTTTTGCTAGCGCGGCGCGAATATAACGCTCTCGTCTTCATCCTTGCCCTTCCTCCGCCCACTCTTCTTCTATAACTTTATGTTTTCCGCATATAAACTTCACTCCCTCCCACTTCCTCCCCCTCTTCCTCCCTCCCTCTCTCGCTCTCTCTCTCTCTATCTTTCTTTTTAACTTTTTGAACTCCCGCTATCCGACTCGTCGCATCCCCGGCAGCAGTTTTTCTTCTTTTAATTTTCCACTCCGACAACCCCCCCCCCGGCACCTGACCGTTCTTCATTTACATGCACATACACTTTACACAGCGTAGACACTCGCGACCTTCCTTCCTTTTTTCTTACCCAGCTATGTATAGAGGCTTGCTGACCGTTTCATATATATATATATATATATATATATATATATATATATATATATATATATGCATATGCGTACACTTATATACATATCTAAACACCACTCAACTCCTACCCCGTCCTCCTTTGCGATTCTCTCGTTATTAATACCCTCCGTCATTTCCCTCCGTACGTTTCTTTCATTTATACATCACGCATGATTATTTCCTCATTCCGTTCCGCGGCGTCCCTCTTTCTCCCTTTTCCTCCCTCTCCCTCTCGCTCTCTCTCTCTCTCTCTCTCACACACACACACAACACACACACATCCCTCTCGCTCTTTCTCCGTTCTCCCTTTTCTCAGCAGTATAGAAATTCTTCTTTCGAGCTCTCCGTTAAGATCACACAGCAGATATATATATATATATATATATATATATATATATATATATATATATATATATGAAGTTTTTGTACGTACCAACAACATTAAGCACGAGTGATGCATTTCTTGCGCTTTGCCCGGGTATAATTTACACGGAAATCACAAGCAGCCGCGCGGCGAGAGGAAGAAAGAAGCCAACGCGGCTCTCTCTGTCTGTCTGTCTCTCTCTCTCTCTCTCTCTCTCTCTCTCTCTCTCTCTCTCTCTCTCTCTCTCTCTTTATCCATCTATCTCTCTTATTCTTCGAGAATTGCATTAGCGAACATAAACCAAGTCACTTGTGCGCACGAGCACTTAATAAAGTTGCTCTATATAGAGCGGTACTGTATATTATAAGGAAGATTGCGCGCATGCATGTACAAGCCATGCTTATAATTTTGCATGTGTGTATATGTATGCATCTGCATATGTATATATATATATCTATATACATACATATATATATATATATATATATATATATATATATATTATAAAAATATTCTAATTATAAAATCTAAAACAATCTAATTATATTTATAAAAATACATTTTAATATCTTTGAAGTTAACACAAACCAAATAGTTAATGATAAGAATTGCAAATTACAGTTCAAACCATGTAAATATCTTAATAACTTCAAAACTCGTTCTATTCATTATTCTCATTTTTTGATAAGTATAATAATTATTTTTTCCCCTATAAGCACGTCTTTTATCTTTTATCTTTGAATGTCTAAGATTGGATCATTTGTCATTTTACTGGTTAACGCAGTGGATAATTCAGAACGATACCTATATACTGAGTTTATTTAGTTATTTACCTTTTTATTTATGGTACAATCAAACTTGAGATTTTTTTTTTTAGAAGAATAATATTGAGTGATGGAATAAGTAATTCGAATTATATAATTGTACATTTATATTGTGTAAGAACATATTCATTAGTAAAAATATATAGATAAAACGAGTATATCAGTGGAAGAAAAAAAAATTTATTCCCACACCAAATAAATATTGTTTATTTCGTGTACGATCGGTGAAACACGATATCCCGGTGCCTCGGGACCGCTTCTACTGGGACTTTTGTGCTCGGATGATAGAATGCGACGTCCAGGTGTTTACGGACGACTTACCACGGTGAGCATTGCGTTTAGTCGGCAGGCAAACCACGTCTAGCTTCCTCGGGACTTCGTCATTCCACGCGTACTTTCGTGCCCCCCCCCCCGGCGTTCCTCCGCGGATCTCCGTCGCCCCGCGCTCGTGGGCCAAATTAGGTCTCGCTCGGTGTCCGTCGAATATCGACGGGTGGCGCAACGACCTTTCGAAGCTCTCGATTCTCCCCCCCCTCCTCCCCTCCCTGATTATTAACGGTCCGCAGGCGTGAACAATCGTGTTCGGAACGCTCTGTATGGAGTATCATCTCTCATTGAGTACCAGCCACTTATATTGACGAGCGAGTTTTTATCGTGCTCTCTCAGCTCTGGCTCTCCGTCTCTCTCGCTCTCCCCCCCTCTCCTCTCTCGCTCTCTTCCCTATCTTATTAGTCTCATCTCGTTCGGCGCTTGCAGCCTCTCTCATTATCGAGCTTTCGTGCTTATATATATATATATACTGATGTATATATACATAAAATGTACTTCCATTTCTCCATCCCTTTTTCTCCTACTCATCCAACCTCCGTATTTTCTATTACATCATATATATAGAGCGTCTTGCACATACGATGGGCTGTAAGTACACATGAACAACGCCTCCTCGGCCACTTGTGGCCGAGGCCTTTGCACCTATATCCGTTTTTTCTCCCCCCCCCCTCTCACTTTCCACCCACTCTACCTATCCTCTTTGCGCCCACTCTTTCTCCGCCTCTTCGTAGCATCTCTCATTCTATAGTGCATGAGAATGGCTATACATACGCGATCTCTCACTTTGTCCATAGATATATATATACTATCTATGTGCAGTGGCGCGCGTGTCGAAAGCTTTTTCACCCCCTGCCCACCACTCCCCTTCGCTATGATATGGCTCTGGTTTCTTTTTCATTCTCTCTCTCTCTCTCTCTCACTTTATATATATGCTTGTATATATACACTACACCTGTCGTATCGGTAAAAATCTTTTTGTGCTCGTATATAATGCTTGCCTGTTAGGAAAGCGCACGTGTGTACATGCAGCTTATATATAGATTAAACGTTATATAATATACACATGCATGCGTGCTGCACGCACGCCCGACCTTCTATAAATAAATAAATATAAATAAATAAATAATATATATATATATATATATATATATATATATATATTCAAACATGTCTGAGCATTCGCGAAATTTTTCGACCGGCTTTTGATGTTTTCCTTTTCTCTTTCTTTTGTGCGTATACGCATATGTATATTATTAGGAGCTTCGCTCCTTTGCATCGCAAGTCGAGCATTGTTATATAAATAATACACAGAGAGAGAGAGAGAGAGAGAGAGAGACGTAAATCTAGAGCGTTAGAATTTGCATAGTTTGAATCTTTCCTTTTTATTATGTGAGGCATTTTCCCTCCTCCAAGGCTTCTTCCCTTAAAATTTTGGCAACGAAAGCAACTTTTTAAACTTACTCTGGTACTGCGTTAATGCTTTTATTTGCCAATAATATACACGTACGCCCATCCTGTTTTACACTTTGTTTCAAAGCGGCTAGTGTTTTAAAACTTTATTCCTGCGCTGTTCTTCATAATTATGCAATCTAATCAGTATTTTACTGAAATGAGCGAAGATAATTTAGCGATAGTTTCAATTATAATTTACTAATAAGAGAAAACAAAATAAGGCAATAATAAGTGTTTTTTAACGCAATAGAGCTAAACTGAGTGAAAATTTATACTCGTATCGTTTTTAAAAAAAAATTATATTATACTAATACAAAAATACACGAGTAAATCTTAAGACAGCAATGCGTAAATACGGATTTTCAGAAATATCTCGCAACAGGCGGTATTCAAACTTCATGAATTACGTATCTGGCAAAAACAGTTTTCCGCAAAGACAATCCATTTTCCACATTCGTGCACTCGACCCGTACTTATTGACAAACGCTTTTCGCTCAAGGCTAAAAGCAACGATCTCGCTTTAGTAAAACAAAAGCTTAAAACGACGGAAAATCTTTGTACTATATAATCTAGATTTATTTAAATGAACTGTATAATCTTTATCATTCAGCGACATCGATTGTAGTTTAACAAAGCGATTATTAATACAATTGTTCCAATGGAAAAGCAAAGGAATAGAAGGAACTTTAAATATTACACTGTGACTCTTGTATCGTCAACGTAAAACACAGTGGGATTTGCATTATTTCATGCTAATGACAGCTTATTCGCTTTCATAACGTTCGCGGTCCTTATTGATTTTCCGTATAGTAAAAAGGCGAAAAATACGTGGAAGCTAATTACTGATAGAAAAGATAGGATAGCGCTACTGTCAGAAGCGTAACGCCAGCCCGACCGCATATGGATGATATTTCGCATTTATTTTACAATGGCCATGACTATTGTAAGGGCAGGATTCCAGCGGCTATTACAAATCGATAAATTTCTAGCGACCTGCGATTATCGCGCCCGTCGTAAAATATCATATACAATGACTCCCATTTTACTTAACGAGACTTTCAAGCTATTCAACGCATAACGGGCGATTGTCGATGAGAGTAAAAAACAGCCCGATGCGCATATGCCTTTATTGAGTTTCTTGATGCGTCGTAAAAAAAAAAAAAACAAGCAGGAACACATCGCGATTACATTTGTATGGGATATAAAAAATCGTTTTGCTAAATTAATTGGAAGAAGAAAGAACTGGGAATTGTTCTGCGTTATGTGTATAAGATATATATGCTAGATTGCGATTTTATTTATCTTACTTTAGTTTGCTAGCGTAAATAATAAAAAAAAAAAAACGAGAAAATTACAACAACAACAAAATATTTTTATAAAGATTTTTTTTTTTCGTTAACAATACCCTTGTAATTTATCGAGATTGGTTAGTTTTGTCGAGCCGAATATTCGTAATTAAATTTGAGAGAGAATTAATGCACGTTTAAAGAAATCTCAATCCTTGCGCAGCGCTATTAATTTATTTCCTTTCGGCGTTAATCCTGGCACATCGCTCGATGTGACCTTATTTATCGCAATGGCGCAATTAAGAAAATAAACACATTTTCGAGATCGATAAGTTTCTATCTACCAAGTTGTATCTTGACTGAATTAGCCATGAAAAAAAAAGAAGAAAAAAAAGTAGACTCTTAACTGTACACTCTGTTGACAAAGTGGGCAAAAGTTCTTGACGATGTAAAGGCTTTATTTGCACATTGTCGCTGATATAGTTGCAGTGGTACGTACACAGTATCGTGGCGATATGGAGAAAATTAATCGTTCGATCCAGCGTCTTATAAATAATAATAATTAATGAGCATCGATTTATACTTTTTATTTTCCAAAACTAATATTAAGGGGGTGTCCGAGTAAAATCCGACAGTCTTCGGACGCTGCGTAACGTGACGGAAGTTTTCGTATAATATATAACAATTTTTAGGCCTCGGTGGTGAAAAACGGTCGGACAATCTGTTCGCCACCGTGCGTTTCGTTATTTCTACAAGTAGCGAATAAATTATGATTGTTCATTGCGGCAGCGAGCTCGCTGAACCACAGTTTTGTCATCGTTGCTGTGCCGAAATGGTTAATTTATGAAAAATCAGGGTTAAAAGTTCTGTCATGTTAACCGACTTTGTGACGGTCAGATTTCACTCCGAAATCCCCTCGAGAATGTAATGTAACCAAAGAAATGTAACAAGTAAACCGTTTTCATAAGCCAAGCGCATAATCGCTAGACTTAAAACGAATTCGCGATTTAAATGAAAAATTTCTTACATTGAGCAAATATTTTCTTAATTAGCGAAAACGGTCGGCACACTATGCAAAACTACGTAGTATATATGCACATATTGTCGTTGGGAAAAAAAATTCTATTTAAATATTTTCACTGTCAATATAATTAGCCGAGTGTAAATCCCTAGATGCTGAAAGCAAGCATATTATTATTACAGTATATCGCTTTATAGACTTAGACGGTAGAAGGTCGCTCGACAATCGATACTTTAACGAACAATATCGCATTTTCTTTTTTCTCCATTTCTTTGCGTTTTGAAGGGCACAGCTCCGACATGCAATTCCCTCGTTTATCACGCTCCGATCTCACACTTCTATATATACATACGACTGCAGAATACGCGCATTTAGAAATTTATATAGATGCACGTACTCGAGATTAAAGGATGAAAGAACGAAAAGGGGCGAGGGAACAAAAAGCGGAGGGAAAAAAAAGGAACAATCAAATGTTGATAAACAAATAAGTTACCCGCAGCGAACCGCGCGTGCCCGTTAAGAATTACAACGGACAAGATAAAGGGTATGTGGGTGGGTGTGTGTGTGTGTGTGTGTGTGTGTTTAAGCGCAATTGTATGTAAGAGAGGGCAAACTTTGCAAGGTAAACTTTGCTCTACATATATAGAGCTACTAAATTATGCTCGCAATTATCCGAGTATGGAAGAAGAAAAACCGCAACGTCGGAACAAACGAATTTATCAAACGGATTATATAGGGGGAAATAATTTGAAAGTCCTCCCTCCCTCCCTCCCTCCCTCCCTCCTTTTGTTTTATAATTAATTTTTCTCTTTACTCCCTTTTCATTTCATTTCCACGTGTTTTTATTTTTCGTCCTTTCAACCGCGGATTAATTTTAATAACGGATAATGGCGCGCGTATTTTCGCACGCAAATGTATCCCGGGGACGAACGCGACGTTCGCACGAATATCTGTGCGCTCGTTAATTAACATAAAGCATGTGAAAATGGGGTCGATTTAACCATAACTGTAATGCTACAGACATACATACACACATACACATATATGTATAACATTCAACAAAATGTGGAAAAGTGTTATCACCAAATATATATCATTGTCACTAAGTACCCTGTTACTAGATTTCTTTCTACCTTTGGCTTATAAATCAGCAATTCTTTTGCTGTTTTTTTATTAAAAATTAATTTGTAAAATAATGTTTATATCGCTATTTAATTGAATTATCGATTAAGTTAATTAATTTAATACTATGCGCGCACTTTACTAGATACACACACTAAGTAGATGTTATTTCATTTTGTATCATCGAGTTCTAATTTAAACGGATTCTCCGAAGAAACGGCAATATCGGAATTTTTATTTAAATTCGGAGACTACAGTGGAGCAGCATCGCGAGGCCCCTCCGTACGCAAAATAGTCGTTTAAGGACACGTATCGACGAAATAATGAAAATAAAATTCATCGCGTTTCATGAACTTATTGCACATATTAGCATAAAGGAATCGTTCCTGTTCGCGGCGTATGTATACTATATGGCTCCGAAACTGAAAATAAGTATCCGTCGAAAATCCGGTCCTATTGTTCATACATAAGATTTCGATTTAAATGCATTTGAGTATCCGCAGTGATATTAAATATCACGGACTTTATGTGCATATCGATTATTATGATATGTCGATGCGCGAAAGGCCGAGGCGCGAAACGTCGGCTTGGGGCGCGAAAATTTTTCGCTAACTAAAGGCCTTTATCGCTTGTTCAGCTCAGTGTATATATATACATATATATACATATATACACACATGTACATATAATATGCATGTATGTCTGTGTTAAAAAATCAACCGAATGCCGATATTGACCGGCAGAAAATTGGCAGGTAGCCCGGGAACGAACTCGAGTGCGCCGATGGACATGAACTCCACTTGTGTGTGTGTGTGTGCGTGCGCGCGCATATATAAAAGTCGCAGACGAGAATTTATGCTGCGACCAACCGCGATGTACGTGCAAATATACATATAGACAACAGTGTTGGTATAAATATAAAAGCGATGCGCGTTGTAAGAGCGAGCAACCCTTGAAATATACCGTCGCTTCTTGACGGGCATCTATAAAGACGGCGGTATTTCTATTCTACGCTTGAAAAAGATAATCTCGCGTGCGATAAAAGCGCGTGTTTGTGCGTGTGTGGATGCGTGTTCGCACGCGGACGTGTTTACGCAGCTGCGGAGTCAAGCTGTATTGGGGCCCTAGGCGAATTTGGACTGGCGTCTGTTCAGGCATTCTGTTTCCCCTGAAAATTTTGAAAATTCAGTTTGACTAACGGACTGTTGTCGATCATTCATTATGAACTTTACATCGTGTGATATATTATTACGATAAAATTATAGGATTGCCAATCTCCCGCGAGTATATTTATTTATTCGATTGTGTAAGATACTTAAAAAGAATATATGTAGATTTTATTCTATTCCTTATAAGACAGTGCTCGCAATCTGATTTCTTATTGATTTTGACATTGAGCAGCTACTGTTTATTACGAGTATTTCGCTGGTACAATGAATTCTAATTATTCATAGTGGATAAATCTTTGGAACAATGCAAATACACGAAAGAATGCCTCGCATCTCCTTTTCGGTCTGAATATATTCGGTATCCCTAGAGGTGCCTCGGTATATTTCTCTAGAATTGCCTGCAAGACGCGCATCTCTGTTTATTTCGTTAGTAATTCCCTATTCACCGCGTAAAAAGCACACCTTGGAATGTTCACCGTACCGTCTTGCCGTATCCAACGTCACGTTCAGGCAATGATAATGAATTTCTCAGAACGATGGCTTCGACAAAGCTATTGTCCAGATAGTCGTTCAATGAATTATATCAGTGAAATTATAATTTAAATAATAAATAGGTAAATAAAACAACACCTGCTCTTTCCAGAAACTATTTGATCGCGAAATTCACGATCAAGCTCGCACAAATGAATTCCCCGAAGACGTACGTCGTTGCCGTTTCAACGAGCGAGGCTCTCGCGACGATCTCGCGACGCGGATGCAATCACGCCCTTCTCAATAATCGAGAAAGTACATCGACTCGTCCCGTCGTTCGAGCACGCTGAGTGCATCCATCACATTTTGCTCGGCTGAATCTGCAGACGCTCGTTATTATGCATAATCATGAACTTACGCGAAAACGGCGTCAAAAAAAAACAAAAAAAACAAAACAACATCAACAACAACAAAAAATTAATTACTATTAATTGGAAATCGTACAAGGCGCAGAGGAGTGAGGATACGGAATTATGCCTTTTCTTTGGGATAGGCTTGAATTTAATTTAATTATATTGAATTCATAATGAACTTGCTGTGCTCGTTCGGATAATGAGATAATAGGAAATGCCTTATACATGTATAGATAAGGCATTTTCCATGTTAATTTTTCACGAATCATTGTTAGAACATGAAGATGTGAATATAATTTTGGAGAGATCTTTGCATATATATATAGACGCAGGGCTGAGAGCTGTTCGAAAGCTTGGCAAAATTTACATTCGCTCGGCGAGTAACCCATGAGACGGTTATAAATACATAAAGCGGACGACGATGAAGTGTCCCGTGTATTTTTTTATCTCGTTAAAACTCGTCTTCGACCATTTCCTCAAGTAAGTAATTTTAAAAGTACACGGTTTAAAACAATATATAATTATAATGTTTTGTATATTATATATATATTGTACAGATTTTTTATAATTAAGTGCGCAAAACAGAGCTTTGGGCACTTTTTTGTTTTTTTAGTTTGTAAAATGCCTTATTTATTTCTCGTTATAAATCACTACATTTCTTGTCGGGTACGACGTAAAGGTTTTATTTAGGGGAAGAAAGGTCGACGGTACGAGGCGAAGCCTAGGGTTGTAAGGAGATGCGTGAAGAATCCTTTTTCGTACTGGGTAAGGAGTGCAGTTGTCCTCGTGAGAATCCGTATCAAGTGGCAAAAGGTACGATTTGTACGCTAGCATGAGAAAAACAGTATTTCACGCTTCTCGAAGATCCTCGCTTTTCTGATAATTTTGCGATATTCGCGGTATTAGATAATTTGAAAAATTCTTATTTCCCGTCAAGTACGAGCCCTGCGGAGTCTCTTGATCCAACTGTAGCGTCGTCATTCGTATATGTCAAACGAGTAAGATCTTTACAATCATTGCGTCACCAATCGCCCGGCCAGTCTTTGGTTAATTGTTACCACGTGCAACTTACCATCTACGTTTCCCAAACTGTCTCACCGGGCAAACAATCAACTCTGCCACACTCGGTATTGCCAAATACTATTTTACAATCTGGTAGTCGAGGCACGATTTTGCGCACTCGTTTCAGCTTGTAAAGTAGCTTCTTTTCTTCTTCTTCTGTTTTTCAATAGACTGCCAAGCACGCATTGAATACATAGGATTTTACGCTTTTGTCGTGCGCTACGGCGAAAGAAGAATTGGGGCAGTTTTGTATTTCCCGGCTAATACGCGATCGACTTGGTATTCGACGCGCCTGTCGAACGATTATTAAACTCGAGAGTTTTGCGCGAGCACAAAGTCAAGCGACTGCAATGGGCGTCTCTAAAGGTGGAACGGCGCTTGCGACAGGCTGCACTCGCGCGCCACGCAACGCCTCGGACTTCGAGCACCGGCCTGGGGCGCTTCGCTTACAGTAGCCTCGATTTGCACGAGGATTTGACGGTCTGCGAAGAGGGGCGGAGGGGGGGGGAGGAGAAGCGCGCAGTTTCGAATCGAGATTAAATCGACGAAGCTAAGTGCGCACGCGCGGGTGAGACGAGAGAACGTCGCGGAGAGTGCAGTGCGCGGCTGAACATTAAAAAGGGGTTGTATACTTAATGTGAAAGCGACTCGTTTAAGAGAGAGGGGGGGGGGAGAGCGAGGAAACCGGTAGCGATAATAAAGCGCGCAGTAAAAGAAGTACCAGAACAAGAGGAAAGAAGGGGTGGGGTGCCTGGAAGGAAGAAAAAGAGAGAGAGAGAGAGAGAGAGAGAAATAGAGCCGGAAAGCTGACGCGCGACTCGACGATCCTTATATATATATATACATCCTCGCGCGCGAAACAATATTTTGCGAGCAATTACGCGAGGGGAAGGCGCTCGCCCGTCGCCATCGTCGGATGAAAATTCTCCGCCTTCTTTCTTCTTTTTAAAGCCAGCCTCGTCGTCGCGCGATTCTTGCCCCCGTTCGCTCTCCTTCTCCCTCCCTCCCTCTTTCTTATCTCGCTCCTCTCATCGCCTCCAAGACTTCTTCTTCAGTTTGTCGAGGTCCGAAGTGAAGAAAGAGAGAGAGAGAGAGAGATAGAGAAGCCCTCGAAAAGAGCTCGAAAGAGCAGGCCTGGAAAAGAGCTCTGCATAGAGATTAGGGAAACGGAAAAGAGGACTTGCATACATTTATCCGTAAGTGCAGTCTTCCGCTTTCTGAATTTCTCTCTCTCTCTCTCTCTCTCTCTCTCTTTCTACTTCTTACCTCCGCTCTTAAAGTCCAAGAATCCGATGTCGGAATGCGAGAAAGATACGGAAAACGGAGATAGGCTCGATCGCGTTGGAGGGTTGGGTGGATAACATTGATTAGTACGTAAAGGCGACGAATCCCGTGGAGCCTCGCGACTCCTGCGCGGCTCGGCGACCTCGAGAGCGAGAAACGACCATCCCTGTCCGCGTTTCCCACGCGCGCGACACTCGAACTGACCGCCGACAGTCGAATACGGGACTCGGCCCGTCGAGCGCGCCTCGAAGGCGGACCTCGCGAGCGTTCCTCGTGGGCGAGCCCGTGCACGCGGCGCGCCGAGCGACTAGCGGTCTTTCCTAATCCCGTCACGTCGAGTTGGATTTGTCCGCCCTGGCGTCGTGCTCTAGCCGCGCGTGGATCTGCGAGTCGACCGGCTGAACGTGAATTTTTTATCGCTGAAACATTCAAGGGGGAGAGCGAGTAGCCGGCCTTACATTTCAAAGGTAAAGAGCCACGGCTGGGAGAGGGATGGAGGGAGGGGGGCGGCGAAAGAAAAATCCACGAAACATGGAAATACTTCATGATAATATAAATACTTGATAAAAAAAAAAAAAAACGTAAAAGTACTTAATGAGAATTATTCCAGTCTTGATGAACTGTCGCGTGCAAAAAGTCGTTCTGAAATTTTTCTTCTAAATCTGACTTTTCTCAATCTGACTGAATTCGAAGCAAGGAAATAAAAAAATCCACATTACGAATGCGATGTCTTGCAATCTTCGTGCGTTAGACATGAAAGAAAAATCTTTACTCGTCCGTAGACGGATTACATTGAGACGACTAAGGATGACGCTTTCCCAGTTGGTTGGACAAAATTTCTCTTTCCAATTAAGAAGGATCAATTAATTACAAAGCACATCGCATACTGCTACACGTCTGACCAATGCCGGCGCTCACTACTAGCTGCGTTTATCTCGCGTTCGTACTTTTATACGAAGATAACCGACGCTCATGAAAGATAATCAAATAATTGAAAAATTGCCAATGTGATGTTTCGCCCGACTGGAAATAGAATAACTTTCAAAGTAAGGAAAAAAAACATTGCGTTTTTTATAAAGAAATTGTCAGAAAAAGTATACCGATGCTTATATATATATTATAATAATTAAATTAATGATATCTGCTAATGTTTTATAAAATTGCATCGTAATGATCACAAATCCAGTAAAAATAATGAATTTTAACTGACATACTTATAAAAATTCACTCCTATTATTGATCAGAAATTAATGCATACAGAAAATTATCATTTTCAATAAAAAAAATATTGCGTATAAGCTAAGATATTGAATTTAATAAATGTAATGGTTTTATACTTTCATAAAAGCTTATACTGTGCAGCGGTATTAGAAAAACCGACTTATTGAACATAATTAGAACGTTGAAGCAAATAAAATATGCATTGTTTTGTAATAAACCATAATTAAACAGACTATATAAACTGTCTTCTAAAGTATTCCTTTAATATTTAAATATTTTTCATCTAATTTCGTTTATTCGATAATTATTCAAGTTGTATCACTATTACTGTAAATGTTTGATAAAGACGAAATAAATAATACAAAACTGTTCGATCGTTCCTTTTACTGAAAAACCTCGGTCGTTCCAATTTTTTTTAAGGTATATATATATATATATATATATATATATATATATATATATATATATATATATATATATATATATATATATATAATCTTTTTCCTACTTCTTTTCTTTCCTTTTCAGTAATTTTCAATCGCGACGCGGTCGAATCGGAGCAAACCCGCTCTTCGCGTCGACCCTCGAAGTTATAGCGGAAATCACATGACAGACAGAGGATATTAAACGTCCCTAAAGTTAAATATAAGGTAGAGTTATCGGTGAACAAGTCTTATATATATATAATAATAACTAGTGAAAATCAATTCCATCGATCGTACAGCCAGTATCTGGAAATAAAATGTAGGCTATCGTTTCTATAAAGTCGAATATCCGTATTTGCCTTAGCCAAATTGAAAGCAAACGAACCGACGAATTATTTATACGCACAGATCCTATAGATCTATATCGTCAGTTCTACTTATGTATATATATATATATATATATATATATATATATATATATATTACTTCCCAGAAGCTCTATATTGCAAGAGACGAAAATTGGCTATTTCACCGCGATCGTATATAAATATCGTAAAATAAATACGCTTGCTTAATTATTGGTGTAAATCAAAAAAAAAAAAAAAAAAAAAAAGAAAATCGGTTCGTTTTATTTCTATTCACTTGCGAGGTATAGTTCTTGGCGTCGCTTGTTTCAATATGACGAACGCTAAGAATTGCAAATTTACTTTGTTTGTTTTTTTTTTATCGTCTAATATAATCATAAACGTATTATATATATATATATATATATATATATATATATATATATATATATATATTACAAACAATGTAGGCTCGGGTGCTGAATTGAATTGACACAAATCAAAACTATCAACTTGTATTACATTTTAAGGTATAACAAGGAACCAAAGCAGTATATAATGAATAAACCGTATTGGCCCGAGCAGTGGCCAGAGTAGATCAGACCGGATCCTATAGCCCGAACTAGCGCGTCAGCTGATCTCGAACCTCTTGACACTTTCACAAAGCCAAGATACGACCCAAGGTCTACAACGTAAGTCCGTAAAAAAGCTTCTTTGTTTTTGTTTTTTTTTCTTGTTTTTTTCTTGTTTTTTTTTTTTTTTTTGTAAATGCATTGATAAGCTCCTAACAATCGACCGAACAATTTAAATGGGAACAAATTAATATGTTAGAAGCGTATCAAGTAATATTACGCGATAATAAGTCATTTAAGGTGGGGGCTGTCGCACTCAATATTTTATCGATGGCGGAAAAAGTAGAATCGGTTTAATTATTATTTTAATATACGTATAAACATTATTATCGTAAATTTGAGTCGATCGTATCCATTGTTCACGTCCATTCTAGATTACTGCGAAGTCTGTCCGTCAAACCGTGAAAGTACGTGGAAATAGAAACGTTTTGAAAATTTCATAATCAAAAATTCTAAATAAAATCTTAAAATATAGATACATTCTCGTGTTCGTATCATTTTGATTTCCAGAAAATTTGGCAGCAATGTCGAAGAGACGTAAATAAAAGGGTTTAGTGCAATAAAATTGTAATATTTTTATGCTTATATATATATATATATATATATATATATATATATATATATATATATATATATTATATCTTCAAAACTGAGCACTCGTCGTTATTCTATTGATAAGAAATCTGTACAGTATTGTTCCTTTGCAATAAAAAAAAAAAAATTTTTTTAAAGTGTAAAAATGGAATCAGGTAGTCGGTATTTTCTTAAAGTACCTTATATTTAGAGGTCAGATTTTTAAACAACCACCAGAGAGTAGGGGGGCGGGGGGATCCGCAATTTGAACCCAAGTCGTCCAACATATCATACGACGAATTTCTAAACAATGAATAATTAAACCATGTATATATATTATATTATATATATATATATATATATATATATATATATATATATATATATATATGAACCCTATATATACTCCCCATCCATCTACCTATGGCGTATCCATTAAAATTTCGATCAGCTCTCCAGGTCAAATTGTCCGGGCCATAAAGCGCGCTAATATAAACATCGCCAATTAGCCGTGAGGACCGCGCACGCCCGCGTATAATTAATTCTCGCGAGGAGCTACGGACGAGTCGGTGGGAGGAGTATGGACGGGGAGGGGGGGGGCGAGTGGAAAAGGAGTAAATTGGTTTCAGCGGAGCCGCATTATTTCGGATCAGATCCAAGCTTAACGCAGTCTTAACGTCGGTTCGCACGCTCGGATTCGGCTCGAATTTACATCGCGCGCGCTCCGTTGCCGCGCGTCCGTCAAGTCGGTCGTGCCTGCATCTGTCGCTCGAGCATATCTCTCACTCTCTCTCTCTCTCTCTCTCTCTCACTCTACGGACTAATTTATTCTTGCTCGTGGTATATTGTTTTATAATTAACCATTTTTACAAAATCTCCCATTTTTATTCGGTAAATGAAAAATAATTATAAACACGCGTAGACCAAGATCTAAGAAAATTTAGTAGAACAGTGTTTAAAATAATACTGTAACGTTAACTGTCGACGTTTCGGCTGCCGTACAATATATAACCTTTATCAAGTCTGTACATTATTATTAAATCACTACGAAAGAAAGTAAATAAAAAAAAAAACAAACAAACAAACGACAAAATCCTTTCTTTATCTAACATTTAGGATAATTTCATTAAATCATTAAGGATAATTTTCATACCGTAATCGTTAGCGGCAATTTTAGAATATCAAATGAATTTGTCGCGTTCTTGATAAGGGCTGTCGTACGAGCGCCCAAACGTTTCGATATAATTCGCAGCGATCCGCTCGCGATGCTCGTATTTCTACTTCGGGCGAAACCAGTAAAATAATTCTCATTATCGTGCCATAATAATCAAAGACGGATAATTCGCGTTTTTCGGCTTTCGAGTTAACGATCGGACCGTGGACGATCAGAATTGCAGCGACAGGCAGCGCGGTTTTACAACGCGTCAATCGGAAAGACGTAATTAATGTAACTTCGTTTGGGGAACGAGCAATAGAGATCGCGCTTATAATATACATTGACCGATAATTGCAAACCTCGTCAGCGGTAAGCTCTGAAAAAATATAACTCCTAATGTAGCTTTCGCGTAGCTCTTTGTTTCTTTCTTTTTTTTTTTTTGTTGCTTCGCCTGGAATTGGTTTCGAAAGCTCGTATATTTTGTAAGAAGTACGGGTGGAAATAACGCCGGGTATCGAAAATTGTCCTTGTATTTTTTATATTGGATAGTAGAGAAACGTATATATACAACGATCAACCAGATTCATATAACAGTGACATATATATAATTTCATTCCGTCACTCATTTACTGTGCCATCATTATCATCATACTTGTTTTTGACATGCTTAATATTACCACCTTTATTCAATTTTAAACTTTCTTTATACTTTATTTAAACGCAATAAAATGGAACCAAGAAATAGGACATCCGCATATATTGTACATAGTAGAACATATCCATTTTCCCATAGCAAAAACTTTAAAGCGCAATTCGTTCATGCCCCTTTAAATTAACATACTTCGCGATTATCAGTGGAAACTACACACACATATATATATATAGCAACCCAATTTCTGCGACGTAAGGCAGTATACAACTTATCATAGGATCGCTGCGCGATTTTTCGAAAGAAAATCTTGAACGATTGTATTGTAAATAATAATTTTTTGTATTAAAAAGTATTTTTTCACAAAGTTTTTTAGTGGATATTTATTTGGAAAGAGAAAAAGTAAAACAAACTAGAAGAGACTTAGATCTTTAAAATCTATACGGAAATGCTCCGGAAATGCTCGACTATGCCCGAAGGCTGAGTTTTTTCCACTCTGAATACGCGTTAATCAATATCAACAATAGCATTCTCTTATCTCGTGTTGTTGTTAGAATGATCTCTATGCATAAAAGGCCATACAATTAGTAAACACTAAAACATCTAGAAACGCTAGGAAATTAACTCGTCTATTTAATGAAGTGGATAGATGCGAGATGGCCCGTGTACATTTAAGACGGAAGGTGCGCTTTCACGGGGAAAAAATTGCATAAAACTGCTTTAATTAAAAAAAAAACTTGAAAATTTTGCCGCTTCAACGGAGGAGCGATAATTTGCTCGGTAAGCCTTTGTCTTTAATTCCAGAAAAGTGTATTTTTCAAGCTCGATTATTATTACAATTTTTGCAATAATTTTAGTCAATTCAATAGACCAAAAAGGAGCATAAGATTTTTGTTTCTTTTTTTTTTTTTTTGACCCAGCATACGTGGATTTTAGCTTGCATTTACGAAGGATGCTCACCACCCTCCCCCCCCCACCTCCTGCCCTCGTATGCGTGTATGTGCTATATAGTCTGCGGAGACGGTTGAACTCGGCTCAAAAATTCTGGATCGTGCGCGTTAAAATATCGTTCCCGATGCGATAATTAAAAATTGTCCCGTTTAGGAAGGGCGCCGATACGGTCTTTTTTGGGGACGTTAGGCGCGGTGTACAATCGATGAAATAATCAATTTTCTTTTGACACGAGGAAGAATCCGGGGAAAACCTTTAGCTTTTGGGTGGTGGAGAAATTAATTTTTTCCTCCTACAGTACACGCTCTTGACCGAAATTATTTTTTCTCCTCAAGTACGAGCTTGAGATAAAATAAGAAAATAGTAGGGCTCGTTATTTTTTTTTTTTTTTTTTGACAAACTTACTGCTTGTTGTTGTAGTTTTTTTTTTTTTAACCAATCTGTTCTTCCTTAGATATCAATATCAAATTCCCGGTAAAAATTTTCACTCGGACGATAATAAAAAATTACTTTGAGAAAGTAATAATGTATTACGCCATTGTTCAAAATGAGAATTATATTTGACGAGGGCACGACTGTCCCTTTTAATTCAGCAAGCTTAAGTTTTTTCCTCTAAATAAAATGTTTGATTTTTTTTATCATTTTGACATACCTTACTATCGTGTCGTAATAATCCTCGAAACATTTGGGGTTAGGTTTGCTAATATAATAACGAAAATGCGACTGGCGTTTTCAGCTACTTATAAAAAATTAACGATGAAAAGTGTTTCTAAATACAAAGCTTATTTTCAATATTTTAAGAACTGATCATTTTTATCATTATTTTTTTTTGTGTAAATTCAGGTTCCTGTAATGTTTTATAGTAATTGCATGCACTTTCGTTTTGAACACGCCCTTAAAACTTCTAGATTGAATGTTATGGAGCTTTAAAATATCGGGAAATGTTTTATTAGATCTTTTTTAGCATAAAAAACTGATTTTTTACATACTCTTAATAAAAAAATTCCAGTGTGTTTTTTAAGTTGGTAAAAAATTGATATAATTCGTAATCGATACGATTTGCGCGTAATCGATACGATTTAATCACAGAATAAATAAATGTAAAGAAATAAAGAATAAAATTGGCAACTTAAGAAAAAACTCCGATCTCACAAGTCGTAGAGCAAATAAAAAGAAATAGTTTCCTGAAAGTTCAAAGTTTTCTGTATTTGCTCGTACAGCATCCAGGCAACGCTCGAGAGGGGCAACAAAATCGACGACGAAATATATAGAGCGAGTATTTAACTAGCAAATGAGGTGAACAAAACAGAACACGTTTCAAATAAGTTTGCGAGAGTCTGACAATGTTACATATAAACGAAGATAGAGGATATTCATTAGCTAAGCGTAACAAAAGTGTGAAATGCAAATAGAGAGAGAGAGAGAGAGAGCGGGGGGAGGGAAAGGGAGAAAGAAATAGAAGGAAGAAAATCAGGGTAAATAGACAAGCGAGCACGTACAAAAGCACTCGATACCACACCCGTTGAGTGTGCGAGGGTGAGGGCGAGGGGGGGTGGTTTCAGTCAATGTAGAATGTAAATCTTATAATTCAATCAGAGGGTATTGAGTGAATTTTAGCCGCGTGCGCGAATCACGAGCTTATAAATAACCGGACCAACGAAGCGGTATCTCTACCCTGCAAACGATGACCCGCATCTCTCTCTCTCTCTCTCTCTCTCTCTCTCTCTCTATCCATTTCCTTCTATCGAACGCAGCATACGTACGAGGATTACCTCGAAAACAATGCACGCATGCATACATACTTGTCTCTCGAGCGTTATATTATCGTGGCGAAAAGGTTCGCGATCTTCCTTGACCCCCCTGCCGCCGCCCCCCTCCCCCCGCCCACAGACGCGATGCATCCGCGCCGCCTTCTCCTTGCCACTTTTTCTAATATATATATATATATATATATATATATATATATATATATATATATATATACTACTACTACTTCATATATCCTTCGCCAAGCGCAGTACGCATCGATCGCATCCTGGGGGCGGGAGGAGGAGTGGCGAACGGAGATAAAGAGAGAGAGAGAGAGAGAGAGAGAGAGAGAGAGAGAGAGAGAGAGAGAGAGAGAGAGGAAGCGAGAGCAGTCAGCCGAGCATATACAAAGGTATGAAACACCAGTAATTCTTTTATATCGTTCGTATCTATGTTTACCTGCGCCACTTGCTAATAACCCACCCTCTACCGCCCTATGAAAATGTAAACACAGCGCGCTAAGGGTCAGACAAGGGGGGGGGAGAGGGAGCGAGGCAGAGAGAAAGCATTAAAGCTGCACTTGTAAGAAGTGCAGTCGACGAGAGTGGGTGGATCATACAGTACGATATATATATATATATATATATATATATATATATATATATATATGCATGCACGCATGCATGTATGTATACATCTATGAGACACTTACGCGTAGCGGCGTAAATTGCACTGCGTGTGGGTCGCGTGTGCGGCCGATAATGCCAATGGTGTGCGATGCCCGCGGGCGTCGCGCTCGTGGGCGCCCCCCCTTCACCGTCCTCGCCCGATGATGGGCAGACGACGACGACGACGACGACGACGACGGCGCCGCGGTCCCCCTGACGAGCGGCCGGTGTCACGGGACGCGACGACCGCGGCGACTGCCGCCACCGACGCAGACGACGACGACGACGACGGCGCCGCCGCCGCCTCCTCGACCTGGACACGAGCGCGGCCGCCCGTCGGGGCTGCCGATCATTTTCGCACTGAGCCCGACCCACCCCCGGTCGCGTTGGGGAGAAACTCGCCGGGCCGAGCCCTCTCTCATTCTCCCTCTCTCCCTCTCTCCCTCTCGCTTCCCTGCCCCTATATCCGTGAGCCAGCTTATCTTCATTTGTATGCGTGCATGTGTGGCATGTGCATGTGTGTTTGCGCGCGCACGCGTGTGTATTTGTAGGGGTGACGTTCGCTCGGCGCGCGCGCACCATGCCCTACGGCATCTCGCGGAAATTGCGAGGAAACTGCAGCGCAGCCGCAAGAGCTCCGCGATTAAGGGGCGCGTGACAATGATTATACATTGCTTGGAAGGTCGTATATATATATATACACGTGATCCGCTTCCTCGCTGGGGGATGAAAACTGACCACTGTCAATATTCTAGTTATATAAACGTGTAGTCATATTTCTAGAGGGCGTATGTATGTATGTATGTACGTACGTAGAACAACCTTACTACTTTTAGATACAATTATGTGTATAAAGTTCCCTATAGAAGATAAGGAGGTTATATGCGGAATATATATGAATAAGCAAGAAAATATTATTTGCATGTCTGTTAGACGAAAAAACATTGGCAATATATCCTTTTAACAACATCTAGTTAGAATTTTTGGGAGTTTAACAAACTGTATGTCTAGAATTTGTGCTATACTGCTTGTTTACGTGTCTTGAAATAACTGGCCGTTTCTACTTAAAATACATTGTTTGCCCGGAATATATTTCCAGCTTAATTTTATATTTTTATTTTATTTTCATTTGATGAACAAAATAATTAAGAATCACAGATATACATATATCTTTTAGTTCATTTTAATAAATCCTTAATGAAATAAGTGAAATAATGTTGCAAAAATATAAGAAGCATAAGAATAAATACCAGAATCGAATATTTAAAAAAAATAATTCCATAATATTAAAGAATTTTATATTAATTAATAATATTTTTTATAAATGTAAAATTAAAATTCTGTATAAGACTTTATCTCTTCATGATATGAAGATATGTTTGCTAAATATACATATTACGGTGATTTTTAATTAATTATAAATATATTAAAATTGCATTTATAATTTGAAACAATGTTATTCAGCGATTCATATCATACTATATATATAATATGATATACTATAATAATTTCAGAACCAAACTTCTGGGATATTAAAATATATATTGGTTTACATGATTATATGTATACATGCTAAGTTCCGGTTGGTTCCTACACAGCTGCAATAAAAAAGTTGAATGAATACTATGTCAGCTGATATTCATTTCAATCATATGTTTTAATATATAACATGCTGATATTCAATTAATCATCCCCACGCACCGTTGCCAAAATCCCCTATTGCATTAGTTTCAAGTTTTTAGTGAAACAATTGTCAGCGACTTCAGCGATATCTATAGGATACATCTGGAAAACTGTTTAAGCTTTCAAATATTTCTAAAGGAGCTACAGAAATTTGCATTTTTTTTGCAACAAACACAATTGCGAGGATTGCATCGAGCTTCTTTTATGTATTCAATAAATTAATTCTACATATTCTTTAACTTTTCTGTAATATATAAGACCTTTTATGATACCTTACCCCAAGGCCCATATCTAAAACATTTAAATTGAATGTACCTTGGGGTCAAATAAAGACGATTTTCTAATAAATATGGGACCGGTGAATAAGACAAAGAGTGTGTGAGAAAGAGAAAGAGGTAGCAAATAAATAACTTCCTATATCCATAATTTAAAACGTAGTTTGAAATAGTAATAAAATTTATAACACACCACCGCCAGAATTATTGACTCCACAATCACGTCCGCAACTAGCCTCCAGGCCTCTACCCTCTAATAGTATACGTAGTATATGCTCGAAGTTGTAAACCATAAAAATTATTCATTATAGCTAAATTTTCTAAAAATTAAGAAGTATTTTTTCATAAATATTAAATGCAAAAATGTGTAAAATAAATATAAAATAATAACTCAAACATAATTATAATTAATTAATACTACGTATCTAAATTATAAGTATAATATTTCTACTCAAAATAATTGTTTTTTAATAACGTAGTATATACAAAGCAATACGATATAAGTCAATAAATATACTAGAATGTTACTATAATATAATTATATTTTATCAAATATTATCTGCCGAAAAAAATCAGGTAAAATAAACATGAAATAAACATCTGAAAATTCTAACCTTTATTTAGGTATAATATATTTGATATAATTTTGTAGTGATTGTTTATCTCATTTTATTAAGAATAAGTGCAATATTTTTTAATCGAAAATTATGAAGAATATTGAAATAAAAGCGAAAGTAAATAACATTGATGAAGTTGAACAAAAAGCAAAAGAATTAAGCGATTCGCCATTGCTTGTTATTAATCAACACGATATTTTTTTTAAATTATCAGATGCAAAGTCAATTAATGGAAATCGATTAAAATTACGTCAATTTCAGGTACGTTTTATGTAATATATAATTAATAAATCTATGCTAAAACTGAAATTATTTAGAATTATAAACTAATTAGGATGGCACTGGAGAATTAATTTTTTATCAAAGGCCAAATGTTAAAGGACCAAAACTATCAAATTACACAAAAACAGATTTGCAGCCTGAAAAGCGAAATGAATTAAGGCAAATATTGACTGAATCTAATGGAATTTTAGGTACTGTTGAAAAAACTCGGCATCTTTATATGGTTGGTCAAACAAGAATTCACATTGATCGAGTTGTTAATTTAGGAAATTTTGTTGAACTTGAGGTATTATATTATATATTCTTAAATACAAGTATTTTAGTTGTTTGTACGATACACAGTTTGAATTACTTAGGTTTGTTTAGATGATAAGGATGATCTAATTAAAGGAGAGGAGATAGCTAAGAAAATCATGAAACAACTTGATATTTCAGAAGACGCTTTATTATCTGGAGCATATCTGGATATGATTGTAAATTCGGACAAATAATTATATTATTTAACTATTATTTTTGTGAAAAAAATAAATTTTTTTTTTAAATAAATAGATTTTGTTTAGTTTTGTAATATTACTGCATTTTTAATTTCCCGCCAAAACGTACATGTAAAGCTATGTCAATATAAGCATCCATTGAGCACCACTGCACCATACTTTCATGCCACTGTATAGACTGGTATAGATGACACACGTCCACATTAGATCAGCTGATGACAAGCAGTGGTAGAGAGCACTAATCCTATCTATATGTCATGATTCATAATAAACGAAACTTATAAATTATAAATGTAAATGAAGATTCTTATGTTTCTCACTTGGTTAAGTATTAGAACAATCTTATGAAGTAGTTGATTATAGATTTTTTTAAGGTAACAATTCATCAATAAAAAGAGTCAACATGAATAGAATGTTTGTTTGCATTTATCAATAACAATCATCACAAACTCCAAAATTAGTTTATTAATTAATATTGTTTCTTAGTTGACGGATGTCAACAAATTTATGAAGTAGTACATAATATAACAATGGAATCTAAACCCAAAAGTGAACATTTATTAGCCTTGAAAGGTAACATTATTTTAAAAAATTTATACCAAATAATATTGCTCTTTTATATTTTAAAAATAATTAGCATATACCATTTTTAAATAATTTTATTGTGATGTCTAGTTATGAGGTTAACTAGACCAACACTTGCAAGTCCAATTGTTGTTACTTGTGATTCTACAGATTTGCCAGGTAACACATTAAATGTAGAATTAAAAAATGATTGTACGGCGCTTCAAGGCATGGAAACTGTAGCTATTGGACAATTTATGATTTTACCACAAAGTTTTGGGTAAATGATTTACTGTTAATGTATTTTAATATTAGTATTTATTTTTTGTTTATTTGTACAGGAATATTTATCTAGGAGAAATTTTTTCAAGTTATTTATGTGTTCATAATGGTAGTAATCAAACAGTAAAAGATGTAACAGTTAAGGTAAATGGAAACTTACTTCTTAAAACAATGATATTGCTACAAAATAATCTTTTTAGGCTGATTTACAAACCAGTACTCAAACTATTCCATTATCAGGCCAAAACTCTCAATTATCTGAATTATTGCCAAATCATACAATTGATGAAGTAATTCATCATGAAGTAAAAGAAACTGGAACTCACATGTACATATAAAATAAATTTCAAAATACTTATTTTACTCTTATTATATGTTAATTATTAATCTTTTATGATTTATTTTTTATAGACTAGTTTGTGAAGTTACATATACACCCCTTACTTTAGGTGGACAAATTTTATCATTTAGGAAGTTTTTTAAATTTCAAGTTGTTAAGCCATTAGATGTTAAAACAAAGTTTTATAATGCTGAAAATGACGAAGTATATATTGAGGCACAGATTCAGAATTTAACAGCTGGTCCTATTTGTTTAGAGAAAGTAACATTAGAATCGTCACATTTATTTACTGGTATATATTTAATATATTATATATACAATTCGAATTATTATTTACTAATTAATTATTTTTCTTGTAGTTTTAACTCTTAATTCCAATGAAAACCATGAATCAATTTATGGTAAAATTAATTTATTAGATTCTAATCATAGTCGACAATATCTTTATTGTCTAAAACCTCAAGCAAGTTTAGCTAAAGATCCAAAAATGTTGCATAATGCAACAAATATTGGTAAATTAGATATTGTCTGGAGAAGTAATATGGGTGAAAGAGGTCGCCTTCAAACTAGTCAATTACAAAGAATGGTAATTAATAAAATTTAATTACTAATCAGTGCTTTATATAAAGTTTCCATGTATGTACATATATGTATGCATTTACTTTTAGACAACAGATTATGGAGATCTTAGAGTTTGTGCAAAAGATATTCCTGCAAAAGTTTGTCTTGAAAAACCTTTTAATTTCAAAGCTCACATAGTAAATACATCGTAAGTTGAATTGCAAAGTGTTTTGTTTAAGTGTTTTGCTGTTCCTATAAATTATTCATCAAATATTTTTTTTAGAGAACGACCCATGGACTTATTACTAAGTCTACAATCAAATACATACGTAGCATGGAATGGTATCTCAGATAAAATGATTGGAACATTAAAACCAGGAGAATCTGTCTATATTCCACTTTGTTTAGTTCCATTAGAATCTGGACTTATTGTAAGCTTTGAATATTCTTTAATTTCCATACAAAGAGTGAATCAAAATAGATAATGAATTTAAATGTGTTTTCAGGCTATTTCAGGCTTAAAATTAACAGATACATTTCTTAAAAGAGATTATGATTATGATGATTTAACACAAATATTTGTAAATAATATAGTGTAATTTTATATTTATGAAAATAAACAAGATATTTTATTTAAGAAACGTTTTATTTCAAAGATTTGATTGTTGATACAAATCATAAGTATGTATCAAGACCAGTAGTTTTTTCTGTTTCACTAACGGCTCCAACTGCACAAGCTAAGAGTGTTTGAACATCTTGGGGTTCATTACCGCCATAAATATAACCATTTGCTTTATCAACAGCATTTTTAACATTCAGTAGTAAGGCTTTATTTGATATATCTAGTGGTATAAAACTTACAAGACTATAATCCTGTACAAGCGAAATCAATGTTTCATTTAATTTTTTATATCTAAAAAATATAAAATATTAACAATGCTAAACTAAAAAGAAATAATTAAAAACTGTAACAAATGCATACTGTGGTAAAATACTATCTTCGTTTAATTTTTCAAGAAGATAGTTCAAATCTAAAACTTCTGTATAAAAATCAATATTGAAATCTAGTTTATCACTAAAGCGCTTCATTTCGTCCAATTTTGTCATTACATTTACATGAGGTAATCCCAATTGTAACATTGTAATAGTGCAAACCATTAGAGATGAAAGATATTTGCCTAAATTAAAAATTTATTTACTTTTCACCATAAATCATATACATAATTTATGCAATGATAAAAATAAAATAAAATTTATACCAGGATCACTGCAATGATGTGAATCCATTAGATGAACACTACAGAGTCTCACCATGTTTTCTCCTAGTTTTTCAGCAATTTTATTCATTGATTCATGGTGAGTATATAATTCAACCTGACAAATTATAATATTGTAAGTATCATAATTACAAAAAAAAGGAACATTGTAATATTACCTGTCCAGGACAGTCAATTAATATATAAGAATTTTTTAAGTTTAAAATTTTTTTTATTAACCAATCAATATTTTTTTCTAAAAATTCTATACAATAAACTAAAGCTCCATTTGGACCAAGTTTATAAAGTTTCATAACTTCTTCATGTTTGATTAATTCTGAAACATCTACTGCTGGTTTATATCCCATATTTTCATTGGCTGGATCTTTAAAGCATTTATAATAATTTAAGAGTTCGATTTTATCAAATAATGATTAAATCAAAATAATTTACCAATATTAACTATGGCTACTTTTCTTCCTAAACTTTCAAGAAACTGTCCCATCTCATTGCAATAAGTTGTTTTACCACTACCAGGTGGTCCTATTACAAGTTGTCCAAAAATAATACTCATGATGATTATATCTCAGAATTAATTTTTTTAACTGCACTTATTATTTGACGCAAAGTCGAAACTTCGTAGTCTTTTAGACAAATTGAAACTAATAATGATTTATCAACTTTTATTTCCTGAGCAATATACCTTGATGCAGCATGAATTTCTGGTTCATCTTTCCCAAAAATCACTCTAAAATATATAAATTTAATTTTGTCACAGACATAAACTATTAGTTTTTTAATAACAACTGAGATAACATACTTGGTACTATACACGTTAGTATTATGTTCACGAAGAACGGATTCTTTTGTAACAGAAACAAACGATCCAAGTTTTCTATACTGACTGACAATTAAAAATACACGATCGCTAGAAATAGATGATTTACAGGTTAAGTCATTACCAATTTGGAATTTATATCATAATAAATTATAATATTTAAAATTATTTAATTTAATAGCCTATTTATATTTCAATTATTTAGTAATCGACTTACTTGTAATCATTTAAGACTATATCAGTGGAATTATTATTAATAATGAGACTGCAGGATTTATTTATCATACTGTTATTTTTAAAAATATAGCTACCATTGATAACGAGTCAATTTTTTGTTTTCATTGCAACAATAAAACTGTTTTGCCTCAAAAAAGGAAGACAATTAAACAATGCAAACTTTTTGTTAGAATGAACAAACAGTGCGGTAGTTACTAAACAGAAAAAAGGCAACCTGTTATTAGGAAGAAATTACAATTGCATAGCGAGAATTTCCGAACACTACTTTCGGCTAAATTCGCCGCTTTACCAATATATTCGTCATAATATATAAAGTAATATCCCGCGCATATAATATAGATATAGTAAGGGAGGGGAGCTATGAGACTCGCGGCGCGGGATTCGTTACAATTTTTGAAAATTAATTGAGTAAGTTTTTGCCAGATCTTCTATGTATAAATGAGCTCCCGAATTGAGCCCGTGTCCATATTGTTCTGGTACATTTGGACTTCTCTATTTACCAAAAGCTCACGTATTTACACCCATGCAACTTTGCGCCCATGTATTGGTCAGCGCGAAACTATTGATTTTTCCGAAAGATCGTAAGTAAAATTCGTAGTCGACCAATCCAGGCTTGCGCGCGGCAATTTCCGCCCCGCAAAAGGGGCGCAAAGACCATTTGCACGCGTGTTCGCCTCGATTCGTCCTCTCTCGCCTCTTCGAGATGATAGGTGTTATATAGAGGGGGGACGTGCGTGTGACCAGAGTGTGACATGTAGCTCGCCCCCACCTGATATATATATATATACTATTTCTCTTTCCGACTCTTTCTACTCGCGCTTCGCTGTCCTCTTGTATAAACCGGGTATATATATATACACACACGACATATGTGGATACTATATATATATATATACATATACGAGTAGTTTTGCTGATACTACTTCAGCATATAGTATCCTTTTTCTCTCTCCCTCATAGCTTCGCAGCCCTAGGCTAGGGTGTGCGAAAATCGATAAGCCGTCGGCTCCCCGCGCTAGAGATAGCTCAAAACCCTACACGCGTCGGCCCTTCGCCTTTCTCGCTCGGTCTCTCTCTCTCTTCTCCTCTTCTTCCTCCTCTAGCTCTCTCTCCCTCCTCTCTCTCTTTCTCTCTCTCTCTCTCTCTCTCTCTCTCTCTCTCTCTGTCTCTCTTTGATATAACACAAAGGAGCTGCGCCCGCGTAGGCATCCCACATACAGTCCCTTTTGCCCTTAGTGCGCGGCTAGACCGAGTCCGCAGAACTCCTCTATACTTTCGTTTCTACATACATTTTAATAATTGTTGTATATTATCTATATATGTATAAAAATATAAATAAAAATAATTCGCGCGAATTTTGGTACGGGTTGAAGTAAAAAGGATCACAATAAGCGGTGAGCCCTTAGCAACGCGACGCGCTACCGCCTCGTCCTCGTGGCCAATTTTTCGCGCGCCTGTTCACGTGTACTTGCCTCCTACCTCATACTACTTATTATATGTATATATATATATATATATATATATATATATATATATATATATATATATATATATATACATACATACATACATACACATAAGTGACTCGCCAAGCGATCAAGCGCGGAGTGCATATATATATATATATATATATATATATATATATATATATATATATATATATATATATACATATACACACAACTGCACAAAGTGCGCGCAGCCTTAAAAAGAAAGAGAAGAGTATTAGCTGTGACTTGCGAGTACGGCGCGCCCCGCGAATTTAGAAAATATGCGCGAATTATTATTCGAAGCGACGACCGGAAGTGAACAGAGGGCGCCCGGCCCGGCATAAGGCTTCGCGAATGTAGATTGCGCGTACATTTACACATATGTACACATGTGACGAACACGCATGCAAATATATAGTTTCCATTATAGTGGGAGGACTGACATGTAAATATATATATATATATATATATATATATATATATATATATATATACATATGTATATATAATATGTACTGGTACAATAAGGGACGCGGAGTAGTCACTGACATTGGTTGCGGGATATAAACATTTTTTTATACAGCGCGCAAAGACCCCATTGTTACATATTATACTCAAGTAGCTATATATCCTCCTCTTGCTCTCTCTTTCTTCTCTGTTCTATTGTATATACGTCTCTTACACTCGTGAGCTCGCATTAAAAGCTCCCCGGTATATGTGATAAACATGTTAGATTACATTACATAGGGTGAAGTGTGCGGATGTACGTGTGTATAAACAAAACCGCGCTCTGTCGACAGCCGCAAAGTTTCGCGCCGCGCTTTCAGACTGTTTTTTTCCTTGTATTATTACTCCGTTTTCTCATATTTTAAATTCGTAGATACGCATATGTGTGCATAAAGGTATATATATATATATATATATATATATATATATATATATATATATATATCCATATGACTCCACGGTACGTACGTGAGGAGAAAAGTGATAAGTGGTGACTGGTGACTGCGCGCGCTCTTCTCTATATTCGTGTGCCGAATATATTCTGCACTTTCTTTCTTTGCGGAAGCTGCAGTGTGTGCGTATACAATACGTATACGCATACATCAAGCATTAAATGTACATTATTAGCACTCCGTGACGACTGTGTTATGTGATCTCTGGCAATCATCCGGTCCGTCGTACGTCATTGTTAATCCAGAGTACAATCCTCTTATAAATATAGAAAAACCGAATATATTAACTCTGCTTATACCGCCGCTTAGTCTCTTCAATATAATTGATAATTATTATAGGATAGCTTGTATATATTATATATTATATATTATCATAGCCGTATATGATACGCGTCCTAACATTATTTCCTTTTACTACTGACGCGCTTGAGAATTATTGCTCTACTGAGCATTATTTTTTTATAATTAATTATTCTCCTTCCTTTCTGTTCTTTAACAGATTATAATAAAACAAATTGGGCTACTTATATTATTTTATAATAGTGATATATATATATATATATATATATATATATATATATATATATATATATATACACCGTGCAGACAAGCCCGGTCAAAGTATAGACCGAATATACACGTAAATACAACTCGCAAAACTCCAAGTTTTTACATTATTCTATATCAATCGAAAAAGAGCGCTTTTCTCTATATTGTGGCTGCGGTGCGTGCGGTGCGCGCGCGACCGGGAAAACTTCGTAGTGTCGCCGGGGCACGGGGGAGGGGCGGCAGAGAAGGAGGAGAACGACACATCGGGCTTTTTTCGCGCGCGGTAGCGGCGGCTGGCGGCGGCGACTGGCGGCTGATTTACCTTAATCCCTGCAGCGCACCAATCAGTAGTAAAAGGCGAGGGATTACAAAGGGCTCGGAATTGAGAGTAGATAATAAAGAGCTTCGACATCGACCCTTGAGATCGAAAAGAGACGGATAGAGAAAGAAAGAGATATTGTTTATATATACTATATATATATATATATATATATATATATATATATATATATATATATATGTATATATACATATATATAGTGTGAGAACTTGAGAGGTTGGAGCTTACTTGGAGAGTCGTGTATATAGGAGAGATAGAGAGAGGTAGAAAGACAGAGAGAGATACAGAGACGAACAGAGCAAGTGCGCCTTAACTTTTGGATTCGCAAGGGCAGATATTCGGTGGCGACAAAATGTCGTGCACCTACGCTGATGGTCTGTCGCCATATGAAGACAAAGGCGTCTTGGGTTTAGAAGAGGTAAGACATAAGAGTTATACTAATTTTTTTTCCTATCCTATTTTTTGACTAGCATAATTTATCTTTTGATTTTGACTTTTTCGTGCTTTTTCTTTGGCGCCGCGCGCTAACTATTTGCGACTACGGTAATGACACAAATGTTAAAATTTTTTACCGAGTGATAGTGTTCGATGACAGTTGATTAATATCGTGTAATTACAATTATAATATTGACATTTGAAATATTAATTGGTATATTGACAGTTGTCGCCAATCGCGTACTTTAAAGGTTAGCGATTATCAGTTTGTTGTTTTAAAGTATTAAAAAAAATACAACTGAATTTACTTTGCATATGATTGTTTTGTTTACCTTTAGATGTTCCGATAACGAATTATAATTTTTTTTTATTCAATAATTATTACAATAATATATTTTTAATATTTATTTTAAAAAAAATTCTGGTTTAAAACACTTCTTTATAAAATTTTATTCTGATTATATATTATTGTAATTCTAAAAATTCTTTGATAAAAACATTGAAAATAACATCATTAAATAGTTTTTCCGTTATTTATATCATTGGTCAAGTTCATGTTTAAAAAAAAAAATTAATATATACTTTTACAATTTTAGAAGTATGATACTGATGAAACACTCACACTTAAATGTGAACTACTGGCTGATTGGATCAAAGGTGCTCGACATGTAGTTGTTCACACAGGTGCAGGAATAAGTACCTCTGCAGGAATTCCTGATTTTCGGTATTTACATTTAATTAATATTTATATTTTGATTTTTACTTATACTAACTTCATTTTTTATTTTATAGAAGTCCCAATGGAGTTTGGACATTAGAACAAAAAGGTTTAAAACCTGAATCAAGTACCTCATTTGATGAGGCAATACCTACTAAAGCTCATATGGCTTTAAAAAAACTTATTGATACAAGTAAGTGATTTTAGGCCTTGATTGTTTTGATATTATACTGTATTTTATCATTAAAGTGACTTCTTGTTCAACAGTTCTATAAAAAAATAAATTTTAAAAATTTAAATAAAAAACTATGTAATTGTTTAATATTTCATTTCTAAAGTAATTAAAATTTGTTTATAGTAAAATATTTTCTATTTTTAGATAAAGTCAAATTTGTGATTAGTCAAAATATTGATGGGTTGCATCTTCGCTCAGGTGTTTCAAGACAATATTTGGCAGAATTACATGGTAATATGTTTGTGGAACAGTGTGATAAATGTGGAAGGTATATAAGTATATTTTAACATTACTGAATTTAATATTTTTACCCATAAAACATAATTTGTAAAAATAATATGATTTATAGGCAATTCATTAGAAACTTCGCAACAAAAAGTGTTGGCAAAAAGTGTTTAGAAACAGTGTGTAGATCAGAGCAAATTGGTGGCAGACCATGTAGAGGAAAAATGCACGATACAATTTTAGATTGGGAGCACAATTTGCCAGATAATGACCTTGCATTAGCTGATCTTCATTCAAGGTACAAATCGATAAACTAATATTTTAATGTTGCTTATGGATATAACTTTCGAACTTTTTTTTATTACCTTTAAATTATTTTAGTGTTGCAGATTTAAGTGTATGCTTAGGAACAACACTTCAAATTATTCCAAGTGGAAATCTGCCACTTTATACAAAAAAATATGGTGGTCGATTAGTTATATGCAATTTACAACCAACTAAACACGTTAGTATTTTAAAAATATAAAATAACAATTACCAGTAATTTTTTGATTTTATATATAAAATTATTTCAGGACAAAAAGGCAGATTTAATTATAAATGGTAAACTTGATGAAGTTATTGAAACTGTTATGAAAAATTTAGGACTTGATATTCCAGATTATCAAAGCTCCTTAGATCCAACTCGAAATACTGACATAAATTGTCGTGAAATGGATTGGACGATACCAACTAGTAGAATAAAAGAAATGAAAATATTGTACAAAAAAGTTTGTACACCAGTGAAGCGAAAGCGCAGAGCAACATTTATGTATGAACGTGAAATAACAACAAAATACACACCTAAACGTAAAGATAAAAAGCAAGAGTTTTCGGTAAAAAAAGAAGAAATCGATAACGGTTCTTCTTTAAGCAATTTTAACGAGGAGAACAACGCAAACCAAGAAACTGTAGCTAAATTATTAGAGACATCAAATGATAATTCAAATGAGGCTACAACGTGTATAGATCTTCCAGCTGAAGAAAGTAATGTTACGTAGTAAAATATTGTATCAAAAGCAAAAGAAAGTATATATGATTATTACATTATATTTCTTAAACGCAACAAATTAGTTTATACATGCGTAATATGTCATTGTGATTGTGCATAAAAAAATTTCATGCATAAACAACATATACATGTTTATTTGGAAAAAAATGTGATCAATGACTGCTTTAATTAAAAAAATATAAAAAAATTATTTTTCCTTCTATTTGCTTTCCAAAAAGTTGATCATAATACTAGATGTATCAACTAATTAAATATTGATATGTTACTATGGAAACCAAACTGTTATTTTTTACATTTCCGACTAAGGACGATTGTAAACATAGTTGAAAAGTTTTAATCTTTATCTTGTAGTAATAGTAATTAAAAATTTTAAAAATATGTCTATAGAAAATTTAACTCATTGCTCTAAATTAACATATCCTATTGTAAAACACGACGAAACAAATATTAAATTAGAAGATCATTTACCTTATCCAATAATATGGAATTCTGAAACGCATGATATATTTGTACAACCTAAAATTGAAGATCCAAAAATTGGTAACTGTTTAAAAATTTTCATTGCATATATAGTATATTCTGATAATTGATAATATAATTGTACAAGGAAGAAGAAGAGAATTGTTAATGAAGTATTTTAGAAGGCATGCTGCTAAAGAAGCTTTAGAAGAAATTCTAGGGACTGCTCCTTTACCTGAATCAATATGTTCGAGTGAATACATTGATAATTTCTGTGACACTCATTTTATTCCATTAATGGATAATTCTGAATTTGATGTTAAGGTACATAATTTACAGTTAAATTCATTTTACTAATTGTTTTTTAACATATACTTTTTTAAAGAAGCTAACAAAAAACCCTTTGTATGGTGGAAATGAACTAACATACTATAAAGAACAATTTGATAAAGGAAATTTAAAAGCTATTACAGAATTACAAAATAAAAAACGACCTTTTGTTAGAAGATCCCTTTTTACAACACCTCCAGAACTTGCACTAGACGAACCTGTAAATGGATTTTAAGAAATAAAACGTTTTAATGTTATTCAGAGTATTTATGTTATAGAAAGAAATATGATATACAGATCAGGTATATACATATGCACAAGAACTTAACTACATCGCTCAAAATAGATTCAAGAAAATTCGCTTATTATTCTTGAATATAATAAAACTATTTTAGTTTATTAATATATTTGTATAGTTAAATGAATTAAACAATTTAAATCAGCAAAGTACAAGTATATGCAATATATTATAGATTTGACAATTTGCTACTTAAAAGAAACAATTCCTAAGATCAGTTATTACAGTTCGTTCAAAATTTTAAGTTTTATTTAACTTAAAATCATCAGTTTCACTCAATGCACCATCATTGAATCTAAGAAAGTTCTTTAAAAAGACTTATTCTTAAGCATAAAATAAAAGATAATTATGAATAAGAAAGTAAGATACATAATCACGCACGAAGGGAAACAAACTGATGAAAAACGTCTAAAATATGTGGATCTAAGTCAGGAGTAAAAAGTAATGTTTCTAATGTCGAAGAATACTTCTGTACTTGTTCGTGATGCTGCAAAGAATATTATATAATAAATAAAAATGTTTTTAAAAAGATAATAAAGATCTGAAATTTTTATGTATGCTTACTGTAAGGAAAACTTGTTGAAGCCTTCCGATTGTCCATCTATACCAGTGTGTGTTATAATCAATACCATCTGTATCACATTTTACCAAGTGTTCGGAAAGAATCATTATAAAACGCTAAAGAAAAATATTAATAAATCAGTATATGAATACATGAATAGATTTTTTTACACAATGAAGAAAACGTACTTGAAAAATAATTAAAAACAAATTTTTTTGGTCAGCTTGAGCTGCTTCTAATTTTTCCTCCATTCTTTCCACAACATCCTCTGATGGCCGTTCACCTTTATCTTTATCATCATCGTCTGAAGAAGAACCAGACCTACTTTCCGCTCGACGTAACTTTTCCTTTGCTTCAACTAACTCCTTGTTTAATTTAATAACATGCTTATTCTTTTTACGAATCGTTAAATGCAATATTTCCCAAATGTAAAGCCTTAAAAATATGATAATTATTAATTTGCTTTTGATACTGTTTTTAATTTATGCTTAGGAAAAAATACTAACTTTGTAAATTCTGATGTCATTTCTTTTGAAAAAATCCAATTGGCAATAGCACTACATTCTATAATTCCAGTTTTCAAAAATTTATCTGTTAAAACAACCATCATTTGATAATGATTTTTCCATAAAGCATACATATTTCTTAATATACAGATTTGAGCTTCCTCTGTTTCAGCAAGAACCTAAAGAAAGTATAATTCTTTAATATTTATCTAATAATATTGAAACCAATAAATTAAATAATAAAATATTTTACTTTGAAAATGTAATGAAATTTTCCAATAGCTGCAAAACTATGACTAAAACTTTTGGATCCAAGATTTAATAAAGTTTGTACAAATACATCAATTTTTAATGGATTGAAGGAATAATTTTCTTCATTTTCTCCTGGTCCTGGTAAAGAATTTAATACGTTTAGTACTTCTTCTGGAGTACATTTTTGTCTAATTGATACTACAAGTTTGTGAGCTACAGTTGTACCAGGAAGAGAGCCTGAAAATAAATTGTAAAATTAAGTGCTTTGAAACCAACTGATACTGTATACTTTTTTAGCATTATAAAACTTACTTGCACCCTCACAAGAATATTTATAAATAGGCTCTGGTAAAATTGGTATTAATTTAGCATATGATTCAGGCATCATATCTCGGATTCTTTGATGATACGATAGTCTAAAAACAACCATAAAATATATTTGTGTTTTTATTTAATATTTACAGTTTAATCATACTTGAATTAAAATGAGCTGTATTATTCAATAATAAATAAAAACTATTTTGTCTTTAATACAGTTATAACTATATTAGTATCTCTTTACCTTAATGATTTTAATAAAACTTCACGAATAAACTTTGGTCTTGGATGTTCAGCATCCCTTAGTAAACAAGAATTCCAATCTTCCCAGGACCACCTAAATTGAAAATTGCTTAAATGATAAGCAAACCACCATACAAAACGATCAAAAGCTATTGCAGCCATACTATCAATTCTTCGGAATAATATTTCTGTTGCTTGAGCTAACACCTAAAATATATATAATTACAGATAGTGGTTTACAACGTATAATTTTTGAACAGTAAGACAAAATATTATTAATGACTTACTTGAGGCATTGTGGATGGTTGTAATTTACAAAGTTCAATTAAAATTGATCCATAACAAACTTCCAAATGTTTTGGTGTTGGAAGTCTGAATAATTCGCCAAACATAACTTCAACTATACAATAATCTAATGGAATTTTAGTTTTGTATGGAAAATTCAAAAGTTGAGCAGCGCTAATATAAAAAATCTACTATTAGTGAATGAATATAAAATAATACTTCATTAATTATAATATAATATATATTTCAAAAAGATATAATTAAGAAAAAAAATTTTAAATTATCTTATTGATCAAATAACAACTAATTATTTTAAAAGAACATTTTCTTGGTCGATATCACACACGTGACTTTGGATCAGATTTGGCAATTTTTACAAAATGCAAATAATATATAGATATTTCAATAATTCCACCTTAGCATGTCCTGAAGCCTTAGCCTTCTGTAACTATATTTAGTAATTTATCAATTCAGATCAATTTTCTTATACAATTATCTAAAAAAGTCTACGTATGCAATATTGGCCATAAAAACGCATTTTAATGATAAACATACCAGTCTTTTCTTTCTAAATAATAAGTATCAATAATTTGACGTAAATGTTCTTCAATAAGATAGCGTTCAATTGCATGACTTCCTGGTAATAAAGGACCTTCAGCTGGACAATCTGTGTAGTCAAACATCCGAAAAACAACTGTCGGAAGTGGATAAATACATGCATCATGATGAGCAGGTGCTATAAGTGCAGGTAAATTATGTTGAAGCGCTTCACATAATATTGAATCAAAAGCTAAATATGGTCTAGGTATGTGCTTCTCAGCCCAATTATCTTGTCTTAATTTTCGTATCTGGGCCCAAAGACAATCTAAATACTCCTCTTGTGGATGAGGTGTATCACTAGACCAAACTCTCAATGCAGGCTGATGTTTTTTATTGCGTTTATTTAAAAAAACTTCTATTGTTATCATAAGATGATCAAGCTCTTGATCCTTTTTCTCATATAATTCCCTACCAACCCAGGGTAAAGTTGACAATACAGCAAAAACATACCAATCTCGTCTTACTTGTGGTACACTGTCCTCATTTGCTGCATCAATCATATTGTCAAATAACTGCATTAATGAACCACACGACAAAACGTGACAATTCACTAAATCAGCTAAAAATCTTAAAGAATATCTAGCTACGTCCCATTTGCTTATTTTCAATGCATCTTTAAAATTTTTAACCATATAATCAACAAATTCGCCACCAAAATTGAAATTTTTAGCATTAAGTAATCCAACCAAAGTTGTATAAATTGTACATTTTTCAGGCATTTTAATAGCACAGTCTGTTAAAATTCGAAGTATTTTACTTCTAAATAATCCCAAATCGGCCTCTAGAACAGAAGCTAAACCTTCTAAATTACTTTCTAAAGATGATGTAGATTTTTCACCAACGCGTAAAATAAGAGACTCCAATCGATCTTCAATCTCTTGATTTTCCGAAACCCTTCTACGTTTTTTATAAACTCGATCTGCAATAAAACAATATAGATTAATATTAATATAAAATAAATCAAGAATGTAAATTAGTAAAGATATAATATTTAAACAAACCATATCCGTCATCATCATCATGAGCTCTTCTTCGACTCATCTTAAACAAAAAATTTTAACTGTATTAAAAGTAAAGAATTTCTTTTCTCAATTCACCTTAAGTAACTATCTTTAAATATTTTGGTATTATTGTTTTTACGAAATTATTGCTAAATTTTCAAATATTTTAAAATAAAAACAAAATCATCGCTTATCGCGTCATCGTGTCGTGGCGTCAACTTTCAAGAAAGTATGGAGTAGTATGGAGGATAGAGAGAGAAAGTTTCATGTTAGGAGATGGCCTCTGTAAGATAGCGCCATCTACCCACTTTTGACTTGTTCGCCCTGCTTCACCGCGGGAAGGCATAAATACGCATCGGATCCGTCATCTATATGATCAAAATATCATTATCATATAGGTATACGTATGATCGGTGTATGATGTTCAGTTAAGAGTAAGAACTGAGGAGAACTGATAAGGATCAGGTAAGCACCAATAAAGAATCTAAGATAACAATTGTGCAGTGTGAACTTTGCTCATATGGTACTCATCATACTGTGCTTGCTTATATATTTCTTTCTATATTATTGCTATCTGCTGCTATTATGCCATTATGATATGGCCGTAGTAATAGAACCAGGTAGAACTGTATCAATAGGTAGAAATTGTTATATCCGATACAGCTGATAGACGTACATTGTATTATATAATTATAATAAATAATCCCCATGGATGCCACTACAACTTGAGGCAGCCTGAGGCCCTGGCCCCTAAGGGTAAAATCTGGCGGAATGTCAGGCAGTTTCATGTACAGATAATGTACAGCTTCACATGACACTGAAAACAAGTTTTAACTTTCGATGTGAGATGTTTAAAGTACTGTTTCGTGTTCTACTCGAAATTTACAAACACAGTATAGCAATAAAAAATCAGCATTATAAACATTATAAGAATGTTTCAAAATATTTATGATACGTATAACTGGTTCAACCCGATTAAATTGTTGTTATTACGGAGTTAATTGATTTCATCTAAAACTTATCAATTGTAGATATTAGCCTATTGTTAAGGTATCCTTATATTTTATTAATTTTAAACACTATTTATTTTTTATTTAGTTGAGATATACGAATTGACTATTCTCTATGCGAATCATAAAATATATTATTTGAAAAAGCAATTTAAAACTAATAATATTGTAAAATAAGATTACTGTTAAAATAAAATAAAAATACATTGTTGCAATAGGTGAACATATGTAAATGCTCAATAACGACAATCTATACGGCTAAAATATATTTAGACATATTTTTAAATATTTTCAAAAAATATTAAAACGATTACTTTTATTATGTTTCAGTTTACTTTATAGAAGAAAAAGTATGTTTTTAACGTATTTATAAATTTCGAGTGTCACAGGAAACACTTTAAACCTCCCAGACCAAAAATTCTGCTTCCCATTACATGAATGCCATGAACAGTTTATAACTGCAAGCAGCTGCCAGAGCAGGCCGGAGTATCTCTGCTGCTACAAGCTCTGCTGCAAGTCTGCTGCAAGCAGCTGTATGCAAAGGTTTCCGTCGTTCACGTAATCAGATGTAATAAATAGTCAGAAACGGTATTTTCACTTATTAGTGACGTACTAAGACGGACTGAAAAATCGTTTCGCAAATCCAGAGCTGCCCAGAGCTGGCAAACCAAAGCCCAGTAAACAGTTGATCGCGCTTATTTAAATGCGAATTACTTGTAAACCTAAGTTATGGGTGAAGTATTTGAATTTCAAATTTCAAATTATGTAATAAATATTTTAATAAATCTAAATCTCAATGGAATAACTTTTAAACTAATAAATAATGCTAATATTTATATGATTTAAAATTGATTAATGTTATATAAAATCATGAAGCATAAAAATATTAATGTATAAAATAAAAATATATTCAAACACCAGAAGAAATTTTTGTAGATTAAAATGTAGTAAAGATAATGAATAATTATTCTTTAATGAAAATTATATAAAATAATAGTCCATTGTAATGGTAATAAACCATTGTAGATGGCAATAATTATAAAGAACAACACAGAACATACTTAACACGTCAAAATACGTAAAAGAATTTTATAAGTAATTTATTAATATTTTTTATAAAAGAATTATTGTTAATCATCGTTACTATATTATAATGTAAACAAATTTCTTTTATTGTTTTAATATATTTTGATGCTATTAGATTTTATATAACATTTATAGTATTTAATATATATTAATTTAATAGTTATTCTGTCATGATATAGATTTATAACAGAATATTTATTATAAAATGTTAAAGTTGTAATTCAAATACTTAACGTATACCATACTTTTATATTAATTCGCATTTAAATATAGGCGCGATCAGCTGTTTTACTGAGGCTGACTGAGGCCTGATGAGGCGTACTGGGGTCTGCAGGGGTTTGTTTTGCGAACGCAGGCAAACGATTTTCCAGAAAGTTACCAGCAGACTGCAGCAGATCAGCACGTCAGTAAACCGTTTCTGACAGTTTATTACGCTTGATTACGTCAACCGCGGAAAAAAAAACATTGCCATATCTACTTACTAGCAACAGCTAGCAACTTACTGGATGCCTTTCGGAATAGACTCTTAATCAGCCAGCCCTAAATCAGCTGATATCTTTTATATTTTCTGCTAGATATAATATGATGTAAGTAAAATATCAAAAATTTAAACGACTTTGTAGATATTCTAAGTGCAATTAGTAGACAAACTACAAAACTATGGGGACGATATCCAAGTCTCACCTACAAGATATGCCTCCCCCGGGTGGCTATTGTCCTCTTCAATGGCAACGAATACGATTGAAAACCGTTTTTGGATGTAAGGATCTAAAATATTTAACCTCTTTAAGGATAATATTTTTAATCAATTTTTTCTTTTCAGATAAATTAACAATTGGTTTATGGCTTGCCTCTACAGTGATTGGTTGGACAGTATATGGTTATACTCGAAAGAAAATTGAAAAAGAACGTATAGAAATGAGAAGTGCTCTGTTTGCTCTAACACCAATGTTGGTTGCAGAAAGAGATCGAGCGTATGTGAATTTAATTTTACATAACTATGTATATAATTAAAAATCCAAATTAATAACTTTTTGTTAATAAAATAGATTCTTAAATCAATGTCGAATCAATCAAGAAACAGAAAGAGAGTTGATGAAGAATGATCCAGAATGGGAATTAGGCACATATTATAGAGAACCAGTTTATATAACTACAGATAAAGTTGTGGAACCACCTCTTACTGAATTTATGGCTCATGGAGATCATTGGGAATTAGCATATCGTATACTCCATCGTCATTTCTTCTAAAATTTCATATAGAAATTGTTCAACTTTTATGTAAAGTAGAAGTTAAAAATAAAAAATACTTGAAATATAAAACATTGGTTTTTTTTATTTACAATTAATAAACTTAATATAAACTCTTTTAATATTGATAAAAAATTTTAGATTATAATAAATTTATTTTACAGTTTCAATTTTTGGTTCTGCAGTTTTTACTTCTAATGAAGTTTGAGCATTCATTTCTTCTATTCTTTTTTGTACAATGATAGCTTGAACTTCCATATACACTTGCATTATTCTGTGATTAGTATGGATAAACTTTTGGGCACAAATGTCAATGCATTTACTCTGAAATCAATAATTGCAAAATATAACACTGAAAAATATATCATTAAAATATTTATAGTATGCACCTCATCTGGCTCTATTTCCCTTGAATTAACACTATTAGTGCAACGAGTAAAACATGTATCTGATATCTGATTGTAAAGTCGAAGGAAGTCTTTAAACTGTAATTTAATTAAATTTATTAATAAGAAATTTAGCGGTATTTATATTAGAAAAGTTAAATTACATTTCTTAGTTGTTCCATAATATATATTTTAATTATCTGATCTTCGGAGATTCATGAATTTTTTTTTAAATATGTAGTTTTCTTTTAAATTCCTTATGTAACGTTTATAATTATACAATTAACTATGGAAGTGTCTTTAAATATATACCAAATTCAATAATTGGTCAATGTATATAAATTTTATAGGTTATATTCAGGATATATAGTTATAATTATTAATAATATTAAGGCCTTTACACAGCTCATAAGCCAAGTCACAATGTCACGATTAGATATATTTACGATTATATAATTACGAATATTGCAGTTAGTTAAATATGCAATATTTACGAATGAAAGATTCTATTGCTTATGCCAGCTGAAATCGTCTATACCTAAGTATAGTTTGTAGCAGCAGTTGTGACGTAGTTCTGATAACATGGTGTAAGTTATAGCTGATTGTAACTGGTTCTAACTAGTTGTAATCAGTTGTAACAACGAATTATAACATGTTTATAACCAGCTTGTTACCAATTATTTTGTCTGATTTTGTTCTAGTTATTACCGTTATTACCAATTATTACCGTTATTACCAATTATTACATTCTATTCCGTTCTAACCTGTATGGATGATGCAGGCAGATGCAGGCAGCTCTATTTATAATCGCTAAATTTTAAATAACCGGAGCAAGTTTTACCTGGTTGTACTAATAGTTTCTAGTACAGAAATTATATTGAAAATAATTTTCAATTACATTATTAATAATAGTAAAGTATTTTATTGAAAAATGGGCAATACAAATTGTCTAATATTGAAAAAAATCGAAACAATTTTAAAAATAATGATAGCAATTAATATATTGGACAAAAGTAAGAACTATAAATAACAGTTTATGATCTTATTCAAATTTAGCGATTATACATGATTTTGAAGACATGGAGCTACATTACATAAACTACTGTAAGCTATACAAAAACATAACTTTCATGGTCTAGACATAAACGTGAATAAGAATTAACTTGAAGCAAACTTGTAACAGTTATGGTCTTGTATTTTACATTTGTATAATCGCTATAATAATTGCAGCTGTTCACAGTAACTCTCTGCTGTAGTATCAGATCATAGCAGAGATCATAGTTATGTCTTTTATATTATCTAGTTCATCTCTGCTGGTATCATAGATAGCAGATCTGGTCATTTGTTCTAGTTGTATAACCAATGCCAGAGTTGCAACTGGTTGCAACTGGTTGCAACGGGGGCACGTGACCGTGGCGGACATCCTAGGCCGCGCGCTTTCAAAAATGTTCTTTATCTCAACAAAAATCTAATTCAAAACTTGAACTGAATTTTTTGCATCAAGATTTTTTATCTAAATGAAGCCAAAATAGATAGTTTTAAACTATCTTTTTTTAATCCTGTCATTAAATAATTTTCTTTTATAATTTGAATAAGCCTACAAGAAAAAAAGCATGATTTTTTAAATAATTGTCGATACTGAATCAATTTTTTCCTAAGAAATGTAAACATAAGGATTTGGAATTATTTTGACTTTAAAAAAGAAAAAAAAGACATTTTAAAATAAAATCACAGTATGAAATATTTTGAAAATAAAGCTTGTATTTTAAGGATATCATTGGACTATCGAATTTGTCAAAAGATGAAGGTGAGAGTGCTTTCATCTCTGTATCTTCTTTTTTTTCTCACTACTTATGACAAAATATATCCATTTTATATATACTTGTTCTTCTTTAACTACTCGACAAACAATACCTTTCAGAACTCCTTTCTGGTATCAGTCTTTCTTTAATGTTCTGAAGCAATTTTTTCTCTAGATATTTAACAGACTTGCTACTGTTCTAGAATCCATTTTATAATCCATATTGAAAATTACTGTTACAGAAAGACATTTGGGTAGAAAGTATGACAGCAGCAAGCTAAAAAACGACAAATGAAAAAAAAAACTACATTAAAGGAAATCGGACCATTAAACAAATTTATAAATAAATTGTCTGATAATGATTGTACAAATTATGAACAAACAGATTGTAAAAGAAATGCATGTTTAGTTCAAGCAGGTTCCTAAAGAAAGGACTGATTGTGAACAATCTCTGGGTGAGCTAAAATAGTAAAGCCATGTGTCCTATGAATAATTATGATCCAAAGAATTGGGAAAATTTTAATTTAAAAAATATTATCAATATTTTAAGAAAATATGGTTATGTTCAAATATTAAAAAATGATCAAGCAAAAAAATATTTGAAAATCTAGCTAACCAATATTAAAGAATGTATAGCACGGTCGTCCTAAGGCTGTAGTACTATTCCTTGATATGAATTTCTTCAGCTGACGTTTTGAAAATCAATTTGATAAATACATATTAAAACATTTCAGAGCTTATATATCAAGGGGATTTTATGAGCTATCTATACCGTTCTTAGAAAAAAAGAAGCATTTTGCTTATTGGCAAACATGTGCACATATTTGAAATAATGGAATTCGAATCTTTATTTCAATTATTAAAAATCTTCAAAATAAAATTTATTAATTAATCCTATTCATAATTTATACAATATTGGAAGGTACTGATATAATATTTATTTTAAATAAATTTGTCTTATTTTAAAATTATTTCAATTAAATGCTTTAAATTTATTCTTGATATTTTTATTAATCATGATAAAAAATTTTTAAATTTAACAATTTTTCCAGTCTCTACATACATTAGTATAATGTGATTATGTTCGTCAAATACAACATCTTATAATATAATACATTGAATGTATAATGAAATGAGTAGAATCAATTGTGGATTAAAAAAATTTAATTCTGTAACATTACTTTTGTATTGTATTAATTTATACAAGCATTATGTGATAATATTTCTTCAATCCAATGTGCAACTGAAATGAAATTTTTATATTTCAATTATATTCGCTCAAAAAATATTTAATAATAAAAATATATAATTATTTCGATTTCCAATAACTTCTGTTAATTTAATAAAAAAGTAAATAATTATGACCGTTTGCATAATCTAAATATATTAAATTTTTTTTTATATGAGAATAAAATTATCTTGTATTTTTCGTTAATAAACATTATTTTCGATCAGAATAATGAAAATAATTTGATGACCTTGAATTATCATATTTGATATTGTTTTACTGTGCACAGCACAAACAGAATTATAAATAAAAATAATATGAACAGTTCAGTCATTTTCTTCGTCAGAATCTTCACTATCATCTCCTTCTTCTAGTTCAGGCATGGGAAACCGCAGTATAGCTGCTATGCCTGTGAGTTGGTCCAATTCTATAAGTTATAATTTATTATATAGTAAAATCACTTTTTAATTCTATTATTAGCGAAAAAAAATGAAATGAATATATACGTTCACCAGATATATGCATGCTTGAAAATATCTTTACATCTCCACCAGAATCTTTAGTTGTTTCAACAAGATTCACATATTCTTTCCTCAATACTACATCTTGGCATCTGCATAAATATTAAAACATGAATTATTCTTATTGTGAATAATAAATTATGCTTCGTTTTTAAAAAAAATTACCGAAATAATTTATCTGATATAAGAAGAGTTTCAATAGCCTGTGCTTCACAAGCTGATTGTACATGTTTTTTACCATAAAAGGCTCTTGATGGATCAGTTTGAAGCATAGTATAAAATGTTTCTAAAGCTTTAACTTCACCTGCTGCTTTTGTATCCGAAATTCGAGCAATCACTGATGGATCAACTAAAATTTCTTTAAAAATAAGAAACAAATCTATTAATAATCAAGAAATCATATATTCATGCAGATTAATCAGTATTATTACCTCTTAAAGAATGTTTAAAACCAGAACTCGAATGAACTAGCATAAACTTACTTTTATTTTCAAGAATTAACTTATTTTCACATTTAATTGCTTGTTGAATCATATAGTTCATAAACTGATCTTTAACAAATCCTGGACTTGCAAGTATAACACATTTAACAATTTCAAAATTTACATGCCTTAAAATTCCCTGCATTACACTTTCATAAAAACGATTTAAGCCCTAGAAGAAGGTTCATATTAAAAAAAGTATTCATTAGAGAAATACTTAATATGAAACTGTTATTTGATATTTATTTTTATTATTTATTTTCTTAATTGTGACTCAATTATATAATTTTCAAATAATAAGTTTATTTTAAAAGAATTTTGGAAACTTCTTAAAATCTATATATGGAGCCTCGTCAAAATAAGTTTATGGAGCAAGGCTATACAATATTTTAAATAAAAAATGCACCTATATATTCTAAAAGTCATATTTTTTAATTATTGTGGAAGTTTTTTAATTTTGTGTGCATTCGAGATATGCAGGATGCAATGAAGTATGCTTGTTTGTATATAATCTTTCATTGACAATTACTAAAAAATCATAAGTATTTGGCTATAGATAAAGTTTAAACTTTTCTTAAAATTCTATATTTAATACAGTTTCATAAACTTATTTCAGGAAAAAAGAATATAAGTATTCTGATAAGTATTCAATCAATATAAGTATTTTTATAGTAATTTGTATTAATTATTATTTATTTTGAATCACCTTAATTACTAGATATTTATTATTTGCCAATTTAAGTGACATAAATATATAAATGAAAATATAAATACAAAATATTAATTTATATATATGGCCATTTTCGAACAAATTAATCAATCTTATCACGTACCTTTTCATGCTGTGAAACATTACCTTTCCTTTTGCGTGGAATTACTTGATCTATTTTTGCACGGACTATGGTCATACTTGAATTTATTAAACATATGTATGCTATTCCTTCTTGCATTATAATTGCGGCTACATCAACATTATGCTAAAACAATTATTTAAAGTAAGTTATATAAATGTAGAATAATTTTTTTCATATAATTAATTACACATTGAGTAGGATCACAAGCCATATCAACTCGTTCTAATGCTACTGAATCCCATTCTGGTTTTTCAAGCTTAAATTTTCGATTTTGTTCTACATCTAAAGTATGATATGCTCCATTCTATAAATATTAAATCAATATTAATCAATCTAATTTAAATTCATAGAAATAATAAATAAGCTTTGTATTATTGTGAAATTAAAATAATCACCTTTACATACTTATTTTCTTCTATATTTCTACCTTTAAGTCTTAAAACACAAGCTTGAGTATCAAAGTCAATATTTTCTACACATATTGTTAATGTTGTTCGCACTCTATAACTGTTTGAACTTCCAGTAGAACTTTCAGTCTGTACTTTTCTATAAAGTAAAACAATTTTAAGTATATGTAATACATAAATTAATACACTTATTAAATTATTATACCTGATAGTGGAACAACTAACACAATCTCCGTTACTAATTAAATTATAAACATGCCACATGTCCTCAGTATTTTCAGGAACAAGAGCAACACTTCTATAAATTGATCATAAGCATCTTGTAATTCTAAATTATGCAATTAAAATAGAGTTACATTACTTACCCCTTTCCATCTTTCTCAATATTCTTAGAAACCAATCTCATTTTTCAAAATATACACTACATAACCTGTGAAAACTTTAAATATTTACGTTTTAAAAGTTTTATTTCACAAATATTTTGTAAGTTATATTTACCTAAAATTAATAAAATATTATATAAGTAGCATGAATATGTTTTATGATTAATCTCACTGTCATATTTACACAAACGAATAATTATTATTACCCAAAACACTAAACAATTTTTAATCTACGAGTTAGACAATGAATCCAATTTTAGTCCTTATCTGATAGGTATAAGATTTTATATTCTTATTAAAAACACATGAGGCATAATTCTTGGTAAGGTTATGAAACATTTTGCGATGAAAACTTAGAACCCTATATCTGCCAATATTTAATACAAATGACTGAAGTTCATGTTTTTCTTAATAATAGCTGATAATAGTCAGTGAAAAGTCTTGTCCAAATATAATTTATCTAAGTTAATCTTTTACTGACATCAAATCAAGTGCAAACTTCATTAGATATATTGTAGGTTGCAATCATCAAGAATGCAGTATTACATATTATGTTAACATATTTCACACTTTTATTTATGATTATTATTTTTAATTTATTATGTTAATTCTATAAACTAATATATAGATAGAGTTCAAAAACGAGCAGTCAGTAGCTGGCAATAGTGGCGGAATAGAATAGATCCACATTACACCTGATTATATTATAGTATGTAGGTGCTCAAATCATACTTGAATATAGTTGCGAACTTAAAGCATACTACTGTAGAGGGAGCAATATATGCAATACCCATACCATTTTTAATTTTATTGTGAGAAATGGTAGGTAATATGGTTAATAATCAAAAGAAAAAATTGACTTGACATTTTTTGGAAAACATAGAATTTAATATTAAATTTGTATCAAACTCCTCCTCAGCTCCTTAGCTAGCTGAACTGCAGCGGTTGGAAGCGCGGGTGTGCGCTGCGCGGCGCGTGGACAGTTTTGTTTCTTCGGCTACAAGGGTTTTCAACTATGTTGCCGAACTATAGTCTTTCAACAGCTTTCGATCTCAAAAAGCCAACATCTGTCGTACTGACATTTGACTTTTTGGGAGCTCAGAGCCAAGCGAGCGCTTCAAAGTTAATTCAAATATATATATATATATATATATATATATATATATATATATATATATATATATATATATATATATAAAAATTAAACTTAATAATTGTTATCACTAAACTATGAATTATATTAACAATTATAAAAGAACAGTAAATTCTTAGAATTTATTAAAGATTATTTAAAAATTTTTTCTTAACACCTCTTAATATTTTATAAATTTTGAGATTATTGCTTTATTATTGGATATTTGAAAATAAAGTTAATAGCTGAAATAGTTTCAAGAAAAACGTAAGAGAAAATTGTTATTAGATGCGCCTTGAAAATGACGTATATTTGATTTTTACCGTGATATTTACGATATTTTCCTCTGCTTTCCTCATGAATATACACCATAATACATTACCAAAACTACCTTTGCATTTATGCTGCCTGCGTGGTCTGAATTGAATATGAAGAACATTGTCAAATGTAATAGTGCAGCTGTTCATTTTAAATGTAAAAAATAAAAGATTTTTGAAAAAAAGTATATTTTCAAACAATAGAAGTAAATAATTACTGTATTTCATAATACAACTTAGACTTTCTATATACTTTGAAAAATTGAGTATTACTAATATTACATCCACCTTTTATGATGGATGCCAAGCAGCCTAAAGGACTTACAGATAGCTACAGTAGAATCATCTTCATTTTTGTATGTCTACAGCCTTGATTATTATTTTTATGCAAGTTATGATAAAAAATCTTAATTATTGTATTTCAATTCAAAACAAAAATATTACACATTTATCACTTATGAAATGCTGCAATAAATATATAAATTTCATTAAAAATCACATTAAAATAATGAAATTTAGTAAAAAATTATTTATTTAATTGTAAATATATATTTACATATACTAGCTTAAATGCTAGTTCAGAAATAGATTAGAATGAATAACTTATTTATAAATTATTTATTTAACCACTAAATTTTTCAATCAATATGTTCATGTTGAGCATTGCTTTCTCTCCATGTATTTTGTACTAATTCTAGAAATTGTTTCCACCACTGGCTTTGGGTGGTAAAATAAAGTAGGCATATTGCAATAAAAATCCATGATAAGATTAAACAATAATCACTTTCATTAGATGGTGTGCTTGAAACTGGACCACTGAAGTCTGCCGAGGTAACATATAAAGATTCATTTGGTTGCAAATTAGTCAAGTCTGATATAAATTTGCTAAAAATTTCTAAATCATATACTGTTTTATCGAACTTTGCTACAGGTTTTGCATTATGTATAAGTATCAACGTCGGAACACCAACTATTCCATACTGTGTATTAAAACTGAAATAAAAAATTTTTGTTATAAATCACGTTCTACATAATATATAATTATAAACTTATTAAAATTTGTAGATAAATAAAACCAATTCTTAATATTTTTAATATAATTAAATTCTTAGAATTTTATAAAAAATTCTTACTGTCGATATTTCATTGCATCTATTGCAACAACTTTTAAATTAGGATAGAATCTTGGTATGGCATTAAAATGAGGAGCTGCTTGACTGCTGAATACGCACCATCTTGCAAAAAACATAACAATAATGCATGCTCCTGGTAATGCTTTATCTTCCTTGCTACTTCTTGTTCTATTAAGTGTTCCATTTTCCAAAATTAAAAGCTCCATCAAACGCGTATGATTGACAATCTTAACGTTTAATTAACAAAAAAAAAATATCATAACCTGTTCAAATAAAATAAATTATAATAATTTAGAGTAATAAATACCTCAACAGGTCCATATGTTTTGTCCAATAAACAATTTACTTTAGTAAAATTTGCTGTTGAATCTGTTATTGTCACATTACTGTTCTCTTTAGATATATCTTCTTTTATTACAAGACTTGAATTATTCTTAAGTGGATTTATTAATTCAGATGAAACCTCATATTCAATTAATTTTTTTTTAATTAAAGTATTGTCTCCACCAAATAATTTTTTATCTCCTCCAATAATCTCTATAACTAACGTTACTACAAATAAAGAAATATAAATATGAAATATATATTTATTATAGATACATATTTGCTTGATTTTAACAAAAATTACCTAAAATTAATAAAAGAAATGAAGTATTTGTAGAACAAATAACCATTGCTATATAATCTTAAATACACGTGAATATACTACAAAATTATATTTAAACTATAAAATAAATATCTACATACACACACACACACACATATATATATATATATAACAGTTAATCCATTAATTTATGAATTAAAAGCATATCAATTTCATTCATTTTATAATTATTGATTGCAAATAGGTTATCTGAGCATTCACTTTATTTATATTTTTCATACTGATTATTTATCACGATTTTTCTATGCTATCAAGTGTTAGGAAAAAAAAGTTATAATATTTTTGGACAATTATAAAGTTTTACAACAGAGTAGTAACAGAAATACTAATTATATTTATTTGAATAAACTAATTCTAATAACTGGTCAATAATGAAACTGATAAATCTTATTTTTTAAATTTTCTTTCCAATATTTTTAACACATATACTATCAATTCTCCATTATTAAGTAGTACACAATTTTTATAATTAATATCTATTATACAAATTACGATTATTAAGAATACTCCATTTATGACAATGAAGATTCACGTTCACACACTATTATCTCTACTAACTACTGACAGCAACATATGATATATATATCTGATATACTGATATGATACGGCGAGGGCAGAAGGGGGGGGGGAGAGCTACTAAAGCAAGTCGCAGAGCCACATCTGGCCACATCACAATGTCATATCTGGTCATATCACGTAACAGGACCAGCAGGGCCAGATGTCAGATACCAGTAGAGATGAAGCTAAAAACTAAGATCTAAGATCAGATCAGATTAAATTAGTAGATATCAAATCCGTATAGTAATCCATATATAAATACAATATACATACGGCAGAATATTATGTCGCAGCATAAACATAAGCCTTCATCCCCGCGCATTTTTTGTGACCCATACCCGTCTCGATTTCATTCGTTACAGAACTGTCTTCGAATGGTCATATTGTTGAATATATATTTTAATTAATTACTTCCTTTTAAATACATTTTTTAATTATTTTAAATATAGATTGAAAACAATTTATTTAAAAATTATTTTAAACAATATTTGAACGTGAAAAATTGAAATAGCAATATTTTCGTGACAACAAAAACTAAAAAACATTTTTCAATTTTAATAGCATTAATTTCTCTTCATATATATAGTTAAATTTGAGAAAAACATAAATATATATATATATATATATATATATATATATATATTATTTATTTATTCAATCAAATTTTGTTTTATTTGATTAAAATTCTACTGAAAGAAATTTTTTCAGAACATTAAAAAAATTGTTTATAATAACTTAATATTGATCACTATTTTATCGAATAATTTGCAAATTACTATACGAATAAATTAATTTATATAATCAAAGTAAAAAACTTATCTATATTAAAAATAAATATTTTTAGCAAAAAATTAATAATTAAGAAATTGGAACAGTAATACTTATTTACAGTTAATTCATGATAACGTTTGAATAATTTTCAAATAAACCAATACATCAACTATTCTTTTTTGATAAAATTGGTAACAGTTAAATTCTTATAAATTAACAAATATATACAAAAAAAGTCAACAATGTATTTTTGACTCATAATAAACAAAATATATATATTTATTTTTTCCATAAAAAATATAAGCATAAAAAATGTTTTACATTTAGAAAATGTTTGGAATCTTATAATTAAATAACATTTTGACATAAATGCATATTACAACCAGTTGTAAATTACATTCGCTTTAACATTAAATGATTTATAAAAAAATGTGCACCATCTTTTATATTCAATATTGATACAGTGCTGGCATTTGCTCTGGTTGATCTTGGAGTGCAGCTAATATATTCTTAGCAGTCATTACAGCCATTTCTTGTCTTGTTTCTATAGCTGCACTTCCCAAATGTGGTATAATCACTAAAAAATGTAAAAAAATTTTAATTTCTTTTTTTTTTAAGTTTTTGAACAAGATAGCTATAAAGTAGTTTATTTAAATTTTTGGATTTTGTTTTTAATTTCCAAATCAATTCAAACTGTAATGAATTCAAGATTTAATCATACCGCAATTATCAAGTTTGAGTAATGGACTGTCAAGAGGAATAGGTTCAGGTACAGTCACATCTAATCCAGCTGCTCTAATGTTTCCTTTTTCTAAAGCATCTATTAGAGAATTTTGGTCAACAACTTCCCCTCGACTGACATTTATAAAAATTGCACTCTTTTTCATTTTTGAAAAGGTTTCTTTTGTAAACATTCCCTTAGTTTCTGGTACCAAAGCAGTTGTTACTATAACAAAATCACTTTCCTTTAATAGAAAATCTAAGGTAACTTTTTGAGCTCCAATGTTTGTGGCTTCTAATTTTTCTGTACGACTAGTGTAAAAAATATTTGCAATTCTAAAACTTTTTAACATTTCTGCTACTCTCAATCCAATACGTCCTAGTCCTACAATTCCAATATTTGATCCTGAAATTCTGGGTCCAGTTAACCATGATGGAGACCATGTTTTCCACTCACCTCTGCATAAATAAACAAAAACTAATTTAGAGAAATCTTGATGCTATTGTATACATAATTAATAATGAAAAAATTTAATTATACTTATAAATTGCTTTATTTCCTTCAATTAATCTTCGCGTAGTAGCTAATAGCAACGCTAATGTTAATTCAGCAGTAGCATCAGTTAAAACTCCCGGTGTATAACCAATTATAATATTTCTTGATTTTATTTCTTCCAAATCTAAATGATCTATTCCAACAGACATGGTTGCAACTACTTTCAGTTGTGGACCAGCTGCTTCTAAAACTTCTTTGTCAATTTTATCCGTAAGTAGACAAAATAATGCATGAACACCTTTTACCCTTGTTAATAATTCTTTTTTTGGAATTGGTTCTTTGTTTTCCCAAACATTAACTTCATATCTGTATTTAAAAAATTAGAAATTTTTAAAGTAAATAAATTTTTTTTCAAAAAAGTCTTGTATAATTTATTTCATATTTTAATTAATTATTTAAATTTTTACTAAACATTATTCCTTAATATTAGAGAATAAAAAAACATTATTATAGCTGGTAATAGAAGTATTTATATTACCAGATTTTACTTCTGAATTAACTATATGTTTCTATTAATAACCTATTCATCGAAAAACACTTATAACTTACTCTTTTTCTAGCAATTTCAATGCATTTTCGGGGATATCTGCACGAGTTACAAGTACTTTTCCTTTTTTCATTGTTTTATTTCCAGTTTTAATAACATAAGAATTCAGATAATTTTTCGTCAAAGAATGATTTAATACTTTCCTTAAATTTTGCAAATGAACGTAACGACTCCAATTGAGAATTGGTGTTGAAAACATAATAGTGAAGATAACAGATTACAAGATACGAAATATACCTAAAGAATTACTAACCCCTGTATAATATCTAACACACACACACACACACACACACACACACACACACACACACACACACACACACACACATATATATATATATACATATTCTGTATGTAAATTACTATTTACATAGAAAAAATTGTTTTCCTTCGTCGTTTCCTTATAAGTTATTTACAATAATAATGCTTTGTTCATTATTATTTTGCTGCTTGTTTTATTAAAATTTGATAACATATACTTTGATAACAGAGGTATAGAGTTAATAAAATAACTATAATCTGTTAATAACGTTTGAAAAGAAAAGCTGATAAAAATTGTCAAAAGTATAAAGTCATCATTCCCCAGACATCAAGGATTTATATCTATATTATTACCATTACTGATTAGCCCATATTAATTACATATTGATCCATACATAATTATATAAATTAAGCCATCACGAAAAATGATTTTAATAAAATAATAAATATAATATAGATATATGTTAATTTGCAAATGATACGTTCTAGAATAAATAAGAAAAATAATAAAGTATGTTTTAATGATAGAAATACTATAATTCTACTCTATTAGTTAGCTTGATATAAAAGTCCTAAAAGGTAGTAAAAGGCAAAGCTGATGCTTAAAAATATAAATTAAACTAGCTTTTATTAATTTAGATTAAAAATACTGTATGCTTTAACGTATGCGAAGCTCGCGTAATTTCCGGTGGGTTCATTTAAACAAAATTATTCGGCAAACAGTTTTACATAATTTTATTTGTTCCTATGATATGCTATAAACATTTAGTGGTTGTGAAATATTACGTCAAAAATTATAATTTGAAAAAAATTAACTTATATATTTACCGTTATTAGAATTTTATATATTATTCTTGGATTTTTCCAGTCCATGTATATATATCTAGACTGATTATAAAAATAAATATTTTCAATTAATTTTTGTTTGTTAATTGAGAATTTTTTAATACAAATTATATATTACATTTTACCATCGTGTTTCCTAATTTACGTGTTTTACATATTTTACAATTTACAAGTATAAAGCGGAAGCGAGAGGACATCGTTTTTGTATATAAAGTCCTCGGTTAGATTTAATGAGTTTTATTAATTCTTCCAAAAATCAATAGCCCGCAATCCTAGTAAGTAAAGGTGTAATTTCACTATGCATCGGTTTCTCGAGCATCGAAATCATTATTACAAGCATACGTCGACACGCCGTTAGCCAACGGCAAATTGCCGTATGCCTGAGGTTTTTCAAATTATTCTGAAACGTTTGCAAACATCTCCATTATCGCATTCAGTAGCTTCTGCGTTCTGTGTCGATTTTAACATATCATGCTTCTCATAAAATCGGACTGAGTTTACTTGTCAGTTTGAGCTGGTTGAGTGGTTTGATTTGGTTCATCATAAGGTGGGACTTTAGCTGCTTATATTACTGGTTCATTGAATCAGGTTGGGCTTTGATGTTGAAAACCCGGTCGAGTGGTGACGTTTGCGTTATAGAGTATCGGTACCAATTATTGCGGGGTGATGATATGACGTGAATATCCCTTTTTTTTACTTATATCAGTTTATATATAAACTAACAAATACAAATTAATCTCATTTTTATTATTTTAATATATAAGGTATTTTTAATTAAAAAAATGATTTTTAAACCTTCCATAATATATCTCAAATATATCTGATTTAATTAATTTTATTAAATTTCACCAAGTGCCATAGCGCAAACATCATTTCATTTATTTATGGTAGCTGAATTGTGCTAAAAGTCGCTATGTTATTTTCTAAGAATTATACAAGTTTTTGAAATCCTTCACTTTAGTACAATATTTTCTCCCATAGATAATTTAGTTACCTTTATATTATAACTTTTTACTGATTCTAACAAGCATCGTAGCGTCTACGAATTGGTTACCTCTCGTCCTACTAACGAGCCCAGCAGGCAACTGAGGGCGAAACGTACAAATGGTATTTCCTTTAGTTCATTTAAAAGCATTTGTAATTTTGACGTATCCTGTCAAAATACTTCTCTTACATACTTCTTAGAAAATAAATTCTCAATTTTGGCTTAGCCGCCGGTTAGGAGAATTGTCAATGTTTTACATCGAGTCATTGTGAAACGATTCAACTAGTAGAGATTGATTTTCTCTCAAATATATTTGATTTAATTTATTTTATTAAGTTTCACCAAATGCCATAGCGCAAATATTCGTTTCATTTTATTAGATATTATTATTTATTAAGTCAAATTTTTGTGCTTACTTATCATCAGATACCGCAGACTAAAAAGTAAACAATAAAATAATGTAAATTAAAATGTAAATTCAATAGCATTCTAAATAATAAAAAAATTTATTATATTGAACAATTATGTAATATTAGTAATTATAATATAATATATATTGTTTTTAATAGAATATATCATATTTCATGAATAAAATAGCTAATAAACAAAAACAAAATTATTTTACAATATAACATATTATTATTTATTAAGTAATTTTAAGAAAATCTTCATTTTCTATATATCTTTGATTTATTATAAAGTTTTTATTTATTTTTTATTATTTTTACTTGAAAAGTTGCAAGACGCAGTGCAGCTATGAACATTTTTCACTTTACGTATTTTAATTGATTAGGTTGGTTTTGATTATCAATATTGGCGATACCCGGTGCGCGGTTTGGTTAAAGGGGGAGGGCGATAAGCTTGTGATACAATGCGCATGTGATTATTAAGATGGTAGCATTTATAACCTCAATATGTAAACAAAAAGTGAGATGCGTGCTTTAGCAAATTATTCTACAATTTGTTTGAATAAATTTATTAATAAAAAAAAATTATTGAAAGCAATGATTATTTATTAAATATTTTTTCTTATATTAATTTTATAGTTCTTAATAAGAATTTGTGCAATTTATTTTTTGAAATTCATAAATAATGAATTTTAAAGTCTTTCATTGGTAAAGTATTAATTAACTTTCCAGTGTCTATATTTACAAATTGTTTTTTAATAAAATGGAGATATGAGTAAAAATTCAAAACGATAATTAGTGAATATTATTCTTTAGTGAATTAACTTTATTGAGTTTATTTAAAGGAATTACAAAAGTATTCGATAAGTAGTTTATTTTTTTTTTATTATATTTATTATAAACAATAATTTGTCCAGAACTATAAAAATGAATTCTGAAGATCGATTGACAACAGAAGTTCCTAGTAGTTTAAAACAATTAGCAAGGCTTGTCGTGCGTGGTTTCTATACTATAGAAGATGCTCTTATTATTGATATGCTTGTTAGGAACCCATGTAAGTATATATGATATAATTTGTACTAATTGATTCTTAACAATATATCTATTATGTGTAGGTATGAAAGAAGATGATATATGTGACTTACTCAAATTTGACAAGAAAATGTTGAGAGCAAGAATAACTTCTTTACGGAATGATAAATTTATTCAAATCAGATTAAAAATGGAAACTGGATCAGATGGGAAAGCACAAAAAGTTAATTATTATTTTATTAATTATAAGGTGATTATTTTTGTATAATTCTTTATATTAGTATTTATTATAATTAAATATACAATTGTTGAAAATTTATTTCAGACATTTGTAAATGTTGTAAAATATAAATTGGATTTGATGAGAAAAAGAATGGAGACTGAAGAACGAGATGCAACCAGTAGAGCTAGCTTCAAGTGTTCGAGTTGTTTAAAAACATTTACAGATTTAGAAGTTAGTTTGTATGAAATATTATATTTGTAATGAAAAATAATATTTTAAAACTATTATATAAAAATTTATTTAAAGGCTGATCAACTGTTCGATATGGCAACTGGTGAATTTAGATGTACATACTGTCGAGAAATAGTAGAAGAAGATCAGTCTGCTCTTCCAAAGAAAGACTCAAGATTATTATTAGCTAAATTTAATGAACAATTAGAACCTCTTTATATTCTTTTACGTGAAGTTGAAGGTATAAAATTAGCTCCAGAACTGTTAGAGCCAGAACCTGTAGATATTAATACAATTAGAGGGTAACGGTTTTGTTTATATGAATATACATTTTCAATTGTTTCCATTTATTCACTCATGTTGTTATGATTTGTTTTTTATAGTATTGATGTTAAAAAACCGAATAATATGCGTGGACCAAATGAACAATGGTCTGGTGAAGCAACAAGATCATCAGGATTTGCTTTAGAGAATACTAGGGTAGATTTGCTTATAGGAGATGAAGTACAAAATGATGTTAATAGTAAGAGAAAAGAAAGACCAATTTGGCTAATGGAAAGTACTATAGTTAGTTCGGATAACCCACAGGTAATAAAAGATTGTTATATTAAATATTTTATTAAAGTTATATATACACACAATTTCTAAAATATCTTTTTTATAGAATAACTTGGAGAATTCTCAAGATAGTATATTGGAAAAAGCTGCTGCTACAGCTACACATATTAATACATCAAATAATAAACAAGGTGATGACATAATGTCGGTATTATTAGCACATGAAAAGAAAGGTGGATTAAATGCAGCAGTAAAATCTGTAATAGCACATGAATCGAGTGACAGCAGTGATAATGATGATGGTAGAGATATGCAGACAGTTGATAAAGGTTGGTTATTTTTTAATACAAAGTAATTTCATTTGGATCTATAATAAAAGTAATAGAAAATAAAAAATATTCGCCCATGTGTGTCTGCCTTCCAAGTTTTTTATTTATATATATATAATATGAATAAAATTAAAATATCGCAAACTTATATTTCATATACAATATTAAAAAGCAATCTTTTCAACGTTTCTAATAATAATATAAATTCATGAAGACAAGAAACATTATTATTATATTAACATTCTTTATCATTTTTTTTAATAACTAGGAGATGTAGAAATTATGGAATCTGATGATGAAGATCAAATACCTACTGTAAATGTAAATGGAAAGAGTGTAGCAATAACTGATATCAATGATTCACTTATTGCTGAAATGACTGCTGCAGAAAAAGAAGCCTACATAGAAATTTATCAAGATTACTATTCCTCAATGTATGATTGAGCAATCTGTATATTTTTAAAAGAATCGAATTTGCTAGTATTGAAATTACAAATGATTTTCTTAAATTTTTGAAGTTAGGAAATATAATTTTCTTAACTTCAAAATGAAAAAATCTCTCTAAACTGTTAGTGTCAGAAATTCTAGCAAACTGTTTATAGATGGAAATTAGAATACTTACCTTAATGTATCAAACAAATTTATTTAATGAGTATGAATTAGATGTTGTAAAATATTTTTTACAAAAAAATTAATGTTTTTGTCAATTAATTAATTCAATTTATTCTTTGATACTAATATTAATTTATTTAAATAGCATAGTTAATTTTAGTTCTCCCACGATTTTATCTACGTTAATTTTGACTAAAAGGTATATGTTTTGATATGTGAGGAGCTGGAGACAAATGATTGAGCTAAATTAATTTAACAAGAATACAAAAAAAATCGAAACATTAATTGAGAAAAACATTATTAAACCGAAAATAATTTGAAAATAATTTCTAATTAATATTTAAAAAATGTTTTTTCATACCTTTTCTAGAAATAGTATTTAAAAAAGGCAAAAATTGACTTGCTAAAAATAATTGATTATCATTAATTATTTTAAAGTTTTTAGGCATAAAATAAATATATTTTTTCTTTTATTATTGCTTTCTGGTCATTCTAATCACAATCTGTAGGTTCTAATGATTTTAGAAATAAGAAAATTTAAAAATAATAAGTATTAATTGTATTGATTATACTTACAGAAAATCCATTTTATTATTTAAGTAGATTGAGTGTAGGATGATGTATTATATAATTCTTGTTTCAAATTATTTACTAAATCATATTCGATTAACTATTTGACTCTTATTGAGCTTTCAACAGCGCAATAAATCTATAATTTTTATATAATTGAACAGAAATCTAAAATTATGTTACCTGGCTCAAGTACTATGACAATAATCATTAGTATATCGGCTATACATGGTCGTACCGAGCCGGGGCCCGGCTTGATTTTTGGGCTTCCATAAAAATGTTACATTTTTTATTTATGTTCAAATATACGAAATAATTTCAAAATATAATAAACTCGGTCGTTGACAGTGTGTGAGTATATATATATATACCATACTTACCTTTGGAGCGCGACCGCGCTCCTTGATTTCTTAATATTGATTTATTTACAACAAATTCATAGAAATATTATAATTATATGCTATACATTACAACTTAACTATTTAATATTTCTAAAACTTACTACCTTAATAAACTTCAACTTTATTTTTCTAAATGGTTTGTGTGGTGAACTTTTCCTTTTTAGTATTAAAATGATCCTTCATAAATAGTCTTTGACTTTGTATTAGATTTATAAGGCTAGTAAGATTTTATGATTATGTACAAATTAATTTACGCCCACGTTCCATTAGACACAATATAAAATTCTACTTTGGATGGAAAATATTTTTTTTCCTTATACGCTTAGTCTATGCTAAATATTTCTTGATGTAATTTACAAGCTGAATAGTTTAGACACACGCGCGCGCGCGCACGCGCAATTTTTTATATCAAGATATAGGAACATTATTTAAAAGATGATGCAGCCACCTTAAGAATATTTTTACAATATTTTTGTAACTTGTTTAGTAGTATATCGTATATCAGAGCATAGAAGAAATACTAATTATCAATATTTTTAAAACACGTATTTTCTTTAGGTTTTATATAAAAAAAATATGTACATTTTAATAAAAAATATCTTGTAAATAAATTTCTTTTTCTCAAAGAACAGATATTAAGAAAATTCGATATATATAAATATTCGATTCTATAAATATATATATATATATATATATATATATATATATATATATATATACATATATACATATATATATTTACATAAATTTAACTGATAATGTTGCTTACGTGATTTTTTTTGCTAATATAAAACGCGAAAGATATAGAAAAATAATTTAATAATACATCGCCCGCGTGTGTTATAAGATTCGCTAATTTCACCTTGATGTTAAGATAGTTTTCCTAGATCGTGCTCGATATTCTAAATTCAGATTTGCTTAACGGAGATCAGATCACCATTGATTTGGGTCGGGGATTGGATCCAAATCGAGTCGTGCGCATAACTCTGATTATCTCAAAAGTGAAAAATAATGTGCATGACAGATGTACATACGGCCGAATTTTAGTCGACGATAATCTTAGAAAACTTATTGTACGACTCGCTTTGGGGGTAATCACAATTACCATTTAGTATTTTGGACCAAATAGATCGTACAAATGGAGTGCTCTTTACTCCTCGCGAAGAATATCATGGCCTTAAATATAACAAATATTTTTGTTTTTTAACTTTTATCATAAAATTTTTTTTTGAAATAGTAGGAACTAATACTTTTTTATATACCATTTTATTATACGGCAATGTACTTCTTTCTGTTTGTTATATGAAAACGTTCACTTTATTTATTTTTCAAGTATTAAAAAATGTACCTCTGTGTAGAGTATGTGAATCTATAATATCGAAATATATATAGAAATCTAAGAAATAAAAAATAATAATTAATAAAGTAAGTTAAAAATTAAAATTTATACATTTCTTACATTCATTATTACAATACAGTTCTATCCTCAATAATAGAAAAAATCTTTTTCTAAAAGCAACAATTGTTACGCTTTAAAAACGAAACAAAATTAAAGCTGCTGAGAAAAAACAACTGGGAATAAGTAACGCACGCTAGTCTTACTGTTTTTACGTATTTTGAACTATTACATGCAAATCTGATGCTAAACAATATGGAATTTTACTGACCGATTATGAGACAATAATTCGAAAGCCATTTCAAATAACAATTTTATATACTCGTATACTTTTATTTATTTATTTTTTTCAAATACTAAAAATCGATATTTTAAACACCAAATTATAAAGGAGGAAATAAGTCTATAATTTGAAAGGAAACAAATAATGTATGTTTATAGTTAAAAATACACACACACACGCGCGCGCGTGCGCACGCACGCACGCACACGCACACGCACATATAGTTTTTCATTTAAATTAAAAGTTTCGTACCATTTATCAGGAGATAATTATAGTATCAGAACATATAGATACACGATATGAATGAAGATCTATATAATGAAAATTACTAGATTTTCCATTATCTTTATAAAAACTCAACTTTATAAATAAATAGAATAAGAACTATATTGGGCATTAAAAACTTATTTCGTTAAAATTCCTTAATATATAATTCGTTAAAATAAATGGAAAAAATGCTTTATTGTTTAGTGCACCCGAAACATTTCTTGCAAATTCGATGATTATTACTAAAAAATTATTATGCGCTTCCCGCTACAAAAGTGCATTAAAACTTTAATACAATCGGCGTAAAATTATTTAATCTTATTATAAAAATAGTTGAAATAAACAAAATTATAGGTAGAAATTTTTTTACGGATTTGTTAAAAACATTTAGAATAGCGTCTTAAATTTTTTAAAAATTAGACATTGAGAACATATTTTTATGGCAGGATTATTGGATTATAGCAGTTAGAAAATATATATAAGGTATATGCAGTGTTTTGATTTCAAACCGCACTTTTTTACGTACTTGAACGTAAATACAAATCCTCTAATATAATATAATACATATTTATAGCATCAAATTATTTATAACGCATGGATCAAAATTTCTGACAAAGTAAATTGTTTAATTTGACCGATTTTAAGGAAAATTTGAAGTATAATAGTATTTTTTTGGCAAATTATTTATACAAATTATTTTTTGTTTTAATTATTCTTTGAATTATACCTGGCGTATACAATAAAATAATGAAAAACATAAAAAGATATCGGACTGCACATATTATTTCGTAACAATTCGAGCTTTAAAATAAATATTGGCAAAAAGTATTCAATTGAAAAGATTCTATTAATTTTACTTGTTAAAATTACTATTGCTATTATGTATAGAGGAAAATGGTAAAACGACGCTAATTTCTCCAATTAGAAGGCATACCAAAATAAGCAATATATATATATAACAAAAAATGTATATATATTGCATATAATTATATTAATAATATATCTAATTTGTGCGCTGTAATATAGTATTTTTTGCAGTAAAGAGGTCGTTGCGCTCATTGTCTCTATACTAAAGTGAAATCATTTTGGTACGAAATTATTATAAGCGGCGTTCAGACTCCAGGCCTGTCTGATTATTGGAGAATTTTCGGGGTACAAGGGATGAAAGAAAAAAATAAAATCTAATATCGATTACGTTAATTTTTAACTAAGAACAAAGGATTTTTAATGCACAGCTCGCTATTTACAAATAATGTTTATTGTGGATATATTATGCTATCACCAAAGGCTTGTATTTGAATATTAAAATGGATACAGAAATATAACAGAGAAGCATAATTAATTATTTATATTTAGAGAAAATTTATTTAGATATACATATATTGTAAGGTAGATTTAATTTTTATTCTGTATCTTCTAGTTATTTTCCAACGAAATATTGTTTCTTTTTAGAATGTTAATACTTCAATATATACAAGTAATAATTCTTTATGAAAATATATTATGTCTTTAGAGGTTTAAGCAATTTCAAAAAATTTTAATATTTGATGTTAATGATGCTAGTGACAGACTGTTGATATCAATGAAGATTTGACACTGTTGGTTTATTTGCTAAACTTTTGTAGTTTCAATTTTTAACAAAATTTCATTACAAGCATTGCTTCAATATATTTTATAACATTACAGACATTTCTTAAAAATTCAAATAAAGGTCATACTTTTTACATTTTTAATTAGAGAATTTTAAATATTTTTATCAAAAGTTAAATATTTTAATTTAGTTTAATATACAAATAATAAACTAAGTTGCATTGTTTAAATATATCATATCAGAATTCATAAATACAATATTATGTTACACAGTAACTATAAGAATATGTATAGATAAAGTATTTTCTTTTCCTAAAAAGAAATCAACATGGGGAAACCAGAGAAAAAGTTATGCTTAAAAATAATTTCTAAGAGCAAAGATATTTTAATATTTTTTACTAATTAACATTTCAATCATGATTCGTCTCAAATAAAATATTTATTAATTTGTTTGTATAATTATCATGTTGCTTATGTTAGAATATACATTTTATACAAAAAAAATTACATGAAGCTAACATAAATAAGTAAGATTGACCAAGATCAATTTGAGTAAATTAATACATAAGTTTTTTTAACACCATTACACAGTATTATAGATTATTGCTGATGACTAATCAACTCTTACAATACTAAGCAAATAGTTAAATAAGAAAAAATTATATCAAGTTTCTTTTATTTTGAGATTATCAATTCTTTTTAAAAAAAATTCAATGCTTAATTGATGGAACAGAGAATTCCTTATTTAAATTCATGTTACTTCATTCGTCATGTCTATTAATCTACCTTAAATATGAAACTTGAGAATATACAGCTATCATTGTTTATTAGATCAATAAAATATGAATAATAGAGAAAATTTACAAATTTCCAATACATTATTTACATTTTACATTGACGAAGAAAAAATTTAAATTATCTTCATAATAATAACAGAATTTTTAAAAGTTCTTAACTATATATACAGATAAAACTTTTTTTTTATCATAATTGATTATTTTAAAAAATTAGAAATTACAATTTAGATTTTTTATTCACTGAGCAACTAAAAGTTTTTTCATCAGTTCAGCTTTCTTACTTAATTTTGCAGCTAAAAGAGTATTTTTCATAAGCATAGCCACAGTCATTGGCCCTACACCACCAGGAACTGGAGTTATATGCCCAGCCACACTTTTGACTGAGTCAAAATTGACATCTCCAATTAAATTATATTTTCCTTCACTATTCATAACTCTAGTAATACCAACATCAATAACACAAGCGCCTGGCTTTATCATTTCTTGAGTTATCAATCCAGGAATACCTGCACAAGATACAACAACATCAGCACTTTTTGTATATCTTTCGAGTTCTACTTGTGGGGTATAACGGTGACATATAGTTGTTGTCATGTTGAGCCCAGGTGAGGTACCTATAATAAATTTTTTTTTTTCAAGTTAATAAAATGATTTATTTTTACTAATATAAATAAGTTATTCACCATTTGAATCAGAGTGCAGCAACAAAGCAATAGGCAACCCTACATGTTTGGACCTTCCAATAACTACTGCATTTTTTTTAAAAGTTATTATATTTGATCTAATAAGTAGTTCTTTAACTCCTAAAGCAGTTGCTGGTATAATTCCTTTTCTATTCAGTGCTAAACTTCCAATATTATCTAAATGAAATCCATCTATATCTTTTTCAGGTTTTATTGATTGGCAAATTGTTTTTTCATTTATATGTTCAGCAACTGGCAATTGTATTAATAAACCAGTAACTGAAGTATCTTCATTTAATTTATGTATATGATTAAGTAATTCCTGCTCTGAGATTTTGTTTGTAAATTGTAATGTTTCACTTTCTATTCCAACAGACTGTGCAGCTTGCACTTTTCTTTTTACATATGCTTTACTAGCGGCATGATTTCCTACTATTATAGCAACGATTTTTATTTTTTTTTCTTCATATTTTGTCCATTCATCGACTTCAACTTTAACTTCCTTTAGTATCTTTTCAGCTATACTTTTCCCATTAATTAATACAGCCTCACATCTTAAAAGAAACAAAGAAAATCTTATGATATTTAATATTTAATTAATCAAATTTATTAACAGCATTCTAACTTACAATTTATTCGATGTATGCAACGATCTTGTAAATCTTTGAATAGCAGGTGTTAATACTTTCCAAAGCGACATAATGATTTAAGAATTTTAACTGGAAATTAATCTGCAACAAGTATTCTTATCACTATTTTCAAACTTAAACTATAACCAAATTACTATGAATAATAATTACATAAATCATCTAACCTGGACAGATATGTTTTTTATAAATTCAAGTTGCTTCCCTTATTCCTTTTTTAAATAAAAAATAATAATTTACTTTTCTTGATGAATCAAAAATGGTCATTTAATCTTCTTTTGAGGTAGCACAATAAAATTTAGAAAAACTTTATATGAAGCTTCTTTGAGGTCGAACAAAAACAAAACCGATGACGATACGTGTCTTCTATCATCTCGGATCTTTTAAATGCCGCGTGCACGCTCACACGCCTTATTTCCGTATATTATAGCATTATCCCGCACAAAATATACGATTCCGCCGCGGTTGCAATAGACGAGCACATAAGACCAGCAACTCGCGCTCCGAAATTTCACTGCGCATACTGAAATCTGTATATGCTATCAGCTGACGGGAAAACGCGTCGCAATATATATCCATATATATATATAGCAGATAGTAATGAATTTTTATATTATCGATATGCGATACAGATCGTAATTATTCTTCGCTTTTATCTTAGAGATAACAATAAACACGAGAAGATGTAATGCAATAATAATAAGGAATTCGAAAATTGTTGTACTTTTTTAATTCATTGAGATAATAGAATAAAGGATAGGGAAACTCGGACCAATTATAGTCTTTTTCTTTTATAAAAGAAACGCATCTACAAATCGTTGTAACGTTCTTTATATGAATGAGGTACTAAATTACAAATTATTTTATTATATTTTAAATAAGTAACCGATATTTAATTATAATTATATATAAATCAAATTTTCTCGATTGGTCTTAGATTATATGTTTTTTTTTTTAATGGACCTATCTTTAATTTTTGGTCGTTTATGGTCATTAAAGCTGTTTTTAGAGTAAGTGGAAATATATTTTTTGAATATTTAACGAAGAACAAAGGATTTTTGTTTATATATATATATATATATATATATATATATATATATATATATATATATTCATTCATCGGTCATATATATATATATATGACGTACGCAAATATATTTATATATAATACTATATTGTATTTTAAAAAATTGGTTTTCAGTAAAATTCTTTCCACCGCTACAGCTTTATCAATATAACCGTCTAAAGAATAGAAGATATAATTTTAACACCAAATGACAACGCAATAATAATTATATATATATATATATATATATATATATATATATATATATATATATATATATAGATCAAATTACTATCGCGTATATATTCAAGTATTAACTAAATATGTAAATGAACGATTATATATGCGCGTGTCGTAATAAATGATGTAATATGTTATAAGAATGGAAATTGAATAGATCTATTTATTGCATCCTACACTACATTACGTCGCGAATTTGGTTTTTAATTTTTTTCCTAATAGCTATATATAGTTTCTTCAAAAATAATATATCTATGTTCGCCTCTGATTCGAGAGATCCTAAACGTGTTTAAAAAAAATCCTAAAAAAATCACAGACTTCGATAATTATAATGTCATTATAAGTCTGTGGAAGAAAAGATTATATAATTATATCACATAGAGTGTAGTTTACAATAGGGAAAATTCTTATAAAAAATATGACTATTCGTTTCGAATTGGTCTCGAATAGCTGCAATTGAAGTATAGCATATGATTGTGGCTTATCTTATATAAAAAATTACCAATATCGATGATAAAAGTCAAGGAGATGTCGGAGACGTATTGTTATATTGAATAAAACGATGCAAAATCTTGTGCATGCTATATATAATGCTTTATCATAAATATATTTTTGTACACTGAGAAAAAAATGTAGCTGGTTTAACAAAATTTACGCTGTTGGAAGTATAAAAAAGAAGAAGCTATTATTTTAACAGTGTCATCTATGATTGAAAGAATTGCTTATTCAATATAATTTAAATTAAATCAATAGTTAGAGGATTAAAGTATAGATGTCTTACTCTTGTATCTTAATAGATCGTGAAAAACATTATCTACAGTATCTTTTGATGATATAGAGATAATTATCGAGTCAGATAAATCGGACAAATTTAAAAAAAGGGGAAGAATATTTGACACATTTACAACACTTAGAAAACGTAAGTAAATATTACATACATACGACAAAATTCTATAAAAATTTTAGAGATTCTTTTTTTAAAAAGAAAATTGAAATTTTGTATTGAAATTTGAATTTTTATATGTACATATTTCTCAGAACCTCGTTACTTCACGGTGCCAATTTTACTAATATTTTTTTTTTTATAAATTTTATAATACCAAATACTTCAAACCAAAAAAATTACCAAAATCTCTCCATTTTCAGACGCTTAATAAGACAAAATTCATATCTATCAATAGAAGAAAATGTTAAAATGTATCTTGTATAGAATCTTGAGATATCTAAGAAGTGCTCAAAAATTCATTCGAAGGAAGAAATATTTTCTTACCGAAAAATCAACAACAGTTAATTTACAACAAGTACAACAAGAAAATTTCATCTGTATATGAAAATTGGCCAATTTTAAAATCAATTGAAGAATTTAATCTTATGGACTTAAATTTTAAACTTAGTAAACTGACGGAGCAGCATAACGTATTCTCAAATTATGATAGTTTTTTTTTATTCAGATTTAAAGCTGTAAGACCCTTTTAAAAATGATTATAACGATACACTGAAATCTTTACTTCAATATGTTAAGTTAACTAACAATAAGTTTTACATGGATTAAGAATAACTATTTAATAATTAATATCTATTTACATTTATATTTGTTTTTTTTCCAGATAGAAAATTTTTTGTACAATTGATACTTTTATGCCATATAGTACCATCGAAAGGTCCAATACCAAAGGGAAAAAATTTTTTGCAAACGATCATGCATTGAAACTGTTGATGGAATTGTTGCTCATTTATAGGTTTGGAGTTAATACTTTCTATGTATTAATATATAAACTTTAATAATTTAAATAACAAAAAATTTTAAACAATATCTTAATTTTTTATGTTTAATTTTAAGGAGCTATGGAGATATTGAGAAGTTGAAAGAGGATCGACGTATACATGCGAATCCTAGAAAAATAATTGTTTAAGATAATAATAATTATTGTAAATAATAATTATTTAATAATAATAATAATAATAATAATAATAATAATAATACATAATAATTATTGAAAAAAATGAGTAAACAATTGATTCCATCTAATATATGTATAGACAAAGTTATGTACGAAATCTCAACATTTTTTCAAGCTTCAGATACTGCTTTAAACCATTCCATGCATTTTGGGCAGAACATACACTTCAAAGTAATCATATATGATTGATATTCCAAATTCGTCCTATATACATTTAAAACTAAATTGGATAAAAAAATTCTATGTTCTCTTATTATCGAAGTTTTAATCGACATAAACTATGATTTATCTTAATAGAAATGAACTCCTGTGAAAATTGTTTTGAAATATTGTTTAATTATTTTAGAATATTATAACGTTTTTATTTCTTTGTCCTTTGTGTAATAAAAGTTTTAGTGCAATGAAAAATCTTTCATTACTTTTAAAAATTTGTGTTGCGGGAGATTGTTCTACACTTGAGAAGATATCAAACCTTGAAACTATTGAAATTAACGATATAGAAATTCCATTCGATATGAATAGTTTTAAAGGTAAATATACAGTAAATAATTGCGAGAATTTAAATATACAGAGTAACAGCTTAAAAGACTTCACAAGTTTTCCCAATATGGTTTTGATGCATTTTATATATGTGTGTGTGTGTGTGTGTGTGTGTGTGTGTGTGTGTGTGTGTATCGTAAAAAACCGTAGAATTCTCGTCTCATTTACTTGCGTATGAAATTAACGCAACTGAAAAATATATTTTAATTTCATTTAAAAAGGTGTTACAAAATTATTTTAGATGAAATTATGTATTTTTAATTTTAATTTCAATAAAGTTCTTGATAATATGAAACGTTCTATTTACTCGTTTAGAAGTTAACCCTCCTTTATCCTTTTATTTAAGGTATTGATGCAAGTGAAAAATTCAGAAAAATCCGGTAATTTTTAATATAATATTTAAAGAAATTAAAAAAAAAAGTGCTTTAACACTTGTCAAATTATTCAATGTATATATAATTAAATATATTAGTCAAATAACTCAAATATATTCCCTTCATATACCATCAAAATTTCGAAGCAAAAATAAATTATTTTAATTTACATTAATTTTTTAGGTCAAAAAATTTTTATATTCAGATATTCTTAATGAAAACTGCGAAGAAATTTAGAATTCTGTTAAATAGACAGATTTGTGTACCCTGGATGGAGTCGCTCTGTAAAATTCATAGAATGAATCAATTAAACTGATGTTCAGTTTGTTCAATGGACGGTTCGTGGATTTTTCGAGCAATAATACGTACGCTGTTAAGTTGACAGTACGAATTAATTGCTGATATTTAAAACAGAAAATTCGTTGAAGAAACTGTATCTTTTTCTCAATGTATATATTTAAAATAATATATTCAATTGTATAATTATTTTTTACTGAGTTTTTTTTTAATTTAATAGATTTTCGTATTATATTTATAGCGAACATCAACGGAACTTATTAATTTAGAAGAACAACGCCGAATTTTAAAGAAACTTTAATTTTTTTTATTTCTAATTTTTAACTATCGGCTTTGATTGTCCATGGCCTGATATATATGCATACTTCTTAGACATTGAAGAAAACGTAGAAATTCAACTTTTAATAACTTCTTTAATGTTTATTTTTTGAGACAGAGATAGCAAGTAGATATTCCGTCATTATAAATATATTAGTGTCTAAGAGCAAGCGACATTTGTGGATATTTATAACTCTGATTTTCCTGGCCTCCTCTCTGTTTTTAGACAACCTTTAAAAGAAAATAAAATATTCTTTGCTTTTTAAAGAATATTGTAGAATTTTATTCAATTTCAATGGCAAATTTACAATTATTAAGGAACTATTTTGATTTGTTCGGATGGCCTCTAAAACATATAATTTTTGAGCGAAAAATAAAGTTATTAACAAGAGCGTATAAAACTTCGAAAGTTTTTTTTAACATTTATGTAAATCAATTTTATATTTTTTTCTATTCAAATATTCACCATATTTTCTCCTTACATTATAATGGATTATAATTTCTAGAAAATGTATATGTATAAGAATTATTATTTCTATTTCAATAAATTTTTTAATTATTCCATCCAATATTGAGAGAAATTGATATTGACATTTATTATTTTTGGCACTCTTGGGAAAGACTAGGCTAATTCAAATAAGTCCTAATTTCAAAGAAAAATAGTAGATCTTAACATGAAATTTCTCTCAGTGTATTTGCAGATATAATAAAAATGTAAAAGAATTTCGGATTTTTAAAGAGGAAGATTAGAATAAGGTACAAGTGAATTTATTTAAAATGATTAAAAAAGTAACTGCAAAAGTTCCTAATTTTTCGATTTTCATATAATAATAATTATTCAAAAATATTTTATTATAAAAAAATTAGTTATCTATAAAAAAGTAATTAACACACATGCACACACACACTCTCTGTTTTTTTGCTCTATATGATGTGATACAAAAGGTTTTTAAAACACATTGTTCAACGCGCCATCTCAAAAATCCACCGCGCGCGAACACACACACACACACACACACACACATGTATACAAAGCTCGATCAGTGGCTAATTCGTTTCTCGTAAGCCTCGAAAAGTACTCTCCGATACTCGAGAATCGCCCCGAGCCTGTCCGGGGACTCGGTGATGCCCCGGCCAACGACGACGAGATCCGCCCCCGACTCGACCACGCGCCCGGGCGTATTGTACTGCTGGCCGAGCCCGTCGCCCGAGCCCGCCAGCCTGACGCCGGGCGTCAGCTGCACCAGGCCCGGATCGTCGAACAGGGCGCCCTGGCAGACGAAGCCCGCGACGAGCTCGGGCGCCGCCGCCGTCGCCGCCTCGATCGCCGAGCGCGCGTAGTCGCCGCCCGTCAAGGCGCCCCTCGACGACATCTCCGCGACGACGAGGACGCCGCGACCCGCGGGGGCGGCGGCCAGCCCGGCCCTCAGGCCCTCGAGGACGCCGCCGCCCGGGAGCGCGTGGGCCGTGATCAGGTCGGCCCACTCGGCGATCGCGTGGACGCCGCCGCGGGACTGGAGCGCGACCACGTGGCCGATGTCGCCGAATTTACGATCCTCCATTATCAGGAACTCGTGCCTGTCGGCGAGGGCCCTCAGCGAGGCCACGAAGGCCCGATCGAAGTCCGCGAGGACGTCGGCGTGGAGCTTCAGCGCGGCGATGTGGGGGCCCGCGAGCTCGGCGACGTCCAGGACATCCTGGCACCTCGTAAAGTCGGCCGCGAGGCAGATCGTGGACCTTTTCTTGGCCATCAGTAGGAGCAGCCTGGCCGCCACCGGATTCTTGGACAATTCGGCGCGGGCCTCGAAGCTTTGCCTCAAACGTTCTGTAAATATTTATGCGCATTTGAGACTGTCACAGAAGTATGTAATAGTGGCGTTCGTTATTTCAATTATTCGAAATAATTTATATTCTTTCGTGCAAGATCTCAAATTGTAAACAAAAAAAAAAAAAAAAAAAATGTTTTTGTATATGCGGACCGATGGCTGTAAATTAATATTGCAATTTTTGAGAAATTTCGCCGCGCGTTCTTCCAAATTTTGTCAAGCATTGTGGAATGTGTCGAATTGAAATGCTTCGGAAAGTTGAGCAAAGATTGTCGAAAGTCCGACAAGGTCCGAAAATTTATGGGAATATTAAACTTTGCCATAAATTCTCAGATTTGCCAGATATTTCCGTATAACGTTTTTCTTTTTTTGGACAATGCGTCTGTAAAATTCCGTTCGACGCTTATTTCTGCAACGCAAACTTTCAGATTCTTTTTTTTCTTCAATTTTGTTAAACTTTGACAAACTTTCTACCGTTTCTAGTCTAATCTTTGCCAGACTTTATATTAAACGTTGTTAAAAATTTCGAGACTTCGCCAAGTAGACGAATTTTACACATTCTATCGATGCTTGATAAAGTTCGGCAATATTTTTATGGAAATTCATTTCCTTTCCATTTTATATTCTAACGAATACGTTTATCGGTTTCACAGTTCTATCGTAATGACAATCCGACTGAGTTCGTGTGTATAATAACACCGGAAGAATCTAAGAATCTGATGTATAAAAATCATTATGACAATACAACTACCCGGAGAAAATCGTATGGTTAGCAATGGGGATGCTCTGACTGTCATGTGCTTTTTCTTCTTCTTCATATGACTAATATAATTAATATTCCTCTTCATATTATTTTATATGTTGCAGATTTAAATTTTGTACGCATATTATCTACTTTTCTGCTATTTTACCAATTTTCATCCGTTTTATAATTTACATTATTATTTTATTTGCATTATTATTACGTTCTATGTGTAAACTTGATCGACCGATGCAAAAAGAAATTTTTTAGTTTAATCCAAAAAGGCTCTTATTGAAACTATTAAATCCTTCGGATATCATTCGGATTAAATTCCAACGGACGTATACAAGTATGGAATAATTTGAAAAAATTTCGTATTTACAGTTTGATAATTTAAAAAAATTCTCTATAAGCTATTATAATATAATCCATTCTGGCAAATACCGATATATAAGAATCATGAATTATTTTTTAGCTTTATCCATGAAATACACAGATTATGATTATTATTATTTAATACAGACGATACTCTCACTTTATGTACTATTTCCTACGACTATTCTCATGACAGCGCCAATCGGCAACGGAGGTCTATGTTTGTAAACAGAGCATACACATGCGTATATACAGATACATCTTTACAAAACATATCTATCCGGAGTAATTGGCCGGGAAAAAAAAATCGATACTTAAGAATGTGAAATTCGCTTCAGGCACGTATATGACATTATCGGTATGGCGCGCAACTCTAAATCTAATATTTAAAAAAAAAAAAAAAAAAAACAAAAATCTATTTGAAAAAATCTCGATGCTCACGGTTTACGGGCTCCACGGCGGGGGCCCGGGTCTGCCCCACGTACGTCCTCACGATCTCCAGCGACTCGCCGCCGAGCCTGCCCGCCTCCACCAGATGACCGATCAGCTCGGTAATCGCGAAGAGACACCTCACCCTCACGCCTGCCGCCTCCAGATTGGCCCTGCCGCCCTGCTCCCTGTCGACGATCACGAGGGCGAGCTCGGCCCCGAGGCCCTCGGCCACGAGGTCGCGCCTCGTCTCGAGCACGCTCGAGCCGCTCGTGACGATGTCCTCGATGATGACGGCGCTGTCGCCGGGCCGATAGGCGCCCTCGATCAGCCGCCTCGTCCCGTAGGCCTTGGCCTCCTTGCGGCGCATTATCATCGGCACCTCGGCCAGCGTCGAGATCACGGTGGCGATCGGCAGCGCGGTGTACGGCACGCCGCAGACGTGATCGCAGCCGGGACCGTCGGCCAGCGACCAGAGCATCTTCGAGATTCGAACCTGTATGGGAGGGGGGGGGAAGAAATTCGCGTCTCACTTTAGTGTTGATAATCGCTTTATCGTTCTTAAAGGTTTTCGACGATTGGTTTTGTGAACAGTCGGTTTTTGATCCTGAACACTTTCTTTTTGTGTCAACAATCGCGACGACTATTATTTTGAAAATATCTAAAACATTTCTTTCGAAATTGCTATAATGAAACGGTATTTATTAAACTCGAAATTACGCCCCCTGTATAATTTACGGAAATTTATTACAAAATTAATAAATTATTACGTATAATTAATTGCGAATTCGCTGTACACTTGGCGATACATATTAATGTAATAATGCACTCATCCTTGAGGATGTATGGTAGAAAAAAAGACACGTCGATTGCTTCACTATATATATATATTTTATTTTAGATTTGTCGACTGCAGAAGAAATAATGTAACAAAAAAGGACAAAGCGGTTTGCCATTAATAACGATACACTATGATTCACGCAGGCATTGAGGATTATTTTAATGATTATACAGGAAAAGCTCGAGTATGACAAAATTTATTCGTATGTATATATATATATATATATATATATATATATATATATATATATATATATATCATGTAGCGGTTCATTTTGATATAGGAATAATTGATCATACCATTGGTGACGTATTCTTGCCTTTATTTATTTCAAGTGTATCGAATTTTTTACTTTTATTGAAATTAACGTTTAATTTTGCTTATTTAAATGGAGATTATTATTAATGCAGTACTTTTTTCTGCAGTAGATTTTTAATGCAGTAGATTTTTTTCTGATTTTTCCATAAAGACTTCATATGCTCAATCTGACCCATCGTTTCCTGTATATCAATGCTTCAACGTATCCAGATTATGCAAAAAACTCTAATAATATATATTGCCGAAATATTTCAATTTTAAATCTCGAGTTGCCATAAACAAGTCGTTATAATTCATCGATAAAATGAAACTGATCGATTTACCTTCCAATTCAGTCTGTATTAGATTTTGTGAATGTATCGCGATAGCCGAAACTGCTGTCGATAAATAAAATAAAATAAAATAATATAGCGAATACTACTAACCAGGTGTCTCTTTTTTATCCTGGCAGATAAATATTAATAAATTATTATTATTGACCTTCATTGCATCGAAAATGTGATATAAATTGAAAAATTGAAAAAAGACCGTTCATTTTGTAATACTAATATACTTATATACTGATAAATTTATCAATAAATTATTTCTCATAGTTTATGCACAAATTTTATTATAAATTTTATTTGTATGAAATATATCGATATTTTGCATTTTATTGTATTAAGATTCGTCAGAAATTTTTATATTAATCGATCGTTTTTCTAACTACATTAATTTCGTGTTTTTTTTTACTGTTAATGAATAAATTGAATTCTTATTCATAATTATAATTGCCGCATGATTTGCACAACGATAAGAAAAACAAAATCGCAATAAAGATATACAAAATACCTGGATTTCTATATTATAACTGTGATTTTCTTTTCTTCAAAATTGCAATTTACACATGTTTCGTTTATTTTTTTTTATTACTCTAGTTTAAGTATATAATTTGCATGTAAAAAAATTTATAGATATAAACTTCGGCAATTACAGGTAGATGTATATAAGATTCAATTTGATATAAAATAAAAATATTCAGAATATATATTTTCATAGAAAAAAAAAAAGATAAATTCGTTACGAGTTTACTTAAACAGACATTAATTTACGTTATTACATTTTAAGTAATAACGCATACTTACCAATAATTTTGGATAAGAGATTATCACTCTCAAGTCTATGTAAATAGGAGTTTTCAATCCAACTTTTGTTACGAAGTCTCCGTACTTTATGGCGCCAATGTCGTAAAGTTCCACGGCTAATTTTTTCAATTCAGTCTTCGTCTCCATAATTTCAGAACAATTATAATATCCCTTTCACAATAATTATCCGCGATTTATCATTCAGTCGATTAATTTAGCAATTGTGGAATAAACGTGCAAACTCTATGCCGATTATCGTAAAACACTTGTTCAGCTCGTGGTATAGCAGAATAAATACTTCGCAATCCGTTGGGAATTCAATGTACGTAGAAGTCCAAACTTGTACTGCGCGGCGAAAAAATGGTAGGGATGGCATAAGAACCGAGAACGGCTACACGAACGAGCCGTTAGAATTTGGTACACGAAATCGAGCAGCAGATGACGATCTCTCTTGCATTTTCATAGGCGAATCACTTAACTGTTTGCCATCTGCGCGCCGCCGCGCGTTTTAATTAAGATAAAATTAACTATGAATATTGTTCTTTTGAAATTATAAATAACAATGCTTATTTTAAGTAAAACAGTAATCTGTTCTAAGCATCTTGATAACTGATATTGTGTAAATTTCTTTATTTTTTCAGTATTCTGCATAATTAATTAGGAACTGAAACTAAATTAAAATTTTTCCGTTTAATTGATTACTTAAAAATATGTATTTTTATTGGGATTTCAGCATTCACTATTAATAAATAAAAAATCCATTGATTTCAGATTTATTTATTTAAGTCAAAGTTCAGATAATGCTTTATTTTAAACATTTCGTTTATTTATGAAAATTATACAATGCTATTATCCGATTTTAAAGGAGTTATATATCATATAGCCGTGTCAAATAAGAATTCTAAAAAAAAATATTTCAATGCCCACACAGCTCTAAGCTGTTACATATAAATTTTCACGAAAAATGATAGATAAGTAATTATTGTTCTGTTGATTCAATAAAAATATATTTTAAAAAATTCAAAATAGAATAACGATCATTTATGTTTGTAAATTGCGTCAAAATTCGTCTGAAAATACAAACATATTTTTTTCTCTTTATCTTTAAATTTGCTTTTCTTTTTTCCTCTTTTTATTACAAACTATTTCACGTTCAAGATCATAATACACTTTTAATATTTTTTTAATACAAATTAGAAACCAATATGTATAATATAAACAATTTATCTATACTTACCGCAATGAGGTTTATAATAAAAAAAAACTACAGTTAATCGTGATTCACCGTAATTTTATTAAAATAAAAATTTTCATGAAACATTTTCAGTTATTTATTATCTATAGCATCTGCAGTTTTTTATCCGCTGCTCTTCCTTTATGGTATGATACATGAATTTCAATATAGTTTAATAAATGATAACTCTTATACGTAATCAACAAGATAGGACAATAAGACATTTTTATTTAAATTATTATAATGTTTTATACAGTTTGGCAATAGCTCTATTAAGAATATATAAGAAGATTCGATCATTAATAATTTGCATACAATTTTCATATAGTTCTAGAACTTGGAGAGATTAATGAAATATACTCATGTTTTTTTTTCACTAGAGCGTTTGGATTATATCATAAAAACAAAAAAAAAAAACAAATATACATTTGTGTCAAATTCTACGTTTCAAAGGTTATCGCATATATGTCATGTGAAATTATAATAACCGCGCATATATATTAATTATTTCTATTAAAAGATGTTACGTATATACTTTAATAGTTATATAATAGTAATTCAAGAGATCAATATTTCGATAATAAATTTTACGATTAACCACTTTCAGAGTTGCGCTATGGTAACGAATCCACATACATACATACATATATACATATATATATATATATATATATATATATATATATATATATATATATTCAGCGTAAAAATTTTCTTGGTTACCACTTTCATAAACAATGTAGTCTATATAGTATATATACATTATACCATTATGAATAGGAATGAATTTTTTAATATATTTAAAATTTTTATTTTACATATCATTTATAATAAAAAATATATGTATAAATAATGAGAAAAATATCTATATATATATATATATATATATATATATATATATATATATATATATCTATATAAATATATTCGATTATCATGCAGTACAAAAAAACTGATGACGAGCACTAGAATTTTGTAATCGCTAAATTTATAAATATTACCCAACGTTCTTACGAATATGCAGTTTATTTTTACAAATGGCGATTTTTTTGGAATTTCGCTGGAATATGAAAAACAAAAGGACACCGAGGCCCCTCGCTCACCGATGAATATTTTCTTTCATCTTCCGCTGAAATTTCCGAATTATAATTTTTGCCTCCGCCCCCATTGGAGAGACATATTTCAATATTTTCATCCGATTAAAAGAAAAATCCCCACCACTTACGTTTATTTACAGTTACACAAGATTTCGCGATATATATATATCTGTAAGAATACACAAGAATTGTTGTAGAACTTTTTACCTCGATCGACGTCTGTACAGTACGATACCCATTCTACTGAGATATATATTCTAATGAGATAATATATATTGAATATACGGTTTGCGTTCATCGCCTCGCACGAATTTCGTGGCAGGTACCCCCCCCCCCCTCGTGACTCTTCGTCGAATTACGGATTTTCGTTATGACGCATAGAAACGAATGGCACTAATGTATATGACGCCACCCGGTGCAGACGGCATCGTCGAGGCATGTTCTATATATATATATAAAGTATAGACAGTACAGAATAAATATACACTCGGTATATATATTTATAAACGAGTCGCTCGCGGCTGCTTCCCTATAACGTTTATATTTAATATAACGAAAAATAATCGTCGTCGTCATCGCATCGAGCGCATAATCCCGCTCGCTCGATTGTTATTGGCGGCCTGCATCAGGTGTCACGCTATCTGCGAGGAGATGTCGAGCCTCGATCTCTTGCTCGAGCCGTTGTTATTATTATTATTATTGACGCTCGCGGCCGGTATCTTATTGTAATTACCGTCCTTGGTGGCGAGGGAGGGCAGGGTGCAGCAGCCGGTCTTGCCGTTGCCCACGATCGAATTGTTGGCCGCGGCGCCGGGCTGGACGAGGCCCTTCTGCTCGAGGCGCTTTATGTAGGTGGCGTTCGGGGCCACGCTGCTCGGGCCGATGAAGCAGAGCTCGCGCGGTCGCGGGATCTGCTGCTGCTGCTGCTGTTGCGCGGCTGTCAGCCTCTGCTGCTGGCACGGCTGCGACTGACGTTGGGAATGCTGCTCCAGGCTGAGGGTGCGATTGCGGTTGGGGCCGAACACGTGGGGTGGCTCGAACGGCGGCGGGTGCGCGTCTTGGTGGGACCTGTCGCCGTTCATCGCCGAGTCCCGAATGAGTTTCATGTGCCATCTATTGGAAAAAGAGAGAGAGAGAGAGAGATAGAGATAGAGATAGAAAATGTATAAGAATATATAGGAAAGGAGAGGAAGAAAAATTTTTAGCCGGAGATTGTTATGAAGTCAAAACAAAAAGCAGACGAAAATGTAAGAGAGCGAAAAACAAGATAACAAAGAAAAAGAAGAAAAGAGTATGCATCGGTATGGTGGGAAAAAGGAAGAAGCTAGCTTCTGACGTGGCTTAGAGTTCTGTACGTAGAGCCGAAATGTAGAATATTTCGTATGGTGAAAATCTCCGAGTGCAGATGTCAGAGAACATTTTTCTAACGGAATAATTAGCTGATGCAGATGCCGTCGCCTGTTGAGATGGATAGAGAATGGATTAAATCTTTCAGCGGTGTGGGCAGAGATCGTGATAAAGTCTGATATTTTAATGGTACTCCAACGGATTACTCCCTGTACAAATGACATGACGATTGTTCGTAGATGTTACGTATCATTTATAGAGGCCGGGATTGATTAAGAGCAAATCTTCAGAGGAAAAGCGAAAACAGTATCGGATTTGGTTATGTCAATTACAGTCTAATTTAACAGGATCGCGAAGAGTATGTGGCATCTAATTATAAGGATAGCGAAATGGATTGTGTGCTACCGAGTGTCAGTATAAGCAGATAAAGTCTCATAAATATATAAAAAGAATGCCGTTAGTACATTAAAGAGAGGGCTTTCTCTGAGTCAACGATGCTTGTAATCACACGTGTTATCCCGATTGATCTCCAAGTAAAAAATAAGGTTGTTTATCGAAAGAAGAGGACTCTTAGTAGAATGGCTAGAGTAGCTGAAGGACGGAAGCGACGAGAGAGGGATTTATCTGATTGGTTCACAATTAATCAGCTCGAACAGATAAAGATATGGTTCGATGGATCGCAATGGAAAATTGAATTATAAAGCCAAACAGTTCTTTCTGGGATATGATCCACAACATATGATGAATTATTCACGTACAAAGTTCAGACCAACTGGACAGTCAGTTTTCTAACTAATGTCAATGACCATGCTTATTTTAACAATATTGTTTATGTACCTGTGAGTGCTTTTACAATCGGCACGACACATACCAGTAGTAAGCTTTTTACTAATTAGAGATAATTAAATTTATAACGTTCTTAATTCTAAATAACTGAAGGGCTTATTGTAGTAATAGTTTTTCACTTGGGGAATAAAAAATTTGTAAAAATTATTAGCCCTGAAAAATGAAATATTGTATAAATTTTTAATAAATCTTTTTTCACTTTGCCTGATTAACATAGCGATCGATCACAAATTAATAAAACTGACATTTTTTTCTCGATATTTCATTTTTTTCATCAGTTGGCTAGTTAGACAACAAAAATTTTCATATATTTTTTAATTTGCATAGGAAGCCGTGATAAACTTATGTTCAAACGTCAGTCATCAAAACAATATCGATATGCACATCAAAATCTCAAAAATAACACAGTTTACTCGAATGCGCAAACATTTGACATGTTTGAGGAACCATATCTTATCCATACATTCAATTTTTGAAAATTGTCACTCGTCGAGTTACCTCCCTCCCATCCTCCTCGCCGCCCCTTTTCGCGACTCTTTCATTCGTACCTAGTGACTCCGCTATAAGTCCTGCCGGGCTCGTCCAACGACAGAACGCTGTGCCTGCGCTCGTCCTCGCGCCTACTCAGCTGCAGCAGTGGATTGGCCGCCACCTCGTTGGCCACGTACTCCCTCAGCTCTAGCAGGAACTTGTCGGCGAAGGAGTCCTGCATGAAGAGCGGATGCTGGAGCAGCTGGGCGCAGGTGGGCCTCGCCTCGGGATCCATGCGCAGGCACTGGGACAAAAAGTCGAGGCAGGTCATGTTGCAGCCCGGCAGTATGGCCCGCAGCGATCTGAGACAGCTGCTCGTGCCCCGGGCCGTTGAGGTCGCCATTGCCGGGGGTACGACCCCACCCCCGTTGCCCCGGTGATGGAGGGCCTCGATGCTGGCTTTGCGCATCGAACGGGTGTCGATGCGATTTTGGCCGCTGCGATTCATCAGGTTCTGGTGTTTTCCGCACAAACCGCCTATGTTGTTAGATATTAAGAGATTAGAAATAATATTCTTAGTTGAAGTACTAAGTTACTTAGGTGAAGTACTAAGCTCTATAACAAGTGTAATTTATAAAAAATATGCATCAATTTGATAAAGATGTAAAAAATCAAATTTAAAAATTTTTTTTTCAGACAATGAAGGCTCTGGACTTGGATTTAACCTTGATTATAATTTCCAACTTCATTGAAAGATTAATCCATTTTTTTTTCAAATAGAACTGGATAATTTGATGTGCCAAATATATAGGATTCTGGACTGATCCAATTTTGGTCCCTGAATTTTTCTAAGGTCCCTGGAGGCAATGGTCTAATTTGTACTAGGACCCTCTATTTATGTTGTAGATTTTCATTCGATACTAAAAATCTGTACAGATACATTTTCAAGTTCTTTTCACCCTTCTTTGAGTTCATTATTATTATGATTCAACTGATAATGTATTTCGATCTCTCACTCAAAATTTAAACAGTTAAAGGAAAGAAAACTTTAGAAAAAATCTTTCAGAAAATCTAGAAGGATAGAATACAAGAACAAAGTTACATTGCTTATAATTATGAGTCAAGATGGTTCAAAGGGTAAATTTATGCAATAGATTGTGAAAACAAGTCGGATACATGCTATTAAAACTCAGAGTTCAAAAGTGGAACATTTTTTTGGATAGCCCCTTGGATGTCTAAAAATATTCATTACTTAAATTGTTTTTTAACGGGCTGTCGAAGTAGAATTTTACCGATCGAGCTAAAATACTGTGTATTATATAATATTATATTATCCACGTAAAATTAAATTATCGTAATTTTTACTTAATAATGTCCTACACATTTATGCATATTCTACGCCGCTGCAATGTTTGAAGAAATTTCAGCAAAGCGAGAGCTTTATTAAACTTTGATTTATTTATAATCTTTAGTTTGTACCTTTCTCATTTTCACTCTAATCGACGAATTTACTTGAAAAGCCCACATCGTTGTGCGCATTATAAAATGTAATACGACCAATACTCACCGAGCAGCCTCGTGATGCGAAACAGCTGATCCACGTCGCTGTCGCCCGGGAACAGCGGCTCGCCCGTCAGTATCTCGGCGTAGAGGCAGCCCACCGCCCAGGTGTCGACGGCCCGGCCGTAGCGCGAAGTCGCCCACCAGGAGCTCGGGCGCCCTGTACCAGCGCGTCGCCACGTAATCCGTGCAGGACTCGTTCGGCCCGGTGACGATGCGCGCGAAACCGAAGTCGCAGAGCTTGATAACGCCGTGCGGCGACACAAGGACGTTCTCCGGCTTCACGTCCCTGTGCATTATCTATGTGGGGCGGAAAGAGAGAGAGAGAGAGATAGATAGATAGATAGATAGATAGATAGATAGATAGAGAAAGAAAGAGAGAGAGAGAGAGAGAGAGCGAGAGTTAGGGATAAGAGGGCGAGCTTGGAATTGTTGATGACTGACGCCATGGGGGGGGGAGGTATTAAAGTAATACGTTTTCAGAGAAATGCAGTCGAATATGGTCGGGGATGCTTTTCAATTTTTCACACCGACCTTTGGCGTCGGTACACTTTCTCTGTAGATCATTTTAAAAGTTACGTTATATTTACTATATAAATACGTATATAGCGATGTGGCCGTAAGTTATAATAACTGTCCTCGTAAAAGTATTACATAAGATAACTGGTCGAGTAAGCATTCTTAAGGGTGGGTAGACTTATGAGGAAAATGAAACTGTGTCGCTGTATCGTTATTAGAAAAAGAAAGTCCCGAGTCTGTATACATACATACATACATATATATATATATATATATATATATATATATATATAGTATATGTAAACTACAGTAAGAAATCAATGTGTATTAAAGATACTGTACAAAGTTTATATGAAAAAAATTACCAAAATAAAAGAAAATAAAAAAATAAAAAAACTAACTGTCGACTGCTCTTCGTTAGCGGTATTGAGCAAAAACCATTTTGATTTAAATAAAGATTATATATGCGAAAATTAAACAATTCTTAAATTTTAATTAATTGTCACTTTGATTTATGTTTATTCAGAATTACTGTAAATCTACTGAAAACGCAACACGAATGCAGAATAAACGTAATGAACTAAAATTTTAAAATCGTTTCACTTTGTCGTGTAATCTTATTTGAAACAAAGTACTTTTTGCATGAGTGATAAAAATGAACTTTGACAATCCCTTTATTTTACCACGAAAATACAAAATATTTACAAAAAGAATCGAATAAAGATAAAATAATTTATTGATCTTCCATATGAAAGAATGAAATCCGTATAATGCTGTATTAAAGTATGAAAATAAATTAATAAATATACATAAACAGTTTCTTTTATAAGATGCGTTAAAAAGCTACATTTTCGAGACAGAAAACTGTAACAGAAATAGGAAATACGCGCACTGAATGATAAAACAATTTACTTAATGAGGCATGTGATTGTTCATATCTCGTTAAAAGAAGGTGACATATATATATATATATATATATATATATATATATATATATATATATCAACATCCAGCTCATTTAAATAATTTCATACGGATTTCCTATTATAATTTTAATATTAAGTTTCTTATTCCAAAAAGGATAATCAGTGAACTCATTATAGACGTATCTCTGTATATGAAATCATTTCTAGATCTGAACGAATAATTCTCGATCGATTTTACGAAGTTTTGCAACGATAAAAGCGTCATTTTTATGCTTTCAATTCGATCGCGCATAAATAAAATATTCAAAGTTGATATACGCCGTATATCATTCGCTCCATCTGTCATGTCGATATAGTATATGTTCTTGGAATTTTTCGTGTCAACGGACGATCAATGTATTTTTAGTGATTTATATACTTGCAATGGCGTAGTTTAAGAGAAAACAAAGCCGAAAATATTCATTATTTCAATAGTGTCAAAAACTATGGAATAAATTCACTGAATTTTTAACTAGAATAATCATTTGTTTGTAGCATAAAAAATTTTAAACACGAGACATAAGTGTATAATTATTAGTAAGTGTGTACTAATCGTAGATAAAAAGGAAATGTGCAACATTGATAATTACAATTTTTTCAAACAAGTAAAAAAAAAAAAAAAAAACACGACACCGTTGCCAATTTTTTTCTAAACATTGGAACCAAAATGATCGGATCTGAAACGATATACGGATAAACTGCAATTTTCGCTTTGCATCCTCGAGCGTACCGGCATACATACCTATGAAAACATATGCGCTTACGTGATTGTTATGACAAAAATCCAGTCCGCGCAGAACTTGGAAAATGTGTCGCCGCGAAAGTTCGAGCCCGAGACCGCCGTCGGCCGCCTCCAGCTCGTCGAGAATCGTGTGATCCAGATACTCGAACACGAGGTAGAAACGCTTCTTCCGCCTGAAGACTTCGATCAAACTTACTAGATTCTCGTGTCTTAATCTCTGCAAAAATTGCAAAATGCGATGTAATACAGATGCTTCGCGGAAGAGTGACCATTTCACAGATTGAGCCGAAAATAATTTATAAATTTTTCAAAGAAAGATACGTTGTTACTTTTTTTTACAAATATATTGTTTTATATTGTTAATGAACAGGAAATTTATTATTTATTATCGAAAAATTTACGTGCATTTAATGATTTTCATAAAAAAAAAGATTGGTCGTCTATAAAAAAAAGTAAAATTATTTTTATAATTTAATATATATATATATATATATATATATATATATATATATATATATATATGTATGTATATATTAAGAAAAAATTTTTAATTCAATGAGATTTTTTTTGGTACAACTGTATGCGTAACGCTCAATTTTACACCCTCCATTTTTAGGGAATCAAATCCTACTTTTCAAGTAGACTATTTTAAAAAAGTAGAACAATGCAAATAATATACGTGTATCTTGCATACGTTAATGTTCGCAGTTGTAAGCGTAAAATCCAATTTTACACCCGATTCTTAATTCACATTTCACGACCATCTTATCTATAACATATCTATATAATATGCTACTTTAAATCAAAACACTAAAATATTTCACCGGATTGAGAAGTTATATTTATTTATTCCTATAGATATGAGCTGAATTAAAAGAATTATATTTTGTGTGTTGTACTAAAATCTACAAAATATCATATATATAATGATCCTATAGATCAATGAACTATTTCGGTTTTTTACGCACGACTTAAAAGCATAACTTATTGAATTTAATAAATCTCATCTCTAGCCAGCGAACAACGTATATATCCGTAAATATGTAAATTTTACACGTAAAGGATTAACTATTTTCAACGATTTGAATTTTGCGAACCTGTATTATAATGTCGAGCGAATCGATTCAACGGATATTAACACGATAAGGAAGCTCGGATTACGAAAATTTCTATACCTAATATGTATATTTTTAACAACAACAACAAAAAGTGACCGCGTATAAAGGCCAATGTAGAAAATTGCGTCAAGCATATTCAAACCTGTTGAAACGAATACACGTATGATATAAAACAGAGAGCTTTAACACCTCGCCTATTAATAATTCAAAAACGTGTATGAGTCTAAAGGCTATATAATTTATATATATATATATATATATATATATATATATATATATATATATATATATATATAATGTATAATCTCGACGTATTTATATATGAGCCATGCGTATGAAATTGAAAGAAAAGTCAAAACCTTGAGCATGCGAATCTCGCGGAAGGCGAGCTTGCGCACGTGCACGTTCTCGACGGACTCGAGGAACTTCTTGATCGCCACTATCTGCCCGGTCTCCTTGTGCCTGCACTTCATCACGATCCCGTAGCTGCCCTCGCCCACCACCTCGATGTTCTCGTACTTCTCCATGACGGCCCCGTGCTGGGCGACGGGAGGGCGGTGGGGGGAGACGACGGCGACGACGACGCCTCCTCCTCCTCCTCGGTGCGATCCCTCACGCTTCGGCGCTCGACGACTGCGAGGGGCGGTGATGTACGCAGGCCTCGTCGCCCATCGGCGGAGGACACCGTGGGCGCGGGAGGACTTCCCGGTTGGGTCTCTCTCTCTCTCTCTCTCTCGCTCTCTCTCGCTCGCTCGCTCGCTGCGTGCACGTTCGGCAAGCGGCCGACGTTAGCGTATACGCATGCTATCGCGCCAGCGCGAGCTCCTATCCTGTCGCATTAATTTGCACAATGGGCTTGGACTATTGCTCGTTTGTTGTTTAATTGTTTTTTTTTGGTCTTCGATCTTTGGTTTTTGGCTGCGCTTTTCAACCCGATGCACGAGTGCGCGACGAGCGCGTGTACACACGCGGGCTTACGGCACGGGCGCGCGGCTCGCATCGGGTATTTCGAGAAAGCTGGGAGAAAAGCCCACCCCCGCCCCGCCACCCGTTCACAAATGAGCCGTGCGTTATTTCACACTTGAGATTATGAAGTAGCTGCGCCTGTGTATGCTCGCGCGCGCGCGTGTGTGTGCAGTTTTATAGGATTTTGTGTATATATGTATGTATATGTATGTAGAGAAGGAGAGAGAGAGAGAGAGAGAGAGAGAGAGAGAAGAGAGAAAGAGAGAGGCGGGCACAGTTTAGAGATATTTTTTCTTTTCTTTTCTTGTGATTTTCAGTGATCTCGTAATATTTATATCTGTAAGCTTTTAGTAAACAGGAGAGACGATTTTATTATGAAGTTTATACGAACTGACGCAGGCGAAAGGTTAACTTTTTGACAGATTTCTATTCACTCATAAGCACGTAAACCTATATATACGCGTGTTACTGATAATTTTTATAGATCATATATACTTATAACCAATATAAGCTCAGCATTCGAATATCTAATGTATGTATATATATATATATATATATATATATATATATATATATATATATTAGATTATTATATATACGTATAATCATCTAATCTGTCAAGTAGCTACAAGCTTTTAAAGCTTAGCGTGGAAATGCGTCGATCATGCGTGTAAGGAATAAATCAACGCATTTCAATAAAAAACAATGCCTATCATATGATTTAAATGCAAAATTGTAATATATAGGAATTTTCTTATATTTAATATAATGCGCATATAAATATTTATATATAATCGAATTTTCATAATTATAATCCACATTAAGGATGAATTCTATTGGCGCATAGCGAACCGCAATGGGGCATTTGTCTATATCTCAATAATGCGAGAGGGATGAGCGCATTGTACACCGATAAAATATGCCATCGCGCGGGGAAAAAGAAACCACGCTGCCGCCACAGGTCCAATGCACGCGTTAAAAAAAAAAATATTTATATATATAGGCAGGACCAGTCACGGATTCAGTGTGTAACCGGTGTATCGCGCGCGTCTTCTTTCTTTATTTCTTTATTTTTATTTATTATTATTTTTTTATTTGTTTATTCGTTTATCTATCGCGGCAAGTTTGAAGCCTAATGAAAGACTTGTATGGAAGTTAAAAATTTTCCGAATTATTAGCTGCAGCGTCGTCGCAACGGGTAGACGAGAGATTGAAATTCGGGGTTATTATTTTTGCCGCAATTTTGCCAAATATCCGATACATTACACTTGACGAATCGATGTGAATTTTTATGCAGGTCTAGAAATTCGAGGTGAAATTCGAAAATAATGGGTTAAATAAATTCAAACCGACGGCTAACGCCGGAACACGATGGATAAATGGTTATGGAAAATTTGATTGTTGAAATACTCGTGGAAACGAAAATATTGCTTTATTTTGCAATTTTTTCCCATCAGTAATCAGCTGAATTTTGTAAAATTGACAGGTAACCATGGAAATTCGAGTCATTGCAAATTTAATCGACGTAAGTCGTGAGAAATCGTGACCCCCTCCCCCTCCTCCACGTTCAACATTTACATCGTAAATTTCGTAAATATTTATCAATTATTATCTAAATATTATTTTATTTAAATATATAATTATTATTATAAATTTCATTTATATTGTTTCTAAAAATAATTAATTATATAAATCTAATTTAATAAACAAAATGCATACATTAATAATATTCAACTCGATTGAAAATATCTTATTAGAAATTATATAAAAAATATATAACAATAAATTATAAGAGCGTTATTATTCTATATCTAATTACTTAAGGCATGCTAATACATATTATGAAGAACCTTTATTGTTAACATAAAATAAAATTATTCAGTTAACGAAATTAACATTAATATATATAAAAAAAAACAACAATAAAATAAGTAAAAAAAAAATGTAAAACGACATCCGTGGCGGGATCTCTGGAGAGTTGAGAGAACCGGGAGGAAACCCCTCCACCTAATTTTGGCTCCCCGCTACAGCGACGGCTCTTTCAAATGATTAGCTCCGACGCAATTAATGGGCAAATATATAAGATTGCGCGGACACCAGTGAAATAAAAAGACGATCTTGGAGATGCCGAGATGAGCGCCCTGAGCGCCGACGTAAAGCCACCCTTTAAAAGGAGGAGTTTTTCTTTGTGGCGGCAGAATATTTACGGAGAATTTTCACGATCTCTAAAAAGCGCAGAGTTTTTGGCTTTAACGCAGAATTTTTACATCTTCTAAAAAGTGCCGAGTTTTTACGTCTTTAAGGAGATTTTTTACGTCTTTTAAAAAGTGCAGAGTTTTTGGTAACGCATAAGAGTTATTGGCTTCAACACACAGTTTTTCGGCCTTAAAAGCAGCAGCAGCGGCAGGAACAACTAAAACTCTCTCTCTCTCTCTCTCTCTCTCTCTCTCTCTCTGCAGAGTCCGATAGGATTCAAGAAGAAATAACTTCTGATAAAACAGTAAGTAAAATATATATATATATATATATATATATATATATATATATATATATATATAAGAGACAAGTCAGGTAAGGAATTGTTTCTTTGCTCCATTTGGCGTAAGCAGACAATTCATAAGAATACGACACTACCCTGCCAAGCCCTAGGGAAAAAACTAGGATTCCGATAAAAATTTATAAAAACAAAATCAGTGATTTTTTTGCCGGCTATTAGGAGAAATCCTGGGCAGAAACTGTTATAAAATCGATTGGAGGCGTGGCGACGTGTGATCCCGACGTCACAAACGCGATTTATACTTATATTAACAGATAACTGCAGACATTTCGGTGCATACCACTGTACATTTATTCTCATTTTCTATACCTTGGCCATTCGAATTAAAAAATTCTTTGGTGCCTGCGTATGTATAATGCGACACAAGTTGGACACAAAACTGTCAGATTAATGTGTCGGATTTAAATGGAATTTTGCCATTTTCGTTTTATCGGAATATTTCATCCTCGCGCACGAACGGCTGAAGTATCGCAGCCTTCGGGGAGAAATACATTTTTGCCGATGTATCGGCGTCTTTCGAAGTAAACGGGGAGGGGAGAGGCTCTTCGCCGATCCACCAAGATCGTATAGCTTTTTTCTTGTATATTAATAGAAAATCGTTGGACGGGAAATGGAACGAAGGAAGAAATTCGAGGTTTGCACGTCGTTACAAGTTAAAAGCAATGAAAAAAAATCCAGTTAAAAAATCGTTGCTCGAATTTACCTGCTAAACGTTAATTTGATTTTCACTAAATTTTAAGATTTTGATTAAATATCATTATCGATTTTTACACACACACACACACACACACACACACACACACACACACACACACACACAAACACACATATATATATCGCGGGAAAACTACGATTGTGAAATTGTGTGCGTATTTTATTGTTGTTATTAGTAATGTCTGCAATAAAACAGATGTTTCTACATTTTCATAAGCATACGATTTTTCGTATGAGATTGTAAAAGGCTTAAATATATTTATGATTTACGTAGAGGGCTAAGAGTACGCAAACGTCGCAATTAAGGACTAATGTTCTCGTACCCCGTATTAAAGTTTATCGCCCTTCGGGCAATGCGCGACACTCGTTGTGTGCAGCCTCGCAAGCAGGATTGAACGGGATGTCGTGTGGGTGGGGGTGTCGGGAAGATTTTCCCTCGGATATTTTCAAGAGCGGATGAAGAGGCAGTCCGAAACTTACCTCCGGCGCGAACAGTTTTCGAAATTCCCGCAGCGACAGTATAATATTTATAAGCATTCTTATATTTTGTGATATTATTAATTACATATTATTTTATTAATTTTAAAAGTATTCGTAACTCATTCTTTTTGCCCCCGTCCTTAAACTTATACGATTTCGAAGATTAATCACTGTTCGCTGAGAAGGAACCTTTAAGGACGGGGGCAAAAATCATCAGTAACGAATACTTTTAAAGTTAATAAAATAATATGTAATTAATAATATGTAATTAACAAGGCTTCCAAAATTTCGAATTGAACGAGAGTTATATACGACGCGGCACGACTCGCAAAGAGTGCGAGATTTGCGTTATATATGAATTTCGAGCCCCGAAGAATGTTTGTCAACTTCACAAATATCCGACTGATATTATGCGAAATGTTTAGTCATACGTTTTCGTACCCTTTAGGGGGGGGGGAGGAAACTGAAATAGTCAATATCGGTTTACCTGACATCTTTTTTGTTAATTTTTTTTTTGGTTCGCATCTCACCCTCGAAAGTCTAATGAGAGAAGTAGCGCGCCTCGTCCGATCAACTCTTCCGAGAATTCGTGAGAATGACAAGCCCTCGCATTGTCCCGGCCCCCCGTATTGCGTTATTATATATGATAGTGTATATACATATGAATATTTGGCGAACAATGTAACAGGAAAGCGAAAAAGTATCTTTACCAAATAATCATGTAAATGATATATATATATACCGATGTATAATAAACAATTAAATAATAATTTCTAGAAAATATTAGTTTGATTATGTAAAGCCTTTTTTAGAGAATCAAAAGTATTGTGTTCAGGTATATGATTATTAAATTTAAGAAACTCAGGTTTTCCATTTTAATTTTGATCAGCTTGTTTTAAAGAAACGTTTTCTAGAAAATGAAAATGCTTATTTTCAGATTATGATTAGATAAATTTAAGTAATTATAACATTAAAATTAAATAAATATTTACTTGACTGGATTTTCCGTTTTTAAGTAAACCTATTCTCTTGGTTCAAGAAAATCATGTTTTAATTCTTAGAAATTTTTTCCTGAAATTCAGTTAGTATTTACTGAATTTAATAAATTTCCATTTAAGTAATTCAAATTTCACAGATGACATAAGTATTTTTTTTAAAACAAGAAATATTTTCTTTACTTTAACATTTCAATACTTTGGATAAAGTAACTCGGTAAATAAGTGCGACGATTTACTTGAATCGAGAAATGAATTTTTGTAGAGTATGATATATACGTGTATAAAGAGGTATTCGAGAAATCTCCACAGGTTCAGACTGCTGGCCGCGACTACGACAACGGTAAATCGCCGAGATCCACCGGTGTCGAGTCGAGAGTCAGCGTCGCTGATCCCGACCCTCCGCTCGATATCGCTTGGCGAGCGGCAAAACAGCGGTCGAAGAGCCACGCGTCAGTTTCTCACTTATATATATTCACCCATATATATATATATATATATATATATATATATATATATATATATATATATATATATATACGTACGAATGCACAGCACACGCGCGTACACTCGCCTGTTTCCCGACAGATTTCGCGTTCTATATGTTATAGTATAATAAACGTTGTAACAGCGAGCAAATTAATACGACATATGCTGCGTTACGAGGCGCAAGGGTAGCGGATACGCATTGCCCATCGTGTCAAAAAGAGCGCGACAGAAGGAGCGAGAGAGGGAGAGAGAGAGAGAGAGAGAGAAATAAAACAAACAAACAAACGCACGAGCGAAGGATCCGCGCACCGCCGAGCTCGTGTCTCGGTAACTTCCCCGATTCACGACCCCCGCACAGGCACTGAGACCGGGGCCCCGCGTATCGGCCGCTCTCGCCGGCTAGAGAGGGTTTCGTCGGCGCGCCGCGGAAAATCGAGCGGGACGGACGTTTGTGTGTGTGTGTGCGTGTGCGCGCGCTCGTTCTCGCGCGACTGTGTTGGACGACCGACGGCACGATACACGCGCGGACGTGCGCGCACAGAGTCAAATCGGCACACCCCGAGACCACCCCACCCCCACCATCGCGGACGTCGCCTCGCGCTCGTCGCTCGACTGACGGTCGCGCACGCGGCGTTAGCGGGGGTTAGCGAAAGCGATCGAGCGAACGCCCCGAAGAATATATAATACGGTTCGAGGAGTGTAGAGTTTTAAGCGTGTATGGACGAGCTGTTATCTCTCCCTCTCCCTCTCTCCATGGCAAAAATATCAACGGCTAGTATATCGATTGCCCTTTCCCCGCCCTCTCCCCCTCCCCCCCCCACTCCGCCATCTCCTGCCCGGTTTCGTTTCGGGTCTATAGATTATATTTACACACACACACACACACACACACTATACAGAAATTATAAGAAAAGAGCGAAAGCGGTATAGGCAGAGGTTGAGGGGCTTGATTGAGCAGGTGCAGAACACACCTGAGTCATTGTCAGAGTCATTGTTAGATTATTTTAGCCTTCTATAAATAATAAAGCAAAAAATACTTGAAACTAAATATTGGAGAGTATCGTAAAAGGATGTAAACATATGTGTCCACTGGGTCTTATTACGATCTGCGTCTTTGCTGCCCTGCGCGGCAAATGAGTTATGAGTTTATTGCCTAGATGCCTGATGAGTTTTTATATAGGTTTTAAGTTTCTCACAAAGGCTTGCAGAGTTTTCGATTTCGAGTATCGCAGCGAGTTTTGCGTTGTCCTTTCGTTTGAACAGACGTCTTTTCCTTCCTCGTTTGAAATAAAGTTCATGTTAAAAGTTTATTTCGTGTATCTTTATTTTAACATTCCACCTACTATATTTAATAAAAATTCAATATATATATATATATATATATATATATATATATATATATATTCCAATAAATTTAATAAAATACATTATAATATTCTCTTCCTGCATCACGCGGCCAAAACGTGAAAGTTATATAGACATTGAACGAAATGTCAATTACACAAATTTTGACAGAACGAATGGAAAATCTGCATATACGTGCGCGCGAGTGTGTGTGTGTGTGTGTATACACCATATATCTACGATATTGACAGTTTTCCAATTATTTACAGATACAGAAGTACATGATTATACGGTTGTAAAATTATCAAAAACAATGGGTTCAATTTGAAGCATCAATAACGATTCATTAATTCTCTCTTTTTTTTTTTATGCAAAAATAAAATATAGGTCGCGTATAATTTCAATATGTTTACAGTAATACGCAGCAGCAATAGGTTTCATTTATTACGCTAGATTTTACGTGAAAAACGAGCCGCCGCTCACGTGCTATTACCATTTGGCCGTCGTAAACGGAATGCGAAAGTATGCCATTATAAAGTTTAGTTGAGAGAAAAAAAGGGAAAAAGAAAAAACGAAAGGTCCAATTACAATAATTTCTGGCGAGTTTATTTTGAGCTCTCCTCTTTTCGTTTCGACAACTTCAAAACTTGCTTCGTGTATGTACTCCGGAAAAATTAAATCTGTCCCGATATAAGTGATGACGTATATTGAGCACATATCTCATATATATATATATATATATATATATATATATATATATATATATATATATTATATAATGCCATGCATGCGATGCCACAATCAATAAACTCAGAACTTAATAATTGGTTATTAGTCTGATGACGTAGTATTATATATATATATATATATATATATATATATATATATATATATATATTTAAATGAGCTGGTTAGTGATTCTTTTTCAGACCGATCCCATCACCTAATCGGCGGGTATATACGATTGTCTGTAATCACGCACCGCGCACTTCTAAATATAATATCCGCAGCTAAATCTGCATCGAATACAGTCTTTCCTATATATATATATATATATATATATATATATATATATATATATATGTATGTATAATTGAAAATATATCTTCACAAATTTTGTTCCATAATTAGCTTTGATGAAATAAATAAATGCCATGCATCAGTAGGCGCGGCTTTCAAGCGGTTTCAGTTCGCGCATTTTATCAGGATCAGGAAGTTAATTTTGCGATATAATAAAAAATTCAGTACGACGACGAGACACGGCGACTATAATATATATATATATATATATATATATATATATATATATATATATAATAAATTGAAGAACGAGCCGAATTATATTAGCGCTTATACGCAGGTTATATTTTCAATATTATTTATATTATAAGATGAAGGACGGGCTGCATACTTGCCGCGGTGCGAAGGACAGAAGCTTACGGATTTTTCGAATTTTTCATTCAGGCATATCTGCGATCCATATGTAAATTTATCCATACTTTAACGACATTTCCGATCGCATCCGAATTATCCGTATACAGATATCTGAAAGGGGCGGTCTGAATTTTGGTCTTGGCAGTGCGGTCTTTTACTAATTAATAGATATGAAACCCCGTGTTTTCTCTTACTTGAACCGATGAAATTGTCCCCGACATCTGTGTACGCCAGTCATACTGTTTTTCTGTTCATTAGATTCCCGCGATTCCGTGAAATTTCTTTAATCGTTCCAAAGGCTGTAACTTCGGATTTACATTTAGAATTCTGTACGAATTTCGGAAAATGGCTAGTCGACCTTATATACACGTTAATCTAACAAGCCGATACTGACGATAACGCACGGGGTGTCCCCTGAAATAGTAGACGGGTCCTTTTTTTTCCCTTCTCTTATTCTTCTTCAGCAGCATCAAAAACTCTTGAGTGGACGAGAGCCGCGTCGAAAATTCGACAAAATCAGATTTTTTCCAATCGTATGCTATTGTACACCAATGACTGACGAATGGCTAATGTGATTTAGAAAAAAGCTCGATTACGTAGAAATGACGATCGGCCAAAAAATAATGCGCCCGCCTAGTATTCCTCCTCGTCGACTCGATAATGATTATTTTGCAAATATCCGTTGGAATTGGATAATTGACACGAATCTTACGCTAAAGTGGCGAATATTTTGAGCGTTATTTACGAAATATTTGAAATATATCGCTTTTTGAAAGACTTTTATAGTCGTTTTCATCTTTACAAGCTCGTCGCGTCGTTTAAAAGACGCGCCAGAAAATTATTTCACTTTTATACTGATCCCCATGCACGTATGTAGAATTCGAGTTTCAAGCAATTCGTCGATCGACGCTCGGTTCGCGTTATTTATTGGATTCCCCAAAAATTATCCTTGGAAAATCGCTCAAGCGTCTTTCTCAATTACGAGCGTTACTCGCTAGAGGAATATTTGTCATCAGCCAGCCCCATCGATCGTGCCGATTTTCTTATTTTTCTACGGACGACTTGTCGGCCGAGTATAATGTCGTACAATGAAGAGCAATTCGATGTCCGCGCGATCGTTTTGGCTGAGGCGCGAGGTGCAATCCCCGGCGTTATGCAATACGATTATTATTGCTATTATTTCGAACATGTATAATATACAATTGCTTTGAAAGCTCCAAGTGTCGGGGAAATAATTTATCGACGCGCGCGCGCGCGCATAAAACCCTCGATTCTTTCGTTGCTGTGCATAGTTTATACGCACGTAATTATAGAGTGTACGCGGCTGTACAAATTAAAGTCGCGTATATATATAATACTCGTAAATGCATCTATATATATATATATATATATATATATATATGTATAAGTTGAAGAAATATTTAGTGCTTCATCGATCGTTAGACAATTTGTCTATGCACCTGTTGTTTACGTTTTACACTACAATACACATATATGATTGTCGAAGAAACGCAAACAAACTTTAAGAGGCACTTCGGATTTTAAAAGTTTAACATTAACGGGCTTACGAATAAATATATTACAGCTCATTACATAAGAAATTTAGGGCTCGAACCCTGGGTGGATAGAAATTTGTAAGTTATTTTTTTTTTTTCTTTTTTTGTTAATCGATAAAATATGCAACTTTAAGCTCAAACGAACATACGGATCTTGCTTCGATCTTGCAGTCAATTGTACATTGGTCGTAATATTTGGGTATTTATATTTATTAATAGAAGTACTTCTCCTTGAACTTGAATCTAGAAATAGAACTGTATATTATAAAAATAGACATCTTGTATAACCAAAGGATTTATTTATACTAATTATTTGGCATTTAAGCAAATGGGTTCGAAACGTTATTAGTGTTGCGCTGATTTTCCTTGCTCCGAAATTCTTTCCTGATTCTTATTATCAGAAATTTTTCACGAAAGTTCGTGTAGATCGTTGATTTTTCATTTATGGATCATTTATCGCTCTATTCCTTACGTCCTCTATTTTCTTTCTGTCTCCTATTATGTACATATAGAAATTGTAATAACATACACACTGCTTATATATATATACATATTAAATTATTAAATATTTCAGTATCTTTAGAATGAAAAATCTCTGTACTTTGGTAAAGAAAAAAAAATCGAGGGCACTGCCCAGAGAGAGAAAGTGACGAATTTTATACGTATGCATAATGTAAAGAGCTTTTCTTCTGCCGTCAAGATAATTACGAGCGAAAATATATATATATATATATATATATATATATATATATATATATATATATATATAAGGCTGGCTCGCGCACGCAGACTGTCAGCCACGGACAAAACAGCCGCTATTGTCTATATACATACACGGACACATGTATATAGCAGAACCTATATACATATATATGCACACAAGACGATTTGACGAGCCGGCAGGGCTCTGCGATAAAACGAGCGGAAGGAAGAAAGTGGGATTCCCCTCTGTCATCGGTATATGAATATCGAGCGCCTCCGCCCTTTCTCTCGTTCTCAAGCACGGAAAATGTGTGTATGTTTCTGTGTGTGTGTGCGCGCGCGCGCGTGATTGTGTATATTATACATTCATTCGCGAGCGCATAATTATATGGCTTTTGTATATCTATATCCACGTACGTGCAGTCGACTATACGAGAGGGGGGGAGAGAGAGACAGAGAGATGAGCAAGACTGTATACAAGTTTAAGGATCTATATTTCTCATAGCCAAACACACGTATATGCGAGTATAAAAAAAAACAATGGATATTCTGTTTAAATTTTATTGACTGTCATACGTAACGATAAAATCTATTAACATGCGTGACTTTACAGTGTGCAGCCATATCGTCCGCGTATCTATATTCGTATAATAAACTCTTGCTTACACAAATTGCAGAAAAATTCATGAATCGCGCATGACGATGCGCGAGTACGCGAGGCGAAACGTTCGCGCGCGTTAAATGGCCAAAATACGATAAAAATTCAATGGGCGATTTGTCGATGCTCGTTACGGAACTGGAACTTCGCGCACGACGTAGCTGAACAGAGATACAGCTTTATCAATTCATCGGGTGTGTAAAAATTTTTTCCTTTCCAACGGGAATTTTCTTAAGGGTATTTGCGTTTGTTATTAATCGGAAAATCTTAAGAAACTTTTCCGCTATTTATATAACCGACGACTAAAAGCCGAATTCATATACTAGAAATTTTTTACGTAAAAGCCTCTCACCTATAATTAAATTATAATCAAACGCGCCAAAAACCATGTGGTTTATATGTCTGAACAACCACACTGACTAAATCTAGACTGCTAGTGCTTACAATACAGCTTCGCAATATGAAAATAAAGTAAAATATTCTTTTTATTTTTTAAATTCCAAAAAAAAAAAAATCAGTGAAATCACGACCGTATAGCTGAACGTCGCCTGTATAAATAAACATATTAACCGTCTAATGAAACCATTATTTCCCGAATGCCAGAAGGAAACCTTCGCGCAGGATCGTTGCGTGCAAAGTCAAAAGTTTAAATGGATGATAAATTTTCGAATTGTGTATATATATATATATATATATATATATATATATATATATAAAGTTTAGAACATAAAACGGATAAGATCTCTCAAACTACGCTCAATGTAAAGGTCAGTCTATTTGGTCAAAAGTTGTGTATATATATATATATATATATATATATATATATATATATACCAATCTCAAGAATGCTCCCAATTTCCGTTTCCAATGTTTCAAGAGTTTATTCGTTTGAGGGTATATATACATAAAATATTGTTTATATATAGTGCATGGAGCATGTGCACTTCCAATTAGTGATGAAATAATCGTAAGAGAGGAAATCATTTATGTATTATACATTTAAAGCAATATCCGTTTCATCGATCTTGAGATGGGGCAAAAATAGCTGTATTCTACATATATATATATATATATATATATATATATATATATATATATACCCACACATATAATACATCCGGCGGTGAGATTGAAAATTTACGAGGGATATGCTCTTCCTGTACAATAAACAATCGTGCGTAAAGAAATATGTCACCGGTCACTTATTAATATATATATATGCGCGCGCGCGGCACACACACACACACACACACACACACACACACACACACACACACACACACACACACGTCAACGGAAAAAAATCATTTATCGGGTAATGGGTCATGAAACGATAAAATTTCATTCGTACAGAGAGCTATATATATATATATATATATATATATATATATATATTCATATATATATATATATTAAATATGGATTATCATTTTTTTTTCTTCTAAACAGACGCTGGATATCGACGCTATAAATAAGATACTATTGCTCGAAATACACCCGATGTATAAGAATAATCGAATCTGGATTATTTTACACGTACGAGTATGAGAATGCTTCCATGTACACACGCATAGAGTGCAATAAATTATTGTTGTTCATTTTTGCAGAAATTCATTCACGCATAAATTTATGGGACGAATTTGAAATTATTTATCATTGGACTTTGATTGGAGTAATTCATTCTAATCTCGAGACAATAGGACTTTTAACGAAATACTCCAAAGAGACATTGATTTTTCTTTTACGGGGATTTCTATTTTTTGTTCAAATATTAATCTTCGACGCAATCGGTCGGATCCATTCTCATTTTCGAATTAGCGGTATATTTCGAGAAGAACGTCGTCTCAATAAGTATATAAAAGAAGGTGAAGGAAAAAATCGTACATGGAATCGAAGAAACTAGCCGATTAACTGGACATATTTTTTGGTGGGCCCAAAGTTCTTATAAGGATGACTTGGTAAGGATCTGTGATCAACGATCTTCACTACACTAATTGTATGAGTTAAAATGACAGATAATGGATATCTGTGTATATGTGTGTAATATATTAATGGAGGCATTGTGATCACTACATATGATTTCCTAAAATTTTTTTCTCTTCGCATTGATTTTCATTCGACCGTTCATTTTTTTTTTCAGTCAAATTTTGCGCTTCAAATACGTCGTCAGTTGAAAAATGACAATGGACCCAAAGTAAATGGTTCAACCAAAAAAAAAAAAAATTGGACATACGTCTACGTGTCTATGTCTCCGAACCCGAAATCGCATCGGGTATTCGTTACTGACAAAGATTTGTCAGTAAACGACTTTGATTTTTTTTTTTAAATATTCGTTGTCTGATTTTTTTCTCCTTGAACCGCTTTCTTTGTTGAGTTATTACTGATGTGTCATGCAAAATGGAGCACCATATCTATATATCTGTATATTGGTCATTTTCAAACCTTTGTATTTTTTTCACAGATTATATTTACATAGAAATATTTCGTAACTATAGGACTTTTCACTAATAATATTGATACATTACAAATATCCGGGATAGATTGAGAAATATTTTCGTATTCTTTTTTTCGAAAATCATTTTCTAGTAAAGATTTTCCCATCACGCAACTCCTTCGTATTCTGTATATATATATATATATATATATATATATATATATATATATATATATATATAGCTAAACTTTTCGCATGTTAAACGATTCAATTAGACATATACACAGAAACACGCATGTATAGCCGGATATAGGCGTAAAGTCAAATATAAAATTAAAGTCAAATCACACAATTGCGCATGCATATATAGTGTATCTGCCTAAAACGAAGGCTGAGAGGGGGGCGAGCGGAAACTTCAGCCTTATAGCGGTTACATTGTGACGTACATTATATATATATATGCACGTGTGAAAAGTGAAAAAGAAAGTAAAAGCTTTTACATATATACATACATGTACATACTGAAATGCGACCTCGAAAGTCTGCCTATAGTATATATATATACATATTTCTTAAATTACACCGGATTAATTGAATCGTCGCGCTGAAAGATGTGCGCTTTGCACGCGGATGATATCCAGCGGAGGTCGGAATGTATATATATATATATATATATATATATATATATATATATATATATATATATGCACGAAATAGCAATAGGGAGGGACAGGGGGAATTTGTAAGAATGAATAAAACGCAAAGAGAGCGGGTGCGCTAACTCGTGCGACCTTCCGACGAGACTTTGTCCCCCGGGTCGCTCATTACCCCCTGCCCCCTTCCGCCCTGCCCGCACAGCCGCGAACTGTCCCGCGAGCCGACTATTTTTAAGTCGCGGTTGAACTTTTGAGCTTTCGCGACTGTCGCGCGCATACTTCTAGCGTACATGTATGAAGGGGCACGCAAAACTACACGTTTCAACTGTACAGCTACATACATGTATGTATATATACACTTCTGCTGTATATATATATATATATATATATATATATATATATATATATATATATATATATTCATGGATGCCTACGTGCGGTGACGTGCAAAAAATATGGATTTGAGGATGATTGCGCACATGCACTTGCTACATATATGCATGGAATTCAGAAATTACCCAAATGATATATTAGAAGAGATACATAGTAATAAAAATATTGGGCAAATTATAAACCGGAATAATAGAGTTTGGAAAGTGCTCTTTTTTTTAGATAACTAATGTTTGAGTTCCGAAAAGTGTAAATAATATTCGCAAAATACATATTGACATCTGATAATGGAATTATATACATAAAAAAAGTCGTAAGCATAAAAACATTAGATTTTGTCCTGTCTTGCTTTTTCGCGAACACTTATTATGTCTTATCTTATTATATCTTATTATAGCTATTTAACGCAAAAATGAATGTTAACTTTATATATATATATATATATATATATATATATATATATATATATATATATATAAATCTAAAATAAACTAACTATCTAAATCAAAAATTGTCTCAAACAATTTTACTCAAAGCTTATGCCATGAAGTAATAAACTTAAGATTATGAAGTTTACTAGAGGTAAAAAGTTAATAATCAAAGACTAATAAAAATAGAAAATTGGTCGATTAGATACAAGAAATCTCGTGCTTTTCGTAATCATATTAATTTTTTCCAGATTTACCTGCGCGAACTATATAATGTTTTGCCAATAAATATTTACGGGTACTTCGAAAAGAAATGAAAAGGATCTAGAAAAAACTTATAAAAGAAATAAGTACAGTAGGCAGTATCGAACACGAATGAAATGGCAAAATTACCCTGAGCGCCTCTGACACTAGTTATTGAACATTGAAATTAAAAGTAAAAGAGAAAAAAAAATTAACGAGACCGATTAGTCTGCTGTATAGAATAAGCATAATGTATTAATGCTGCAGATTTATTGCTGGACAAAATCTAGAAAACTCAATGACAGAATAAAAGAACACAGAGGGAACGTGAAACACGAGAGAACATTGAACGTTAGACAGTATTTCTACCGAAGACAATAAATATAATTTCGATTTCTAAAATATTCAAATACTCGATCATGAAGCGGATTAAGAGAAAAAAACCAACATTTATTTTCAGTAATGCTTTAAAGAGAGAGAGGGAAAAGAATGTCTCGATAGACTGTTATAAATACCAATAACATAAAAACTGAATTAAAAAATCTGAATTCAAGAATCAACCAATCGATAAATATATAATAACAAAATGAGAAATAAACTGCACGTATAGCTAACGTTGGCAAAATGTAGGAAATTGTGGTTACAATTTTTGATTTTTACACTGGACAGCTGAGTTATTAATATTTTGTTTTTATTTTTAATGCATATATTAGTAAGCAAAATTAAAAAGAATTTACTATTCCGTGATATTATCATAGTTACTGTGAGACTGTTAAGAATACAATTATTTCCGTCAATCGACGGAAGTATATAGAATTTTTGAAATTGTCAGACTAAAGCTCCAATAAGATATTTTTTGTTCCATGCTCGACCAAATCAAGATTAAAGAACTTTACCTCAACTTTTGTCCACGCACACACACACACACACACACACACACACACACAAATGGCCACAGCCTCTCGGAAAGATCCAAAGCTTCCAAATCTGTAAAATTTTTCATTCACATTCACAACAGACATGCATATGTATTCATGAATAGTGTCCATTGTGCAACCAATATATATATATATATATATATATATATATATATACATATATATACATATATATATATAAGAATTGGCGAGTGACGCAGCGCGCACGAAACCCGAACGATTAGGCCTCCGATGACGAACCGCTGGTGCGGTCTTATAACCGCGTGCGCGCCTCTTTACACTGTACTATTGCGTGGCGAATGATGCAAGGGCACCGGTAATCAAACACTATGTATGTAGAACCTGGTAGAGCGTAATAGTCGCCCATGTGTAAGATGGAGGGGGTGGAGGGCAGCTTTGCGTGCGCATCCTTGACGCGACCAAGTTCAAAGGTCGCAATTATACACCGACGATAAGCGAAAGGAACGCGCGAGGGTGTATTATATATATATAGGTGTATTTGTATATGTAAATACCGGATGGGACTATTTCTCCTCTCTGTGTCTCTTCAATTATAAAGTACTGCAGACCTTTTCAATATCGACAAATTAGTTTTAACATTGTTTATTTATCATTTTGGATAAATTTCCGAAAATATGAAATTGATAAAAATTCTGATCAAAATTATACATACTTATAATGTATTTATAAATGTATAGACTTTGAGAAAAAGTAGGGATAAAAGTACAGTTTTTTTCGATGCTATCCACGCATCGAAGTACGGTTATTTCGGATAAACTTCTGACATGCATCCAGTCGGATTTAATTCAAAATGTATGAACTTGAGTTTTTTAGGTAATACAATACGAATATCGAAGTGGCTTCTCGCGAAAATTAAATTGTTATGACAAATTCCATAAATATTTTTGTTTATCGAATTTATCTCATAGAATACGAAAAAGGTGATAAATATTTCAAATACTTGGAAAGCTATGGATCTCGCGAAAATGCGTATTTTTTGTTCTATAAATTTTCTCTCTACAAGCTGTATTTCTGAAATATAGAAAAGACCACGTTTTTTATGAGCTTTTCACTGGTTTTCACCAGAAAATTCTTCGTAATCAGTGATCCAAAATATGCATAGATATGATATTTTATGGGAATTTTTATCTGCTGGATGTTTTCGAAAGTAAGCCCCTGTTATCTAAACCGAATTCATACTTTTTTTTATTAATACATATAATAGATACTTCTTTTATTCTATTATCTATAATTTTTATCGTGCCCATATTATGAGCGGACGTTTTTTTTTTAAATTAAATTCAGTAACATATTCAAAAATATTTTAATCTGAATAAAAAAGACTTTTGGTGGTAAAACATTTTCCACTATTAATTATACTTCTATTTCCACTATTAATATAACATTTTTAATTTATCTATTTTAAAAATATCTATCATTGGTATATTAATCATTACTTCTTTACAACATTTTTTAAATTTGATAGATTTTCTAATTATACAGGACAGGGGAACGTAGGGTTATTTTGTGCTTTCAGCAGGGATTAATAAAATTTTAAGTTTTTTCAGTTTCAATTAATGTTTCGGATATCCGTAATTTTTATAGATTCTCCAGAAAAATCCAATATTTAATTTGAAAATTTTATATTTTATTTTTTTTGGAACTTCTTTGTATTTAAATAAAGCGATGAAAAGATTTTTTTAATTATACACGCTTTGTGAATGAAATTCCGTTAAACATACATACGAATTCTTATAATTTAAAGTCAAACAAAATGAACATTTAATTCGAATCTCATAAGCTCGGGGCCATATGCTTATTTACTTTGAGAGAAGTGTCTCGAGAGAAGTCCGAAATAGAAATCCCATAAAGCTAAATATATAATCGCGTTGAATCATATACGAGCGAGAGGCGGTGTATTTTGTTTCCTTCAAAAAATACGGAATAACGTCAAAAGAAAGGGCCGGCGTTCATTGTATTGCCTTTGAGTATAGGCATATTTTGTAATTGTCTAAAAATTAACAAGTATCAAACATACATCATACGAATCCACTAAAGGGCGAAGAAAAATGGTTTTTACGCACGCCTATATATGAGAAAAACTATCGAACTTGGGGTAAAAATATTTGGGCTCGTTGAAAAATTTCTCTTTTAAATTAATTTTTTTAATTTATAGTTTAATACCGTTCGTTTTGTCAAATACCAATAATATTATGCTTAATCGTTGTTTTAAAAAAGTACTATTTTATGATTTTTCGTGTAAAAAGAAAGGAAAATGCAACCAAAATGACAAAAATGGATTGTCGTTTTTAAAATTTATGGTTCTTTATTAAAATTAGGAACATTGCTCGAAATAATTTAACATATTATTTGAATTATAACACAATACACACGTATCGCTGATTTTTCAGCGTCTGTCGACGCGAAGTGAATGAATTTGTCTCTAGAATTATTACTTGTACAGAAATATTGTATAGAATATAAAATTTGTATTTTTATAAGATTTACAATAATTGCTTGAAATATAGTTTTCAAAATACACATATAAATTCGAAAAACGATTTTTAAGCTGTTTTATTTAATAATAATTTTTAGAATAAAAATTCCATTTTCAACCATTTTCACAATGATATTTGTAGCCAGCATATTAAACCAGTCATGTGTAAAAGAGGCTTTTTTTGTGAAAAATATCGAAGAATCAAATATATAAATAAGTTTCCAAAACAGAGCTTTATATCATAAATAATGTTTCGATGTTCATATTTCTTAGGCTCTCCAGGTTGAATAAACTTAGCGCTAACTTATAATACCTTTTAAGACATGTGTACCTGGAGTACCGAATAAACTAGCAGAAAATTGTTTAAAATTAAATTAAATTAATTAAATACACTGAATTCTATTCAGTCCTGATTAAATACGAATATATTACTATAATAAGTTAAATACATTTACTACAAATTATTATGAAAAGCAATTTGAAGTATTATCTTTACACCTTGACAGACTGTGTCTGAATAGCAAAAGCGTATAAAGAATACATCAACATTCTAAAACTGAACAAAGGAAATTGTCTTTATTTTTTACCTTTGCCTTGCATTCATTTGTCTTGAATTTACACCTGTTCGTCATGTTCTTCAGGCGATTGTTCGGTAGCTAGTTCTTAAGGTAAGCCCTTCAAATTCTAATTGTGATCATCCTTGCTATGCTATGCCATTCATAATGTATGGTCCTTATACATTATACTGCCTAAAGGCGATCGCATCGATAGTATCTTATTGTCTTCTCTAATCCATATTATTAATTCAGCATTTACCGTGTATATATATCGTGGCTGGCTCCATTGCCCTCTTCACTGTAGTTGCTTCGAATGTTCGTGAAATCTGATGTGTCAAAAGTGCTCTAACAGGAACTGAATATGTGAATATATATGGAGGTGATTTGGATTTGTTTCGCGTAAATCTCGTTGCAACAATGCAACGTCAAATCGTCCCCACAGAATACTGTCCAGAAGGTAATTGAGCGTTAGGATTGTGAAAGAAATTGGATAGAGTACGAAAATTCAAGAACGGATCAATCTGCGATACCAATGTAGAAAATTTCTCGTAGATATTGATTTGGTGGTTGTAAGTGCCAATTTCTATCGTGGGTCTACAGAAAAAACTCTTCGAAATATTTGTGTCAATTCATCCATCGATTCAGTTGTCGTTATTGGAATTGATATTTTCATCTTTTCTTGCGCGCTTTATGCGTTCCGACCTTGCAGTCCATGCTTATGTGTTCAATCGATAGACAACTCGGCAAGCATTTAAATTAAATGCCATAGATACACGTTGAAACGGTGAAAATCGCTCAAAACCTTTCCATGCTTATAAAACGTCATTACCAATACACAATGCACAAAGTTGTTTTTTATTTACGCAGTAGGCTTACAGATGCGAGAATGTAGAAGTCTTTGGTTTTGTTACCATCTTATTTCGCGGTTCGTCAATTATGCTTATTTTATCTGCCTTGGTATTGTCCAATATCATAAAAATTTTTTTGAAAGAATTCGTAATTTTTCTGAAGTTAAAGTTGAAGAATGTTTTCCTAAGCAGATTTTATTTTCGTATTTAACCTAATTCTTATAGCGTGGATAATCAATCTGTCCCAGTTGTCTATTTTTGGCCAATCTTAGAAAGTCATCGTAGTGAACTGTCGGATATCGAAGATCGAATCGCGCGTTTAGGAGTTTTGAATTATACGTTGATGCGGCGATGTATATTTATATATGATGTATATGACATATATGTATATAATGTATATGTATATATATATATATTTACAACGGACTAATGTACTGATATTGTTCCGTTAAGCCGCGTAATAGTTCGCTTCACTTATAATATTAGGAGGCGAACTTAGTTTCCGCCCTTTTTAAACGAAAAAAGGGTATTAATGATGGAAAATGGATACACGTTAGCTTAATCAAAAGATTTTCCGCCATTTTCTACTACTTTTTCTCATCTTTCTAGCAATATGGTGATATCGTGGCGAAAGAATGATGGCGGTTTCGAGGCAATTCAATCATACATAAATTCTCGCACTTCTTGAACATGTCGGAAGTGCGTATCATGAAAGTCGTGCTACATCGATCTGAATAGGTAGTAATCAGAAGGCGCTATGTCTCGCGAGTACGCTGAATGCAGCAACACTTCCTATTCGAGCTCCAACAGGGTGTTTTCGACGGCTTTCGCAACATGTGTGCGAGCGTTTTCATGTAAGAGAATGAATTTGCGCCTATTGCTCGGGATTGCTGATCTATGGTTGATCAATTTCTGTTGCGAATCATTCAGTTAGCGTTTGTATACCTCGGCGGTGACGGTTTTATTCGGTTTCAGCAGCTCATAGAACCGCATATACCTTTTGGCCGTGGATGTTCCGTTTTAGTGTCGAGGATCCTTGTCGGCACACGTCAGCTGGTAAGGATTTTGCGCTCTTTTTATGAATGGCCATTCAAAATATTGTAGTTTATTGTAAGTGCTTACCGGGCATATTCTACCCTCTTTATAGTCTAGATTATAGTAACTATAGTGATAAGTCAATACGACCAGATTCTGCAAACGACCCATACATGCGAACAAATCAGTTTCAGTCGATGCAAAGTACGTATGAGACTACACTCGACTGGCTTCTTACGGAGCTATTGAAATGTTCGCGTGATGAAGCGAGCTCAGCTCGACGATCACGATCGAAATGAGGAAGATCACGGTGATCGACCAAGCGAAACTGCCGCGTCTAGATCTACCCACCTTCTGTGGCCGGTATGAAGACTGGGATAGTTTCGCGGACATTTTTCGAACCTTGGTGCACAACGCCCGGCGTATCGCGGATACAACAAAGCTCCAATACTTAAAATCGTGTTTAAAGGGGCCGGCTGCTGACTTAGTGAAAGATGTTGCAATTTTAGGAATGAATTCCGCGACCATTTGGAAGGCTCTTAAAGAACGCTTCCATAATCCGCGACTGACTATGAATAAACTGCTTGACTCGCTTACAAATATGCCGTATTTGAAGAAAGTGTCCGCCGTCGAGTTACGCACATTCGTGGACGAGACTCGGAGAATTGTTCGTGCGCTTACGAACTTGCAGGCACCCGTACAGCATTGGGATATATGGCTCGTCCATATGTTAGAGGTACGATTAGACCCAGAAACAAGGAAAAATTGGGAGTCCGATTTAATCGTGCACAATCGACAAAGGGTAGCTGCCTCGTCCGATTTAGAGCGTAACGATATTTCTTGTTTCTCGAAATTCGAGGATTTAGCTGACTTTCTAGAACGACGAGCTCAATCCTTATCTGTGATGCACGCAGATAGAGACGACAAAAGGTCAATGCACGGTTCAGATTGCGGGTCACGCAAGATACAGCATGCCCGAGTATCGCATGCTCCCTCTGCTTCTAAATGCGTCCTTTGCGCGGGCGATCATTTCATTGCGCGTTGCTTAACATTTATAGCGAAAGGGACGTCCGATCGACCAAACGATGTGCGTCGCTTAAAACTTTGTTTTAATTGTTTCGGAAATCATAAAAGCAGCGATTGCTCCTCCACTTGTCGGTGCAAGGTGTGCAAAGAGAAGCACCACTCGCTGCTTCATTACAATCGTTCGCTCAAACAAGATAGCGTGGCGACAAACGGAGTCATAGAAAATAAAAATCAGCCAAGTTCCGTGTCGAATGTCCGAACGCATATGATTAACACTGATGCGAGTTCCAAACGTGCTATCAATAGTGCCAATTTCGGTATAGTCAATAACAAAGGCCCCATTCTGCTCGCGACGGCGCAACTTATTGTTTTCGGACCGCATGGCGCTCGAGCTGAGGCTCGCGCGCTTCTCGATCAAGGATCTGAGGCTACTTTTATACGAGAATCATTCGTGCAATTGCTTGGATTACAAAAGGATCGCGTCCATACAAATTTATTGGGTGTCGGGGGTTGCAAGTCTGGCATCGCTAAATATGTAACTTCCGCGACTTTGCAGTCTTAGGTAGAATCAAACTTCTCGTTTAAATTTAATGCTTTTGTTTTACCACGAATTACATCAGAATTGCCGGTCCGCGATCTGTTCGAAATTGAACTCGAGCAGTTTGACAATTTATCACTAGCTGATTCGAAATTTTATTTGACGGACAGAATTGATCTCATTATAGGTGCTGTTTGTTACGGTCTAGCTGCTTCGGCCGGGTCTAAAGTCGTTTCCTAATACGTTACTGCGAGCTCAAAATACTGCGCTCGGATGGATAATTTCAGGGCCGACAAAAAGGAGGGCGCAACGGTGGGCGGTATCCTGTAATCAAGGGTCAATTAGAACTTTGCAATGTAAGGAAAACGCCGATTTGAGTGAAGTTATCCAACGGTTTTGCACATTGGAGGAGGTGCCAGCTACGAGCAAAAAACTGCGACCGGCAGACGAGAATTGTGAACGATTTTTCGAGACCACTCATACGCGAGATTCTGATGGGCGTTTTAAGGTACGTCTACCGTTAGCAGCCGAACCGCCGTACGCCGCAGGTGAAACGCGAGAAATGTCCCTGGGCTCTCTCAAGCATCAACAGCGACGGTTTGCATGCGACAATAAATTAGTGCGAGTCTATGGCGAGTTTATGGAAACTTATTTAAAACTCGGTCATATGACTCCGGTTCCTTCTGCAGTGCTTCGAAACCCGCGATCATGGTACTGTTGCCGTATCATGCTGTTGTTACTGGTACGCCTCAACATTCTAAACTCCGCGTCGTATTTGATGGCTCTCGTAAAACGTCTAACATTGTTTGAATGATTTTCTCTTGTCGGGGTCAGCACTGCAAGGCGATCTCTCACTGGTTCTTTTGAACTGGCGTCAGTATCGATACGTGTTCACGGCCGACATTGTTAAAATGTTCCGTCAGATCCATGTTGCAGAAGAAGATCTGAATCTGCAACGTATCGTGTGGTCACCATCCGCGGACGTGCCAGCTACTGATTATCGATTAACAACGGTCACTTATGGCACGACATGTGCTCCATATCTCGCGATACGTATTCTTATGCAGTTAGCGCGCGATGAAAAGGCTCGATTTCCGCCCGGAGCGGCTTGCTTAGAGTTGAATGCATATGTTGATGATATGTTCGCCGGGGCCGATGAATTAACAAGTGCATTGCAAAAACGAGATGAGCTCATACAAATTCTCAAGTCGGCCGGCATCGACTCGAATAAATGGGTGGCCAATGACCCCGATCTACTTCCCGCGTCTATGCAGCCGAATGACAAAAGCATTTCTAAAACTATCGACGGTAATAATACAATAAAAACACTCGGTGTTCATTGGGATCCATTGTCCGACAAATTTAGTTTTACTTCTATGAACTTTAACACACCAGTGCACACGTCAATCGTTGCGATGGCTAAAATCAACGATATGAAGTTTGAATTGATGTCGCACTCTCCATACTCTCCAGAACTAGCCCTGAATGACTATTATCTGTTCCCTAAGCTCAAAAAATGGCAATGAAGAAGTAATCGGAGCTGTAAATGCGTATTTTGATGAGCTTGACAAATCAGTCTATAGAAATAGCAATACCGCTATGAGAAATGTATCAGCCTTGTAGGAGATTATGTTGAGACATAAAAAAAAATTCTTAAAAACGTTGTTTTTCTTGGCCAGGCCGGAAACTTATCAATCGATCCTCGTAATCTCCTTCTACAGCAATACAGCAATACGGCCAAGCGAAGTGTCGAATGACATTTGAAGGTCCTCGGCCGATATTATCCGAAGGATGCCTCGGTCGATGCCTTTTGAAGCATGTACAGCATCCTCGCAGGGTTTTCCCTCTCGCGACGCTTTGCAATCTATCGAAGCGAGGGGAAAAAAGTCGCACGCCGGCAAATCGGGCGGTTCGAATGTCATTTAATTCTGAGAGAGAAAAAAAATACGTCACAAGCGTCGAACGATGCCAGATAGTCCATTGTCGTGTGATGAATTTCGATTGAATTATTGTTTTCAGTAAACGGTCTATAGAGCAAACTTTTCTCGACAACCTTCTGTCGGTTATTGTTGTCGGGGACCAAAATAAATCAAATAAATGGTAAATATGGTAAGTTTCGATTATTGTACCGAATATCGTGCATTTTTAATCATAGTCTCGTTTCATTTAAAAATTATACAATGAACGATCTTACAACAATAATACTTGCGCCAGTACATCTGCTTCTTACATTTATGTCGTTTGTTCAATTCAATATATGAACAGCCCGTATATACGCCGGTGTACCTTTCACATTATCCATATCGCATATTATATACTTAAACAATTCGAATATACATATACTATGTAGCCGTTCACCACGTTATAATTAATTCCTTGAAGGGGGAACTCGAGAATCCTTATCTGAAATCAGCTCACTGTCGCGCCGATGATCCGATTCGCCATTTTTCATCCGCTCATTATATATATATATATTACAATCCTGGCAATCGACTTCTATCGAGCGCTGCAATTGAGCAGAAAAAGCTTTCGCCTGAAATACGAGTTCACGTATGTATATATCAACATAATATCAGTGAACATAATCTTAATTTTCCTGGAACAGATAATGAAGATTTGTACGTTGCTTTTTTTCATTTACATGAGTGCATCATCCAGATGCATTAGACAGTGGAGTGTACTTATAGGTTTAATAATGATTTACGGTCCAATCCAAGTTCATTCTATATATATATATATATATATATATATATATATATATATATATATATATATATTTAAACAACGAACAACATCCTAATTATCTTTTTTTTACATATTACTATGTATTGTTAATAACTAATTATTTAAAAAATGTATAAAATAAAAAAACTGAAAAACGTTTAAAAACACTTATATATAATATAATTATACTTAAATTCTCGAAAAATTATCCAAAAACCATCAGATCCTGAAGCTTGCGAATGAAAACAAAATTAATAAATTTTTCATTTAATAGTAAAAAAATTATTTTAAAATTATTTCTCAACGAATCGTGATAAATATAAATAATCTAATTCGAATATTAATCCCCTTTTATTTTAATTTCACAAATTTAAGAAAGTCACAATTTTTTGCATATGCGTGTGGTAAAATAATATAATTTTTAGAAATGTGCTAGTCAAAATTAGTATAATTTTATTACGGTTTTTTATTTTTTAACAGTCATGAGCACGATGTGTTTTTAAATGTATATATATATATATATATATATATATATATATATATATATATATATATATATATATATATAGTTGACTGGGCCACCTATTTCGATTTAAAACTTGCTTTTTACGTACCAAAGTGCCTTGTATAAACTGATTATTTCATATATATATATATATATATATATATATATATATATATATATATATATATTTCATAAATATATTTGATGCATATAGAACAGTAAAACTTCAGAGGCGTACACACGTATATATTTAAACTCTATATATATATATATATATATATATATATATATATATAACATACTGCGGCGCGAACGACATTTATTTGAGTGATATGTAAAAATAGTATATAAATTTATTTTACTCTCTGAGAAGTCGTTAAGTAACAATGATGTGTCTAAAATTATTATAATTAATAAATTTGTGGCGTGCAGCCTTGAATTTAATGCATTTTTACATTAATGATATTAATTTAAGGGGTGATTCCGAGATTTCGTAATTATTTGAAATAGCGTATTTTTATTATTCTTTTTATTGGGAATTAGAGTCTAAATAATAAATGTATTAATTTATATTTAATAATTATAATTTATTTCAAGGAAATAAGAAATGGAAAGCACGACTGTTCTATGCAAGTAACTACTCACAACTAACCAATAGAGACTTGCAGATGCAGTCTTATAGAGGTGCGTAGAATGAAAAGGTCTCCTGAGATGCAGGAGGTGTCATAAACATTTTTGACGGTCGACAATGCTTGTATACATAGGAATAGAGAGATATTTATTTTTGCAGCCGGCATATATATATTTATGTATATATAACAAATGTATAATAACACTTTTATTACAAAAATTGTGTAAAATAATTTATTAAAAATAAACGAGAGATCTTTGCAAAAAGCTCAAGTATTTTCTTCTTTATCTCTTATTTTAATTATAAAATGTAGAGAAAAAAAATGTCACATATTTTATAGGTATATACAATTTTATAAAAGGAAACAACCCGATTTTCATAAAAGCAAACAAATGAATTGAATATATTTTTATTAAAAAAAGTCTTTTTACTTTATCAAATAAATTCAAACAAATGTGAAAATAACGGCTGTAACTAATCTATCATATTTTAAAATTATTCAAAATTCATTTTTCAATCTTATTTCAATGGACAACCATACCAATATCTTTAGCAATCCCGTAGAATAATGCATCTTTTTTGATATTTATAAAAATTATCACTGTTCTTTAGAAATTATTTTTCATTTTTTAGAAGCTTCATCATTATAGTATTTTGAATTCTACAATTCATCATTAAATTTTGTCAGATTGATCTTGTTTAGTATTATTAACTATATATATACATATAAATAAATATATACATATAAATATATATATATATATATATATATATATATATATATATATGGGAAAGGTTAGGTATCTAGGGATAGTGGGGCCAGGTAAGTTCACATATCTGTATTGTAGATAAAATTTATTTATTAAAACTCAAATAATTAAAACAAGAATATTTGTTCGATACGTTTGAAAAGTAAGATCCACACTTTGTCTTCGCCAACACTAATGATTCTTCCCTTGCTGGGCGTTATGGCTCGATACGCGTCGGGGCCTGATCGCCATTAGTGGAATGAGACGCATAGATATTTTACCTCTACCGACATTCCCATACACCCACCCGCCCACCCACCCACACCACACACACACACACACACAGAGAGAGAGAGAGAGAGAGAGAGAGAGAGAGAGCTCCCATAGAGTCGTTTTGCAAAATACCTCGACGTAACCATTGACCACAAACTCTCTTGGTCCCCCCACATCCGCGACACCAGAGGCAAAATTCTTGAAGCCTTCGTCGCCCTTAAACCATTCTTCTGCAATAAGAAGATTTCACGCCCGACAAAGCTACGAGCTTTCAAGGCAATCATTTGCTCGATAGCAACATTCGCCGTCCCGGTCTGGGGGTCAGCCCCTCCCCCCCCTCCCAGACCGCCTCAAATCCCTACGGAGCACGCTCATGAGACTAGTCCGAGCGGCTCTCCGTATCCCTGGATTCCTCAGAAACTCCCGGCTTCAACACGAACTCAACCTCCCATCTCTCGCCAACGCCGCTTAAAAACTCGCCGACAAATTCCGCTCAACGGCCACCAACCACTCTAACCCGAGTATCGCCCCTCTCACCCTCATAATCTCCCAAACCTTGTGCGAAGATCCGTAGACCATGCCGGCTGTCCACCTCCGATCGCTCAAACCGCCCTCTCATCAGCTTCGTCCCGCACGAAGAAATGCCATGCCAAAAAAAAAAAAAGAAAAAACATCCGCATAAATATTGCGAGCGACCTCAAATGATTTCAAACAGCGAATAATAGCTCTCAATCCTTATCAGTAGTGAAATAAACATAATAATATGCAAATGATCTTTGTATCTTTTTTTGTTTCTTTTTTTTTTTTAATGTAATTTTTACTGTATACTCAATGTATAGGTATGTTAATACACACTCATATATATATAATATACAAACGAGTTTTAGATAATATTTGCAAGTCTACCGTGCACAATGCCCAACATGTTTACATGCAGGGGAGCGAATAATTTGTTTGTTCAAGTCCGCACGTCCGCGTAGCAATGCATAAAAAAATGGACTACAATAATGACTCATAGGGCATAATAATTGATAATTTATAAATATTGCTTTTTGAACATGTATCAGTGTAGATATGCATACGAAAGGAATGATCTAAATTTTGCTCTTGCACAAGTGATTCTTTATCGCTTAATTATGAAAAAAAAAAAAAACAACTCGTTCTGTCTTACTTATGCAGAATGAACTTTTCTTCGACACAAGAACGTTAAGTTTTTTCTTCCTTTTTCGTCAAATGCACGAACCTCGAGGAATTCGGACAATCTAATGTGAAATTGCACGTCTTGTACGCGTAAACGCGATCAAGATCAACCCGCCGTCTTGTATGAAATACTGCTTTTCCGTTCATTATTATCTCGACGATCCTATTATTTTCAAGCCCATCGCATCGGAAACATTGCGCCCGGCGGATTAATGCGAGGCGCTGCGCGCAAACAAAACGGATAGTGCACAAAACCGACAAGGCAGAAGCTCATAAAGTCGAATGCCACGGGGAAAAGTTGAGAAAAGCTCGGAGCCCCGTGGGTGCGCGATAATGGGCTTTGTGATCGGGATATATATATATATATATATATATATATATATATATATATAATCCGATCGAAAATTCAAAATATACACGATGTTCGAACTATGCTCGCGCGCTGGTGTTTTCGTGCATGTATACATGTATGCATGGTTGAATGAATTATATATATATACGTAATTCCATACCCGATCGCGCACATATATACACGAATCCGTTTTATGATCGTGTATACAAAGAATGAGCAGTGTATATATATATATATATATATATATATATATATATATATATATATTAATATATACGCAATGCGCATGTATGTATATTCACATGTATATATATTTAAGATCTCGATGGAGAACATGAACCTCTCTCACTCTCTGCCTGTCGCTCTCTGTCCCTCTCTTACTCGACTGTTCCTCGTATGTTAAACACAAGCCGTGGCCCTGCGCGTGTGGGCGCGCGCGAGGCGCGAGAGGCTGAAATAGACCGTCGACGTCGGCCGCGGCGTCGTCGTATACGTTATACATATATATTTATATATGTATATATATACGCATACATCTGCTCGAGTTCCCGCGCGCACATTAATATGCACGCGTATATATATATATATATATATATATATATATATATATATATATATATATATAAATGTGGCGGGGGACCTTAGCCGTATCGTCGGGTCTCGCGCGCGGCGCGGATCTCGCGCGACTCTCTCCGCTCGCGTTTCGCGTCCGCACGTCGTCGCCGCGGCCGCGAGGCGCGCAGCGCATCAGCATCATTATATACACACATATATATATATATATATATATATATATACATATATATGTATGTATATTTATATATGTGTGCGAGTGTGCGCCCATGTATATTTATATCAGTCGGCTCGATCGCTGGCTCAGCGCGCTGCATCCATCATAATATCGATCATCGTCGCGCTTCATCGTCTGCCATCGCATTGTCGCGTCGTCGCTGAAGTCGGCGCTCCGCGCGCCCCATCGCTAACTCGCCGTCGCGGGGCGCGAAACGCGTAATTACAATCCTCGTCGCCGCTTCGCCGTTGTACCGCTCCCTTTGTCGCGCGTTAAGCGGCGATCGCACGTACGATAAGGAATCGTGGTGCCGCGTAAGCGGCAGCCGCCGCTCCCACCTACAGCTCGTGAAAAGTGTCGTATATATGCATATTATGTGACATGGTCGTCAAGTGAATTGTGCCCGTGTCCATCAATCGAGATAATGATAATTGTATAGTGCGGCTTGTGAGGTGAGGTGAAGTTATAACGAGTCGCGCTACGTTACGTATATGTAGCTCGAGAGGGAAGGGGAGGAGGCGCACAGATCGTCCAGGGATCTAATTGCGATCGACTGGCCAGTATCGGGACGGATGACAAAGGGCCCTGCTCGGAGGATCTGTCGAGGAACGAGTAGGTCAATAAAGTAATGTGCAGTGGTGTAGTGTCTCGTTCAGAATGTTCTCAATATATATATATATATACGCGGGGCAATTTGATTTTTCTGTGTGCATACAAACCACACAAGCTCATCGCTCAACCATCACTTAGATATTAGTTAACATACAGTTTTTTTTCGGTTCGTATAAGATTTAAAATTTGCTCCATCATTCGTCCATATAATGAAGAGCATTTAACGCGCACGACGCGAATGCTCGAGAGTATGCGAGCATGTGTACCGCAGGTTTCTTATTTTAGAACGCGCCGTTTACGTATTAAATATAAGTGGGGAGGAAGGACGCAAATGTGGTGAAAAAACAAATCGAATTTTTTGATCGTATATAAAGAATATAGGAGCTCTGATGCTAAAAGTTTTATACACACTTCGGAATCTCTCAGAATTTGTAAAGTTTTGCGTTTTATAAGTGTCGATAGAAAAAAAAAAAAATATATATATATATATATATATATATATATATATATATAAAACAAGAAAATGAAAGTGAAATTGTATAATGAATATCTATTATAAAACTTCAACGATATTCACACACACATATGCACACGCGCGCACGCACAGACACATTTTTCAATAAATATAATATGTCTCTGTATACGTTTCAGTAAATTGAGTCTATCTTCTCGAAATCTTTGCACCCTGAGAAAGTTAGTTTTTTGAAAAAAAAAAAAAAAAAAAAAAAAATACAAAAAATCGGAAAGCACCAACTGTTGAATGAACAGAGTGTAAAGGATTTGTCGCTCGCTGATGTATTATTGCTCAAATCTAATACAAGTGATTTGAACGTTGAATTTTCGAATCAAAAAGGAATCGGTATGAATACTCATTTTTTCGCTGATCATAGGAATGAGACTAGCATAATCATGAACTTTGAACAATGAACTCAACAAAGTTTCAATGAAATTCAATGACCGTAGCATGTATGTTTACATATATATATATATATATATATATATATATATATATATATATATATATATCAACATATATATGGATACGTATACGTATATATAAATCGTACGTTTGGCATTGTCAAGGCATGAAATGTTCTTTTATTGAAAAGTTACGATAAAGTACCCAAAATTCACGGGAATCGGATTGAGGTGGAGAGAGACAGGGTGGGGAATAGTCATTTTTCGACCAGGTCTGCATTAGGGAAACGTCTCCTGGATTAGTGCGCGAACTTCGGTCGCCGTGAGTGCGTCGCGTCGCTTCGTCCCTACGAGTATTCGCAGTGAAACGTCTCTCTCTCTCTCTCTCTCTCTCTCTCCCTCTCTCTTCCATTTCGGCGAAAACGCGTTGGCCGATTGTCGAAGGGCAGCGCGCGCGCGCGCGCGACTCTGAAATTTCTCGTTTCCTGTTGGGGTGAAAATAGTGCGACGACCGAATCTGCTTATGGGGATGCTGCCCCCCCCCCTAAAACTGGAGTCCACGAGCGGTGTTCGCGCGTTGAAAATGGAAAATTGTCGGTTGTGGAGCAGCCTCGGTCGTTGGGGCCCTGCCACGTCCGTAGGTGACGAGGGCCTGGACAAAATCCAGGCACTCGTGCGCGAAGACCGATTCGGCGAAACAGCGATCGACTCGGCGAGACGAGCGGATTATTACGGACTTGCTTTTTCGGTCGGGATTATTTTATCCGAAGGCATAAAGCAGTTTTTGACTAAAAAAAGTCGTGGCACCGATCGTTCAGCCCCTCCTCCCCACCCTAGTCGCTCGATTTGGCCCCCTGTGATTTCTTTTTGTCTCCCGGATTTGAAAAGGACACGAGAGAAAAGCGTTTTATCGCTGTGGAGGAGGTAAAACAGAAATCCCAGGATGGTCTGAAGAGCATTCGGATAATTGAATTTAAAAATCGTTTTGACCAATGAAAACATCCTTTGCGGAAGTACGTTGTAAGGGAGAATAATTTGGTATAATAAACAAGTTATGACGAATTTACAAGTTTTTGCCCCCCCCCCTCCTTCGTATATTACTTAAACGTATGGAAATTAAAATTCTTTCTTCGCTGTATAATTTTGATTCGATTCTTTTTATTTAATACGAAAAATCGTTCTAAAAAAAAAAATAAAAATTCTCGGTTTAAATAAAATAAAAGAAAAATAGTAAAAATAAACGTGTTATCCAAATGTCGTTGGCGGCAAATTTATTTCCGTTATCGAGCATATAATTTTTGTAAAATATTTAACAGCTCGATCGGTTTTACTCGAAATTCTTTCATGTATAAGTTTATTCTACGAAGAAGCATGCCATTAATACAATACCGATATTATAATATTGTAATAAAAAATAAAATCGAAAAATTACATCCGTACTCTTAAAAAAAAGAGCTCTTAATTATAACCGGTAGAATTCTTTACGATGAAAAAAAAACGGAGAATAATTTTCTTAACGATAGAATTTTTGATTTTGCCCTTTTAATCCTGCCCATGTAATGTACATATATATATATATATATATATATATATATATATATATATATATATATATATAAATTATATAGCCACCTATCGATATAATGTATATTATACAAAAAAATAGTTTTGTAACAGATTACGAATTTCCTGTGCCCGAGAAACTCCAGTGAAATAAATATTCTCGACGCTCATGTATATATATATGCATACGTGAACACACACGATACGAGACACTGTTCGTTTGTTCCGCAGCGTTTTAATAGGGTATACAATCGCTCAGATATACGAATACGATAAAAGGGTGTGCTTGCGCTCACACGGTCTCCGTTCTAAGAAGCCGAAGCAAAACTCTGTACTTTAACGTCTTCGTCAGCTTCCTGTATTTAATGTTAAATCGCATACTCGAGGCCAGCGACTTATCGCGGAGATTGCTTTATAATGAGCATCGCGCATTCGCATATTGATACAGAAATTAGAAGGCGTCAGATATATAATATATATATATATATATATATATATATATATATATATATATATATATATGAACAAAGTTCGTTTCAATAGAGCGTTTTTATTAAAAAATATATATATATTTACGATGATAATTATTATAATAACGATTAACGAGCCAAAAGTTCAAATTATTGTAAATATGAAACTATAATGAATTTTTGAAAGAAAAAACAATCTATTGCGAAATTCTCCGTGTTTTCGCGTCCCGAGAGTTACCGGTGGAAATGTCTTGATAGATGGAAACAGATCATCTCTAGTCAGACCCGATTATAATAGACGTAGACAGATAGAAATCAAAAAACAAAAAAAAAAATTGTTTAATTCCGATAAAGCGCCAGTCAACCGGCCACGTATCGAATCAAGAAAGACTATAAATACGTTTATTTCAATTTGACTTAAATCGCGAATCGAAAAATTGGGTTTTCTTTTAAAATTGAATTTTCTCCCAACAAAAATAAAAGAAACAGACCTGTTGAACAAACGATCGGGATAATATAAAAAAAAAAAAAAAATAACAAAAATTACCCTCGTAAATCGTTGATATAACGGCTGAACTACAGATTATACGCTGTATCAAAGGAATTCTTATGCATACTTTCGACGTATGGCTTATATTTAAACCGAATTTACGAACCATAATAATACCTGAAATACACCCCATCGAGTAATAACAGATGATCATGAATGATGAAGTTAACGAATTATTTTCGATAAATTATACCGCACTACAAACGACAACCAGAATGGATATTATGATAACGATGTACTTAAGAGCGACAATAATACTCCTCGTTCTTTTACAATGACCGTGACGAGAAGAACACCTCGTTTAAATGTCCGCGCGTTCGCTGCGAAAAATAATCTCGCGAGCCGGATCGCTGTCGCGCCTATCGCGAAAAGTGACCCCCCCCCCCCACCGTCGAAATGCAGCCTCGCTTCAGCTATTTCGAGGATGCTCGGCAGTTTTTTCTTCTTCCGATAGATAACCTGCGGAGACGCGCGCGGTGGCAAAAAAACAAAACAAAGAAAAAACAAAAAAAAAAAAAATCCAAAACGAGGGGTGGCGCGCCGAAGTCGAGTAGAAAGCACGCGATGGTGGTATTTAGAGAACGGGGCACGTGTGGATGCGAGTATAAACTGTTTGGCGAGTGTAGCATGTTTACGAGAGCGCGAAATGATACGTGTGCGTATGTATATATATATATATATATATATATATATATATATATATGTATATATAAAGACGCGGGTGAGATTCTTGACATCGTCGCGAGACTTGGACTCGCGCGCGCTTTTACCATTGTCATACAGATGTACGCTATGGCAGTTATTTTTAAATAATTGCAGTTTACACGAGCTGTATGTCGCGCGCCTGCTAATACGCCATACTTGCCAGCTCTGCGTGCAAAGTGCCATCGGCTAATTATTCGAAAGGTATGCGTTACGTTGATAATAACGCAATATTTTTCCAATTTTCTCGGCTTCGAGAAGAAAAATTTCCTGTCAATGAATGAATGAACATTCGAATGATATCTTAAAAAAAATACTGTTAAAATTTCAGTTTTGTAAAAAAAAAAAAAAAAAATCTTTTTCCTGTCCTTGCGCGTATTGTGCATGATTAATAATTCGAAGGAAAAAAATTTCAGCAGTGAGCAAAACATAAAAGTGTACGATTTTTATTCTATTTATTGGCACAATATTATAAACAAAAAAAAAAAAAATTCTCGATTTCTTGACGTGAATATTTAACGAGTGCTGCATTTGACACGCGCTTGTTAATTTCTCGCCCGAGCTATATAGATATATGGGGGATTTTCAAAAACTTAACTCAAAAATTTACGCCACTCTGTAAAAGCTCGGCAACGGTTTATCATAAGATTTAAACAACAGGACAATTATTTATATTAAAAAAAGAAACGATAATTCGCTATGATCTATAATAGCTGATTTTGAGCTGTTGATTAAAATTAAGAAAATTTCAATGGAAAATCTATAATTGTAACTCGCTTTAGAAATTTTTTTATTAATTCTATGAAAAAAAAGTCTCCAAGTTATTTCGAATTATATATATTTATGCACTGAAGAATTAAAAAAATTTCAATAGCAGACGAAAAATTTTTTGGTACCTTTCATTAGAATAGCGGGGATATATACTATACTCGGCAATAGTAATATAATTAAAAAATTTTTGTTAAAAACGCCGTCTGGTAATTTGTTCAAGTTGCAGGTTTTCTCAAGCTTCCTGATAGCGCCGGGTTGCACGCTGTAAAAAAAATCATTCTTTTACGTTGCAACGCACTAAAAATACATTTCGATAACGATACACGACAGTAAGTCAACTGTATAATATTATTATACGTGTTCTCTAGAGTGCTTAAATAGCAAAGTCACGTTGACTATAAATTATCGGCAGTTTGAAAAATTATTCGTTATACTATCAACAACAAGAAACGGGAAAAAAAAATCTAAAAAAAAAATCATATTATTTCAATATATTTCATACTCTGAAAATACATAATATTTTGAGTCATGGAGTATACGAATTTTGTAGTGAAAATTTGCGACGACAATAAGTTAATAATTCAAACCATGAATAATCCATACTAATCACGGTTGTTTACAGTTTTCTTTAAATTTTCAAATAGAAATTCTGGATCCATAATAGAATACATTTCTTCTGTTCTATATATATATAGAAGCGATTTATTGAAAATAAAGAGACTCAAGAACGAAATATATCATTTGGTCCTGCACAATCTTAAGAAAATTAGCATACTTCTATGACACTCAACACATTTTGTCGATAAACTATTTTTTTACCATTTCGGCATTTTATTTATTATCCACTCAATTCGCGCCTTAAGAAAAATAGTCGATACTATATGTATTTGAAGCTGCAAAGTGCGAAAGCAGCAAGTTTCTAATAGTTTAAAGCTAAAGAGTATCGGTCGCGGTTAATTGTTAAAATGATTTTTTTCTCTCTACCGACTTTCTACTTTTCCATTATAGTCCATTAAAGTAATATTTGTGAGATTCGCGGCTCGTGAAAAAGTCATGAGAATATATTTGATATGTATAAGATGCGGTTTTAACAAAAAGTTCGTGAAGAACAATTAATATCCCGTATTATTTGAAAATGGGAGAAATCAATTTTGAGGAACCTCGGAAGTTGTGGGAAAGCGGCATGGATATAACATCGACGTATCTTTATTTCAAGTCAATTTTTGTAAGGAGTATGTGAGAAAAGTTGTTTTTTTTTTTTTTTTTGTTTTTGTTACTATCGTATAGATAAATTACGACGATGACAAGACAATTGAAAGTACGCTTTCCGGCGAAGAATAATTTTGTCGTAACTTCGTGTTTTCCGAATTCCCGTCACAATGTTTCCACTCCTAGGCAAATTTCATCGCGATCGATCGTCTACAAAACAGGCATATATCTCGGGTTACATATTCCAGAAGCTCCCCTCGCTCGATCGCCCCTTGACCCCGATGAGCCCGCTGCCGGTGACACCGTGAGGCCGGGACTATGGCCACCTGTCAGCATCACCGACCGGCGGCCCCGCATCATCAGCTCGTACAGCAACAGCAGCAGCAGCAGCAGCAACAGCGCCAGCGCCAGCAGCAGCAGCAGCAGCAGCAGCATACCGGCCCTCCTCAGTCCCAGCGCGTCGGTCAGCAGCAGCATCAGCAGGATGCGTCGACGACGTTCCAGGGCCTGCAGCAGGTCCAGTCCCACTACTCGCCCCAGATACTCAACTGGGTGTATCTCGCGATCACGAATCAGAACCAGCCGCACCAGTCGAGTCAGGTACGGGCGCGCGCGCGCGCATGCCTATACGTGCTTATAGGCATTTATATATATATATATATATATGCATGCTTTGTTCGAGAAAAATATTTACGTGTATACTACAGTGCGGTTAGAACATGGCCAAAACTAGGAATATCAAATTGTTTTTTGTAAAAAAAAAAAAAAAAATCTTGGCAAGGAGAACAACGCTCGTTGTCAATAGATAATTATCATATTTTTATCCGTACCATGAGTAATATTACAGTTATCGCGTGTGCGAATTTCATTATAACTGATGAGGACGTGTGGCGCTGGAAAAATGGATAGATGCTAAAAGACTGTAGCTGTAATAAATGTGTATGGATACGTAGAAAATGTTGAAGCCATGTATTGTCGAAGATTAACAAGAAAGTTTCTGGCTTTCTCTAGAATAAAATAAGTCTCGTTCTGTTTCTTAAAAAAAAAAATCAAAAAAATAACGAATCTTGGACAATCGCATATTTACCACGTCCTATGCTTGAAGATCATTTTTCATATTTCTTACTACATGAGCTTATTATTGGATTAGTTAGTAAATTTTTTTTTCTTAGCTTTGCATCTATGTAATTTAATATATATGTCGATATACTAAACCCAAATATGTAATATATTTCTTGTTTTATTAAAAAAAAAAAATTCAATAAAAAACAAAATATTATGAGCATGAGAATGTAAACATTTAAAGAACCAATCATATTCTTTAATATAAATTTATTTATTTAACAAAGGTCATTTTTTTCTAGTAAAACTTTCTAAATTTATTATGCTACGAATAAAATTCAACGGGCTTCCTCAACAAACATTGAAAATTACAGTAGATCGAAAGTGTGGAAATTTCATGATCTTCAAGATTTTACGAGAGCAGTATAATTTGAAATCTTACGATCCATAGAATCGTATTTAATTATATCATTTGCCAAGACGTCTATTCACCAATTTTAAGATTGAAATTTATACGTTTTATGAGAAAAACATTTATCGACGATGGCTTAATAAAAAAGAAATAATTTTAGAGAGAAAAAAACTGTCCCTTGGCGATGTAACAAATGAATTTCTAAAGACGTACATTGAAGGTAGCTTTTGAAATCTGTTCATTCGAATACAATTTTAGGGATTTTCAATTTACAATATTTTTCGTTTTCAAGGCGTAGTATTGAAATAAAATTGAAGACTTCGTTTACCGGATTTGAAAAGAAAAAAAAAATGTTCGTATTGATGATATTTTCTTATCAGGATCGCAAGGATGACAAGGTCGATTGAGGAGACAAGTTTGTCCATTTTAATCGTTACTTGTAAGTATTACGGAACACAAGCCGTGAAAAACGTAAAAACAGCTGAGATATAAGTTAAATATGACGTGCGAGGATTACCTCGATTGTATTAATCTCTCTTTTAGCAATACCCAGAAACAACTACGTGGGCCTGGTAATTTTTGTATGTTTTCTTGGGAAAAACTGCATATGAAAGTGAATCCATTCGCGTTTCCATAATTGTCGTGCTAAATTAATTAAGTCCTACGGCCTCTCACTGTTCGGTTTGCTAAATTTTTATCAATTTATCTCCAATAAAAAAAATATGCAAGATCAAATGTCTTTATCGAAATTGAATAAGGTAAAACGTGAAATTGCAGTGCGTGCTCGATGAATGTAGTCTTGATTTTTGAGTGTGATACTGTTAATAAAACTGCATTTTTCAAATAAAAACCAAAATAAATGAAGAAAAAATATAAGAATTAGTTAGACTATAGATATATATGATGTTTTACATCTATATACAATCTATATCTATATATACTATATATAATGTTTTACACGTTTGTTTCTGGGATTTTTGGCATCTGTAAACCTGGTGTTAAAGCGATATAAACAAACTGTGCACCTTGTTCATTTGTTTATGTAGCTTAGATTTAGCCAAGATCAAACGACGTAGTTCGGATTACTTCCAAAATCAGTCTATAGTAATGTTCTAAGACCTAACGCTGGCACTTTCTCGAAATCTGGTAGATTGGTACTTTCTTACTTATGATTACCAATGAAATGGGATATACTGTGGGTTTAGATCAATTTTTTCAATGAAAATCCATACTTTTGCCACCGGATTCAGATGAAGAATAACTAATATGTCTACAAATTTATACTTTCTTAGTAATTATCGATTTAAGTTTGGCCAACTTTAAAACGTATTGAATTCGATGGGAAATCTCCGAACTTCCATTGACAATAATTAAGAAACCACACAATTTAAAAATATAGTTTGATTATAACTTTTTTTTAAATTAAAATGTTATCCTATACTTTCAAATTCGATGCTAAAGACGCGTTAAGTTCCAAAACTCTACAGGGATCATTTCGTTGGTAAACAGAGATAGGTCATCCAATCTGTGCCAAATTCGCTACCAAAAATTAATAGCCTCTCCTTCTTAATTATACAAATGCAGACAAACGTGTGTATATAGACATATGCCCAACAAATAATTGAGAGAAGTCATTGGATCAGGAGTTAAGGGCATTGATGTGTTTACTATTGATAAAGAAAACGCCCATTGCGTCTGCAAGGGCGCCACTGCACCAAAAGAAAAATAATAGCGATGGGAGCTCCGATAATAAAAGTGGATGTGGAGGGAATGTTAATTAAACACATAAATATCATGCAATAAAAAAATAAATACAATGAAAATAATCTGTTAAATATATTTATATCTCTTAATAATTGTTACAGACGAATTATTAATGTTGTGCAGAAACATAATCGTCTTAAATGAATATAATTGTGATTAATTTGATCCACTCTTTATGATTGATTTACGATTTCAATATCATAAAATCGCTTTTAACAGCTTTAGGTTCAAGCATAGAAGGAAAACTTAAATTAGCATTAATAGCTCTATAAAAAGTGAAGTTCTTTACAGCGATATCCCTATTTGCAAAACCGTTAAGATATTGTGGAGAGAACTCCATGATGCTTTTTTGCAGTCCTAACTCTGCTTTAACACTTCTTATGCTTCACTTTTAATGTATTACGGTAATTTCGAGTTATTTATAAAGAAATAGTTAAAGAAGCAATGCTTTTACGTACTTCTGGGGTCCCCATAGCTGCCGTTTCTTTTAGTTCTCCTCTCTGACACTAGTATCACATACACAACAGAGTGTCTTGCCAGATCTTACGCCGACGCGGATTAAGTTCGCTATATTTGTTTATGTCTAAGTAAAGAAACTGTAATAAAAGTGAAACAAATCAACAAATAATGAAGCAACAAACCCATCACCGTATAATGTAGCTCAAAACGAAAAAATCTTTTTACCCCTCCCCCCATATACGTATATACATATGTACAAAATATATATATTGTAATCGTAGAGCAAACTGCTGCCGGGCATCTGGAGCAGCTACTCGGCCGCCAACGCGCATCAGTCGCCGACCTCCTATCTGCATCATCAGCAGCATCGCCATCGGCATTATCACCAGGACGTCTTGAGCCCAGCGACCGCTGTCGGGGGCGCGCTACCGACCCCGGCCGCGTACCGGGGCAGCCTGGCCGACAGTATCGGCGACCTCGCCGATCAGTTCACCGAGCTCTACCTCCTCGAGCAGAAGCAGCTGAAGAGGCCGCCCGAGAGCTACCTCTGCCACCTCTGCTTCAAGAAGGGCCATTACATTCGCGACTGCCCGCAGGTGAGTCTTTTTAATCCGTGCACGCAGGTGTACACCTTCAGGAATGATTGTTTTTAATTGTAATGAATTGTAAATTTTTGATTATACAAGTGTTTTAAACGCTTAGATATTACTTATAACCCGACTTGCATATATTGACGCACTATTATTACGCTGTATATATATGCCATATACATATGTGTGAAATGGATCGCAGATATAATTATGTTTGGGGATAAAAATTTTATCGGTTTTTTATACGAACCGACATATTGTAATCCGCTTGTGGGACTACGTAGATAAAGGGGTATCCCTCTATCGGTGTATAATGAAACCTATGAAATGTGCATTAAATTTAATGGACTATACAGGAACGCTTATTAATATGTACTTAATTTTTTTTATAGACAAAATATCGAATTTGACGAAAAGTTTATTAAATTTAATCCGCATTGTGTATTAATTTGAGTTCTGTAGAAAATATTGAATTTTTATGAACAAACACATATGTTGGGAAAATTACAGTAGCTTAAAATATACGTAATCAATCAAAATTTGCACTAATACAATGTTTATATATGATAGTACGTAAAACAAGTACTTTCTTCTCAATCGTTAAGAATTGAGATCGATAACCGCCCCCCCTTCAGGGATTAGACGGAAGAGTTGCGAGACAGAGGAAAAGCTTTCCTACAGAATTTTTTTAAAAACCGATTTTATTATTTATAAAACAAAAATCATTTTGTGCTTAATGTATGACGTTCAATAAAGATAGAACAACTATCTTCGATTAAAATTATAAGCAAAAGTATGAGCTTTTTTACTCGAATTATAAACGATTTATTGTGCCGCGAATAAATTGGGAAAGAGGACGAAGCACGCCTCCGATCATCTTTTTATTACGTAGTTTATTAACGCGCGCGCGCGCGCAAGTCGATCTACTAACGAGGGAGCAACGCGCGCATCGTTTCCAATTGAGCCCGTTAATTGAGGTAACAAACAAAATAAATTATATGGGCTCTTAACCGCTGTACGCTCTATACGGCATTGTCGTTGTATATATTTCGTTCCGGGAGCGCGCGATCCGAGAATTGACTATATAGATAATGTAAAGAGAAATATATTGGCACTTTGCTGTGTACATTAATACAGTTTTTGAATTTAATACTAAACGGGGATGGATCATGTAGGATTATATATTCGGAAACTACTGATGCGTACTTTTATCGGAAATGTTTGAAATATTGTTAAACCGTATCGCAGATTTATATTATTTATATTTATATTTATATAATATATATGAGGCCGTGTGAAATTACAATGGCCTAACTTGAAAACGGTCTACAAGAGGTAACCCTCGCTTTTTGCATACAGTTTTATTTCAATAATATCTTCAATTCATTAAAGTTTCACAAAATTTCCGACAATAGTCTCTGTGTAAGGCTTGTACATGTCTATTTTATTTTAATTAATTAATACTTATTTATAAAAGTGCAGACAATAAACTTGACTACCCTGAATTTGGCTCGCGAACTTTAATCATCAAATTTAATCGTACTAGGTCCATAATTTGCCGTTTTTTGACACTCTATTGGTTACCGAGAAAACGCCATAAATTCTGTGTACGTTAGCTTGAGAACTTCTCAAAAAAAAAGATCAACTATAATTGTAAAAAAATTTGTCGAGACACATAATTTGCTATTTACTAATCCTTATATATACAATAAAAAAAGTAGGAAAAAAAATTTGTTATAAATTTTTAATGGTTGAAAAATGATAATTCAAAAATTCAAACCTGTGTGAATTATTTAATTAATGTTCCATTAATTATACGCTAGTGATTAATTATAAGCTAGTAAAATTATCCCCATCACCGCTAAAAATTGATAATTCTTTTTTTCTATAATTTGGATATAGAGATCCTTTCGGGGTAAACAAATAGCAAATTAGGGTCGAGGTGTCCATTTAAAGTTTATACATACGATATCTTGCCGTGATCTTTGTACGAGAATCCATAGAACAGTAAATTATACGATTAAGGGATAATCAGCGAATAATTCACGGGAATTATTGATGACATAGGGTTATTGTTTTTCGTTTTTGAGAGTTACAATTATTCAACCCCGAAAATTTTGTAGAAAATTACTTTTTTGATAACTTTGACCCAAAGGTCTTTTAGGGGCGAACGAACGGACAATTATACAGCCAGTTTATATATATATATATATATATATATATATATATATATATATATATATATATATATTACACACACTTTCCTTATGAGCGATTTAAGCTACCGCGCTAGTTCATTCTGTGGGAGAAGAAATTGTTTCAGATACGCCCCAAGGGGGAGGGCCTGACGCCGTACCAGGGCAAGAACCGTTGCTTCGGCGAGTACAAGTGCCCGAAATGCAAGCGCAAGTGGATGTCCGGGAATAGCTGGGCCAACATGGGCCAGTCGTGTATAAAGTGCCACATCAATGTCTATCCACACAAGCAAGTATGTGTGTGTGTATTTATATATAATATATAAAAATATATTGAACGATATTACACCACCGGATAACTTTCCAGGACCGTGCTGCGTTCGAGAAATTGATTTATTTACAGGGCTTGTAGGGGATTCGTCGAAAGGGGTAGATTTTTTATTTTCAAAGATGTATTTGAAGGTCGTTTATAAATCAACTTTAGTGTTTTATTAATTTTTGTTTTTTAAATTATTTCCCATACTGATTCTTATTTTATTTTTTAACATAATATCCCTATTTTTCAACTCAAATTCCATGTACATATACGTATCCATAAAGATATTAAACCTATACACATGTGGGGTTCGTCTGTCGTCAAAGTTCACGGGAAGCTTAATTTTTTATTTATTCATTTTTAAGCTTAGCCTTTAAATCGGTTCGAGCATGACCTATAAGTTCAAAGGAAACATATTGTCAATGTCCCCTACAGAGTCGCGCAATTTTCATCCCTAACTAAAGTACTGCCTCGTTAAAAGGAACAAAAAAAAAAAAAAAACTGAACGATATCTTTTCGTCTCAGTGCCACGAGTAAAAAGATCGGATTAATCGTCCCACGATCTTGGATGATCTAACGAGCTACGCGCATTATATACAGTATCTATATTGGAAGCAAAATTTCCCGCTCTGTCCGAATCCGGAGTCAGAAATAGCCAGACCTTGGGGTCAAAATCAAAAGTAATCGCTCGATCTGACGAAATCCGACGATTTCAGTATAAACCAGCTTCTCGGATAAGGAAGTCCAGGACAGTTAATCAGGAATATTGCCGTATTTCTTTTGGACGCCCTGTTTATTAAATCCGCCTGTAGAACGCATTTATCTCAATATTTTTGAAAGTTGATTTATAAAGAATTTTCTGAAATTGAAATATCATCTCGGTCCAAATTTTGTTTCAATATAATTAAAATAAAATGGAAAATATTAGTAGAATTAATATTACGATGTTAAAAGTCTCAAAGTCTGCTTGATTCGTTTGAATTCTATGCTATATATAGATTGCCAGATATTGGACGTAGTACTCTCGTTTTTTCTCCCATTAGTCGTTAAATTAAAATCAGTATTACATAATTAAGTTTTTGTTTTCAAAGAAACGTTATTCAAAGTATTTTTGACATTTTTTCTACCGGTGAAATGCGCCGATTTTTTATCAATTTCCGTACACTCGCGTCGTACAAAGACGTTCTTACTGCGATGTTTCAATAATCGCAATGAATATTTTCATTCTCATTCGCTCAAGATTACTTATCGTTATAATTTGATAACTACGGGTAACTATGTCATCTTAATACGCTTTATTAATCCTGTGCTTATTACGAATCATATATCATTATCATTTTTCGTTAAGACATAAAAGTTACCGTACCTCGTCCATTTCAAAATTTTAAGCGCGCGTTTTCTATCCGAAGCTGGTTTCGGGGGCTGTCCAGAAATTACGCAAATATATTAGAGGGAGATGGGGGTCGTGGGATTTCTTACTTTAACACTTTTATTACAGAAACTTTTGCGCAGTATCGTATCTTAGGTATTATTTTGGCGTAGAGGGGATGACCAAATAATTCAACAGTCTGACGTTGAAAGTAACACAGTTTTACGTAATTTATGGACGGTTGCTTAGCAGATTATATAGGCATCACTCTGGAACTTTTACTATGATGCTTTGGAATATGATGGAGGGGAAAGAGTTTTTGATTTTATAAAAGCTTCTAATTATCAGCGGGCAAGTATTAACGTGTACTTTTTTTTAAAATATCCCACCGCTCAAATGACAACACCTTATAATTATGACTTTAGAATCAAAGAGAGTAAAAAAAAAATCACCTTTGAAAGTACGTTCATGATAATCATTCTTCTATTTTCGCATTGAGGATAAAATTTAAATGTGGATGTAAATTAATTAAATAACTGTGTGTGTGTGTGTGTGTGTGTGTGCGCGCGCACGTGCACGCGCATACTTTAATCTTATAGTTTTTATCAGTCCAACATCGTCAATTTATATTTATAAACCATTCGGGAAATTTTTTCATTTTTTCGAACTTTATATATATTTTCATCTGGTTCTTTGCTAAAGCAAGACTTGACCGACACCCAAATTCTATGTATAAGCGCGTATATTTGCTCTGGTGCGTCTCGAGATTTGGTAAATGCATAAACTCGCCCAAGGCTAATTATAGCCGCGATTCTGCTTTTAATTTACTTAACAGCGTCTCTTGCCTCTTCTCAAATCGAAATTTCTGAAAACCCGATACAATTCTTTTCCCTTTACTGTTTATCATTCGATTTTTTTTTCATTCTTTTTTTGTTGGAAATTTCTTGTATTATATTACTTGTGCAATGATTATAAAATTCATGTAATAAATTATATAAACAAGCGTTAGAGATATATGTCATATATATTATAGTATCATTACCCTTAGAAGTACCGAGAACAGTCGGTTTCATTTAATAATTTATTTTGCGAAACCCATATAGAAAATAAAAGTATTTATTTAATATTATATATATACGTCATTTATATTTTGTCAACTACTGTAACATTGTAATTGTAAACATTATATCGAAGTATAGCTTTCCCAGCCCAAAAAGCCCTGTCGAATTTCTCCGTCGTTAATCTATATTAAAATATAATCTCCTTTTGGTATTGACATGCATGGTCATCCCACACCTATACATTGGGAAAAAACACACGCGTACATTTTTTCGCAAAATATATCTTTAGCACACATTATAGAGATGCAAATAAAATCATAATGGATGAAAAAGATATACGTATATATATATATATATATATATATATATATATATATATATATATATATATATGCGTCGTTATAAAGGGATAAAATGCAACCAAAATCCGGTGTTTCTTTTAATGTTGCAGAGACCACTGGAGAAACCGGACGGCCTGGATGTCTCCGATCAAAGCAAGGTTCATCCCCAGCAGCTTTGCGAAAAGTGCAAAACTTTGGGCTACTACTGCAGGCGATACCAATAGAATAATAACGACGACTACGGACACTTGTTGTATTTACACGCACGCGCGAGGACACGGACACACATCTATATATATATATATATATATATATATATATATATATATATATATATATATATATGCCTATATACATATACATCTAAATCTTTCTTCTGTTTCTTTTTTATATATTTTTCTATACGCATTCTATAAAATCCACATACGAGTGCTCTCTGTACATCGAAAAGCTTTAATAGTCACTAACAGATGCGCCGCATACGTTCGTTTCCTTTATATTCTTGCCTTATATTGCCTGGCGGCTATATTAAACATTGCGTCTCTCTTTCTCTCATTCTCTCTTCCTGCGCTGCTTTATCGGAAAAGCCCGCACACGATGGACGAGTTTATATAGCAAGCGACGTATTATTTATGTACTTATATTTTACCAGACACGTTTTTTCTATAGTTTTTATGAAAAATATTTCATAAAACTATTATATATATATATATAGCTAATTTCATTTTTAGTAATATTTAATCAGTAAACGTGTTGCAGAAATGAAATACATTATTATATAAATGCCATTACCAAAAAAAGAATATCCGTTTTCTATATAGAGAGATGCGACTCACGCACTTCTAGTCTGTATCCGTGGACGGTTTTACTTTTTTTCTTTTTTTTTTTTATTATTAATATTATTCTCTGCCAATGTATAAAACGAGAAGGGAAAAAGCCGGATTGCAATTTATTTGTATAAATTTTTGATAATATATGTTATGTATATATATATATACTGGTTATACAGCTTTCGACAATGCTCCCGGTTTGCACGCCGATGCGATAGCCGTGCCTTTTCTATTATATATATATATATATATATAGCTAAGAAGATGTTCTTAATTTTGTCTCAATTTTTACTTAATTTTGTCACGAATTCTTGCGTATAGCATTTAGATATCTTTGATCATATTATTATTCTTCGAAATCGAACGAAAAGCTTGTCTTTACATGTACAACCTTTTTTTATAATGTACTACTGTAACGATAATATGTATTGAGAACGAAAAAAGAAAGTCCGTTTTGTTAGGACATGAACAATGTATTTTCGACGTTGCTTATACTTACGAATATATATATATATATATATATATATATATATATATATATATATATAAAAGAATGCATATAATTTTATCATACGTATATTTATATATAATGTTCACTTATGCTTATATAGCCAAAGTACGAACCAAAGATTATACGTTTGGCTCGATAATCGATACCAATTTTTATAATTTTTATGATGATGCCTTATTCGATATGAACTGTTACATTATATTGTATGGAAATTGTGATTTTTATAAGGGAAGCAAAATAATAATATCTACTTTGGAATTTTGTGTAAAGAATGACATGGATACTTGTAATCAGAAAAGATTAAAAGAAACGATTCGTTTTTTCTAAAAAAAGGTGTATATTTATCATTCTTTTTTCATTCTATGTGGATGGAAAATTTAAAATATATATATATATATATATATATATATATATATATATATATATATATATATTATAAATTTTGTTTTTAGTTATACAAAACAATTGAAAGAAATATTTTTAATCAAAAATAAAGGTATACAGACGTTATAAGAAACTAAGCTTTTTGTCAGTCTTACAATATTTTTTCCATAATTTCACCTAATATTGAACAATCCAACAATCAAATTCATATTGAACTGATTGCCAGTCGTTTTAATACTTTCAAAAACTAGTAGATGGATCTTTTGTTCAAGAAATGTATTGTATTGTTCAAGAAGTGTCTTTAGGGGGGGGGGCTAAAAATGATCTCTCGAAGACTACTTGAGTCCGTTCTTTCTAAATGCAGCAGTGTAAAAAAATTTATATTGTATGATAAACAAGGTTTATGGCCTCGATAAGCACAAGGAAAGATTTCCTTTTCTAAAAAGAAAGATCGCAACAGTCGAAATTTAAGTAGGCATAATTTGTCAAGTTTGTTCGTTAAACGAAAGAAATTACCGATCGGTTTATTTATATATAAGTGTATTCGTTTCCGAAATATTGAAAGAAATAATAATAATTTTTAGGATCGGGAGTAAGAGCCGATTTCATCCCGTGAAAATCCTTAGTTGATAAACATAAATACGTATAGTTCTTTTTTTTTTTTTTTAAATTAATGTAACTGTCGGAAGCCAAACAACCTATATTTCATATCGCACGTTTGTAAATTATACAGGCGCGTGCATTCGTTTGAACTGATGCATCGTACGATCATTGTCGCAATAGTCAAATTTTCACGTACCTGTGCGACTCTGTCAATGCCATTTCTCAAGCAGTACATTTGCGCATACGATTATTATGGGATCCCCGGGAATTTCACACGTTGTTAAGTCGTAAAGCTTTAGTATATCACGCTTGCAGCAAATTCTATTCGCCCATCGGGCAAGTGTCCATCTAAGATCAATGGAAAATTCTCCTATTATAAATGTAAGTTAAGAATGTTCGTTTAAAATCACGTAATTTGTTCCACATTGTAGAGTACACTTGTCAGTTCAACATTGATATTCGCTCTATTCGGTTTTTATAAATGCATATACTTAAATTTTTTTTCATTTAGATATTAAATGGTTATTGTGTAAAAACTCGTGTTGAATGTTTCTTTTCGCCCATTAACGTTAATTATCCGTTATTATAATTCGTAAATAATTCATATATTTACTCACGTTAAAAATAGTAACATATGTAGATTTCATTCAATTTTACATGTGACGCACTGGAAATACCATTATTGTAAGTTATATATCATAGTTTATTCAGTAATATTTTTTTTTTTAAATAACGCAACAAAACAAGGATAAATCATTTTCTAACATAAAATACCTGTACGTGTATGAAAATAATACCAAATTTTAACTTTAAACTAAACATATGTTATCTTTTAGTAATCAACGGAAATACAAGCAGTTTGAAATCGAAGTTCGCTAAAGGACGAGCACCTTGAGAATACCTTGTAAAGTTAATTGGTTATTGATTTTTCGCGTGATGAAGGCGTTGTTTACGAGGCGTAATGAGAATAAATTAATTTATAAGGTATATAAGAATGATACTGTACGATAATTTAGGCTATCATACTGTCTTGCAGATTTAGCCTCAAATATATAAACAATTTTTTTAGCCATTTTAAATTAATTCACATTTTTACAAAAAAATTCGAATTCCGCTTTAGGTTGAGATTTTATTTTTGCATCACATAATTAACAATACTATACACGTTCAATCGATTTAACTTTGTAGGATGTATAGGGTCCATCTGGATAACTCTGATCGGAAATGAAAATTCTTATGAATTAACTGTTATAAACATTATTATTATTAATATTACATAATGCATATGCATATTATATAATGTATATAATATGTATATATTAATATATCTTGTCAAATATACAAGCCAAGTATTCTAGCGTGCAGCGTTGTTGTCTGTTCTGTTTTTTTTTATTGTTTTTTTTTTTAATTCTTTATCGCACCTGTAATTTCATTACATCCGAAACAATATAATCAAACGATATAGAAGAATTTATACAAATACAATATACATTAATGTACAGTACTTAGTCAAGGATTAGTTACGATGAAGAGGCGATCGGCTGCAGAATCTTCACTGAAATAAGCTGCTGAATTAAATATCGTTGTTGTGTCCGAGGGTGATATCTGTATGACATATAAAATTTTAGACGATTACTCCTTTAGATCGTGTAATTATCGTAGATTTTTCTTTCTAGCGTTAATCGCAAAAAGCATAATACTGTTGAGGGCGAATTTTAAAACAATGGACGAATATAGAAGCGAAATATAATTTTGAAATCAATAACTTATAGCAATTAAATAATTTGAACCTCGGACTGATTTGAGGATTCCGTGGCGCCTTTGACCGACTTCGCGTACAGGTCCGTTTGAAAATCCTGCATCTGCGGCATATGGGCGTATTGATGCTTTACCGGCGAGCTCGTCTCGGCGATGCTCAACGTCTGCCGCGTGTAGTCCACCTGCTGATACGGGCTCGAGAGTTGCGGCTGCGGCTGCTGTTGGTGCTGGTACGGGTGCTGCTGCTGTTGCTGCTGCTGCTGCTGCTGCTGCTGTTGCAGTTGCTGGTGGTGCTGCTGGTGCTGCTCTGCGCAGGGATGATCCTGAACGACGGGTCGATATATCGGCACCACGGGCTGCACGGCCACGGGACTGGCGACGCTCGGCGGCGGCTGATTAACGAGATTAATCACCTGCTGGGACTCCTTACCGGCGGCCCCGTCGGCCGTGGGCACCAGGAGCGGGGCTGGCCTGACGATCTTCACAGGCGTGACGGGCGGCTGTTGCTCGTGGAGCCGATTGACTTCCGGCGAGCGCGGCGGGCCAGCTGCCAGTGCAGGATCCAGCGTTGGCGATTGCGACAGTGGACTGGCGGGGTTGCCTTGCTGCTGTTGCTGCTGCTGCTGCTGCTGCTGCTGCTGCTGCTGCTGCTGCTGATGTTCGTCTTGAGGTGGAATGGGTTTTGGATATGTCGCGTCCTGAGTACCTACAAAGCTGATGACAGGACTGCCGCTGCCGCTGCGCGGGGTCATCGTCTGATTGCCACCGGCGAACAGCTCGGGGAAGAGCTCGGACTTGAGATTTGGAAGGAAGCCGTCTATAGCGCGCCAGGTGGGCGTCCAGAGATAGGACTCGGGCTGCAGCACGGCCGCGGACGCCATCACCAGGAGCATATTCTTGAGCGACTCGGGTATGGCCTCGTAGAGGTTCTCGCTGTTGTCGGCGTGCATGTAAGCGCGCAGCAGGTCGAGGACGGTCAGCCAAAGCGGCAGAAAGCCCGGGAGAGTGAGCAGCGGGGTGAGATGGTGAAGGAAGACCTGTTGAATCCGGGTTTTAGATTTTTCATGTTTCTTATATAGGAGAACAATTAGATGTATAGTAAAATGCATGATCACGATTAAAATTGGATGAAATTCTTATACACATAATCATTTGCATTACTAATTATTTTTATGAGATCAAAATTAAAGTGTAGAATAGATCATAAGTAGTTTATTGTAAAAATAATTGCTGCTCTCAGCTACTTAATAATTATTTTTAATTTAATCCTTCAAAGAAAATTTCCTCGCGTAGTTCTCATGAAATAATGTCTGCAAAATGGACTTAATCACCTAGAAGACATATCGATGTAATTCATCGTTTTCGTGAAACTTTTCGAGTGTTTTTTTTATTTTAAATGTCGTTTCACTCAATGTAATGGTGTACTTTTTAAATCATTTAATAAAAATTTATACGAACTAGTTTATTATTCTAAATAACTGCAAAATCTAATATCCTTCGAGTATTAAATACTGGATATTTGTTTATGTTATTTTATTATTAATTTTATTGGATTACAACTTAATTTCTCTAATTTGAAAAGGGATTTAGATCGCGTTTTTAATTGACGCAATAATGATGAGTTGACTTAAATGTTGATAAATGCAAGATTATTCGCTTTTAGGTTAATAAGGAATCTTAGCAATTTTCTCAGACATTAAAAGTAGGAAGAGTATTGAAAAGGTATTTAAAATTAAGGATCTTCTTCGTAGTTTTGGCTCAATGATTTAATCTACTGATGATTTCTCGAATTCGCAGACTATCGCGCGGTCATAATTTTAACTAATGTAATTTATTGTTGTCATATTTAAAGAAGTTCTTCCCCAGCTGGCGGAAAAATCGTCCACTTATTACAAAAGTATTCCGAATAACATAATTAGTGCTCAACGCGTGGAAAGGCTACATAGATAAGTTAGAAGCCAAGGGACAGGTGGACGTTCATTAGTCCAGAACCTTTGATAGGCGTATCCCAATAAGTACCGCATCGAAAATAAATTCGGCGAGATGCTGGGCGGCCGTTTAAAGCATCGGTCGATTTCGAACGCGCGCAAAGACTATCCGCAAAGCAATGGGTCAATGAGTGTTTTTATGCGAACACCAAGGATGCAGATGATCTGCTCAAATTAAACGGAAAGACTTAATACGGAGACCTTAAATTATCATCACCCGAGTAAAAATATCGGCAATGGAATTGACTCTATAATCCGAAATCTCTTCCCGCGTTTTCTATGTGCGATTATCTAAATATTCAGCACTAGGGGCTAAATTGATTCTCTTCAAAGAGGTCTTTTATATAGCTAAAGAGGATTCTAGTTCTGTGAGTAGAAATCTTGAAATTAGATCAAATATGATGACCCATGAAAAAATGCTATAAAAAGGAAATATAGCCAGATGCCAGGGACAACTCCAGTTGCAATCCATATTATTATCAGTAACAATAACCATAACAACAACGACAATAATAATAATAATAATAATAATAATAATAATAATAATAATAATAAATATAGGCAAATGCTGTTTAATTTTTCTTGAAGCATTATACATAGACTGATGATCTCTAAATCAAAGACAATTTCATTACGATGACTATTGCTATATGTCTTTTATAAAATCTGAATGAAAAAAGACCTTATGCCCATCTAATAAGCCAATAAATCAAATAAATGCACATGAAAAGAAAAGGACAAAAAAAAACTCCCCCACAATACCTTGGAAAGTAGCATCGCCGCGCGAACTCTCGTCTCCTCGACGGCGAGGGGATCGTTGACGGCCACGGGCCCGAGCAGCTGGGCCAGCAGCGGGAACAGCACCTGCTCGAGGCACTGCGACCACTCGATCGCGGACAGCTGGCCGAGATCGTGGGCCAGCAGCGTGCTCTGGAGCGAGGTTATCGCTGCGGCGCGCACGGGCCTGCGCGAGTCGCAGCACAGCCGGGCTATTCCCTGGAGCAGTGGTCGCCAGGCCTGGGGCCAGAGGGACGCCGGGGCGACGACGCTGTTGCCGCCGCCCACGGAGTTCGGGGAGTCGTCGGCGGACGCGCCGTTGTCACCCTCCTCGGCCCACCATCTGAACACCTGTTGACGATTGGCGAATTTTAGAGATACATATACAGATTCGATACGGTCTTGTGCCATTCTATGCTACTTATAGGAATAATAACTGCAGCAGTACAAGGAGTATTTAATAAAAATACTTGGATAATTTCACGATTATTTGTTCGACACCGGCAGTATTCAGTTGTTCTCTGAGTTTGAGAACTACGTGGAAGTCGAAGCAACCATTAGTAAATTAAATAAATATTTGTGAAACTATCTAAGTGTTAGGCTACTCCTTGTATTATCTCAATTATTATTACAATTATGTTTCACCAAGTGTGCAGTAAATATTCGATTGATTTTACTTAAAATTTAATTATATTTAAATTATAATAAAAATTAATATAATAGTATAATAAAATTGAATAATAGTACTAAAAGAGATTCAATATATAATTAATACTAACAGGAATATGTTTTTGAAATTTGGCTCCTACTTCTTGAAGCTTAACAGCAGTTTACATAATTCAATTCTACTTGAACCTGCTTGAACTTTGAATATTTATTGACTAGATTCGCAAATAAATACAATTCGTGACCAGTGTATATCGCGGGTTTAGGAATAAAATAAATAAGTATGTAAATAATTTGTATTGCAATGTGTATATATATAACTCCTACTTCAGATGGGGGCTCCTCTATTGTATGTAATTCTGACTCTACAGCAGTCTTTCGAAGCGCTATGTGGGAAATTAACTAAGCTCGATAGAGCCTTTCCCTCAGTAAAGGACCCATCGCAATTCCGGACGGCTTACCTGAGCCGTCTTGGTATGCAGCGTGTGCATGAGATCGAGCAGCTGAATTGGCGCCTGATGATAATTCGCCGGCTCGTCGGTGGTGTTTTGGATCCGGCTGCGTTTGCCCGCCTGGCAGAGCACCGCCTCGGCGAATGTGCGCACGCACCGCACGCAGAGCTCGAAGTTGTAGGGCGTCACGTGGGCGACGTCGCGCACGAGGAAGGTCAGGCCCTCGCAGCACTTGACCAGGGCCGCGGGATCGTGGGGCTGGAGGTCGCGGTCGAGGACGATCGTGTCGGCGGCGACGGGTAGGGGCGCCTCGGTCCCAGTGGGCGAGACCAGCACCCATTCCGGCACCGGGCTCACCGGTCTCGGATCCAGAACTGAAATCTAGACGAGCGGAATATTTGTATTACACACACACACATATATATATATATATCTTTTTTTTTTTAGAAATACGCTTCGCCGAGAAGTTACGTGGCCGGTATTGGGAGTTTTTTGTTGAAGCCACGAGCTGTATTAGATATATATACATATATTAGCCATGATTGTTTAAATTAAGAAAGTGGCGCAGTTTCTAATTTTCTTTTTAAACTACATCTTCTATTGCAAAAAGAAAATCTGTTTAACGGGTGTTCTTATTTCGGGCTTTTCTGTTATAATTTTTTTGCGCACTATAAAATTAAATTCTATATTTTTAACCAATTCCGCACATGCGAAGAATTTGACACAGTCCATAACAGTTACTCTGTATATGTCTTTCATTAAATAAAATAACAGTTATCAACGTATTGCGATAATATACTATCAATGTATGACGTACAGATCTTGATTTATACAACAAAATAAACCGGAAATACAGAGGAGAAATGTAATGAATCATATAAAACTATTACATTATTCCAACAGGTTTATAATATGTCACACTTGCATAACATTTGATTTAAATGAATACTTGATTTTCGAGAATTTGCATGATTATTAAATAATGAAATAACCATAATATAACAATGCCATTGTTCTCGTTCAATTAAAACCTATCTTTATCACAAATCATTTTATTAAGTCGTGATAATTATTATGCGGTATTAGTAGCAACAATGCCACTTGCTTTGAAATAGCCTGACTACGTAATTTACCAGAATTAACGAAACATAAATGAATTAAATTCGGGCTAGCTATTTAAATGGGAGGCCTTATTGTATTGGTGTTGCTAAGTAAATTTTTGTTTAATGACAGTTAGAATGTAATTTTCATAAACGATATCAACGCAAATTTCCTTCCATCGACATCACGGAACGCTCAATATACCCAATAATCGAACTAAGACGTATGGTACAATCATACCGGCGACCTGCCGATGATCGCCTCGTCGAGCACCGCGTTGCTCGGCGCCTGCTTCGGCTGAAGCGCACCTGCCCCGGCGCACTCCAGCAGATTGAAGACCACCTTCCAGTCGTCGGTGCTGTGAATGTTGGCAGCGCCGATCTTGAGGAGCTCGAAGAGCCCGTAGGCGATCTCGCGGGCGAGCGGCGCCGCGCTCGCCGACGGCAGCTGGGTGAGGGGCGCCAGTGGGGCGAGCAGAGTGCCGGCGAACTCCTCGCCCCGCAGCAGCCTTATCGCGAGCCTGAGCATGCCGACGGTGACGCGCTCGAGGAGATAGGGATGATTCTCGCGGGCAGCGCTCGTCAGCAGGCCGTCGAGGTGGGCCTGGATCAGGGGCCAGATGCAGGTGACGCGGTCGCGATTCTGGATGGTCGTGTCGAGGAGCTGCTCGAGGAGGAAGACGGCGGTGCCCTCGTCGCTGGGATTCGCCGAGACGAGGGACTGGACGAGGGATCTCAGCGACTCCACCTGTGAAATCGAACGCGTATGCAATTAACTTGCGGCATGCTGTTCTTTTTTTCTGCTTTTCGCCAAGACCATTATATTTGTGAGAATCGTGTTTAGCAATGAAGTTCAAAAGGATATTCAGCTGTGTACGCATTTTGTACACAAGTTTTGACATAGTACTTTATATATTTAAAGGACTACACGTTATTGCATGCAAAAACTAGTTCAATTATGGATGTTCATAGAACAATATTTTCTATGGTTTATTTATTCAACAATAAGTGATTAATTTTTGAAAAATCATTCATATGCATTTGCCTAGAAACCTATTCTGTCGGAATTTAACTAATCTCTTTTTGGAATAGTATATATATATATATATATATATATATATATATATATGTATATTGTTTTTCCTTTAAAAACTTAAATATAATTTATGGAAAAAATATTTAAACGTAAATAACTGTAATTATGTAGTTTTTTATTATACTAAATAGATTAACCACGTTCTTGTTATCCCTATCCTTAATCCCATCATAATAAATGGTTTAAATTTATTTTAAATCTAAATTAAAAAAAATTATACTTAAATATTTTCACTATTTATTACTATATTACTAAAAGAAATGAAATAATTACAATTATTTGTATCAATGAGCATTATTTAATCTTTTCATCATTAGAATAAATTCATCCAATATGTACTATTCCATATAAATTTCTAATTCGAAATCAACTGACTGACATTTTTGATTTTATAACAAAAATCTTTTTGTCTGTATTTAGCGCTACAAGCTATTAAATTAACTTTATACTACTGAAAACACTGTTCCAAAAGAAATCTTTGTTCATCTACGTAATTGAACCAATTTTTCAGAAATAAGATGAATTTTTGGATCATGATTAGAAAATAAATGAATGTCTATTCTATTGTTCTAATTACAACACGTCCAAGAAATTATTTCATCGTTCACCTGCAAGAATTTGCTCTCCTCGATGATCTGTTTCAGATAGCAATGTGCTATGCACTCAACGGCCCTCTTCTTAGCGATGGCTTCCGCCGGATGCGGCGTCCGCGACGTATCCGAGGCTATGTACGAGTACAAACTGGACAGCAGGCCCTGCTCGACCGGCGGAGCCTTAGGCGTCGTCGGCTCTCTGATCAGGCTAACCCTGCCCGAAGGATCGAGGAAGTCCTCGCCCTCGGTCATGTTCTTCGGCAGCAGCTTGGCCTTGAACAACATCTGCATACAGTCGACGATGTTCTTCCAGGATGCACGCAGAGCATCACCGTGCATGTGACAGATTTTAAACAGGGTGCGCGTGGCCAGCTGGCAGGTGCCGCTGCCGCCGAGTTTCAGAGCAACTTGCTCCGGCTGGCCACCAGCGGCCAGGCCCGTAAACTTACACAGACTCACAATAAGAGTGTCTAGGTCACTTGTCATATTATAGTGAGAACTAATGGCCGCACAACTGTAAAAGAAATTTTGTTTATTAATAAAATAAATTTTTCCCTTATCACATATTAAATCGAATAAATTGCTCAAAAAAAATTTTTTTTTTAAATTGATTAATGAAGAAGCTTAAAGCATCAAAATTAGTGTTACCTAAATAAAACAAGTACATGCTTATTTACTCTAATAAATAAAAATAAGCAATAGACCAAAATCTATTTAAGTATCTAAATTATAATTATATTACCTAAGGAATGTTTGAGCAACTTTACGCTGTAACGACCGATCTGGAGCTTTATCGTAAGCCCTACATAAAGCACTAATGATTGGTGCCCAAGCTTTTTCTGCCAATTCTTTATCTATAAACTCGCCAGAATTGCCGACTTTTACATAAAAATTTTCGGGACCTGCACCTCGTCTTAGAAGACACTTCCATAAATAATTTTCCTTTATCAAGCCAGTTTGTTCCGCTGGCATAATTATTTCTTCAGTTCTACAAACAAGTAATTATTAAAAAATTCTTATTTATAATGTTAACAATATAAGAATAGATTATTACTTGATTGCCACATAAATTTCATCAAGCATGTCTTGATCAAAATCAGCACCGCCGTTAATTTTCTTCAAATTCTTTTTAAACTCTTCAGCGGTCATGGGATTACTTTGGCGCTTAACGTTATGATTATGTTGATCGACATTAAGCATAATTATAGCATATGCTAAAGTAAATGCAGCGTCAGCAGATGCAAACGGTTTATCATTACTATCCTGTATAGATCCAAACAAAATTTAAGTATTATCTATTATTTTTAAAATTTAATTTTTAATATGTATTATTTAATCTAAGCATATACGTACATGCCAGTGCTCGGCAAATTTTTCGAGTAACAGAGATATGAGAGGTGCTTCACCAGGTAATCGGAATGTTTCCATGTATTGCCGAACAGCTTGATCAATTCTAGTATTATGAAAATTAAAACTATGAACAAAAGAATGTAAAATACTTGTATTTTCCTTTTTACTAAGATATTCTCCAATTGCTTTCTTATCTAAAGTTGGATTCTCTCGAAGAAGTTTAGCAATTTCATCTGGATCGGCAATTCCAGGAGTTCCTCCAAGAAGTCCATTTTCAGTCAATTTTGCTATACCTTCTCTGGGATTTTCGTTAAATTTTTCCGCACCAATGGCTAGCCACTATAATTTTATAATTTTTATTATAACGATTTATATTGAAAAATTTATTTCCAATAAGAAATGAATAATAAATATGAATGTTATTTAAAACCAATATTATTAATCAATAGTTATACCCTTTTCTTTGCTTTAGTTTCTAATAAAATTTCTCGAGATGGAAGATTTGTCAAGGCACTATATCTTGAGGGCTTCAATATATCACTATAACCTTTACATCTTGCTTCCATTCCAGCGATTAAAGAAAAAATTGCATCTAATGAAATGAATTGCATACTATACATACTACCAACCAAAGTTGAAGCATTCTGCAAAATCCATTAATAATAGTTACAATCAGCATTAAATCTAAGAAAAAATATCATTCTTGCAAAAATAACAAATTATTCTTACATTAAACAGTACCTTAGAAAGCATTTTCATCAATTCTTCGTATAAATTAATAGAAAATAATCCACAATCATAATTTATAAATAATTCTGCTGGCAAGCCAGGTATTTTCCATAATCGAACTATAGCTTCTATACATCAATAAATAATATGAAATTAAGAAAGAAATCTTGTACAACTCATAAATATACTTACCTAATGCAAGTTCACGCTGTTCATATGATATTCTATTTGAATCTGAATTAACTAAGTCCATTAGTTTAATAATAAATTGTTCCATTTGGAATTTTAAATGTTCCCGTTGTGATTCAAAAAGCAAAAATGATACTTGAAGATTTGCAGCAAGAATTGATAATCTGTCTGATCCTAAAAGCTATATAGAAAGTATAATTAGATATATAAAAAAACTAATTTACAAATTATTAATATTGTAATGTACAAAATAAGTGAAATTTTACCAAAATCAAATTTCTACTTAATTCATCTTTTGCAAATGCAAGTAGGGATGGAAAATTAGATAGAGCATCAGCTGAAACTTCCAAAGTGACCTGTAAAAGGCTTAAGCCTAAATGCATCATAATTTCGGTATTCTGCTTATCAAGTGGGTTGCAGAGAGAGACTAAAAATCGAAATAACTCTCGTATACATAGGGAACCATAAGGAGCATGTTGTAACCGAACATCCTGAGAATTAACATAGTCTTCAATTGATTCGCCTTCCTTTTGTATTACAGGTACTTTTGTACTCGAAGATTCATCAACTGATAAATCTTCAACACTACCCAATGGAGATTGAGCAAACTGGCTGTTTTTTTCTTCAGAATTCACTTGATTGTCTGATAAATAAAAATTTAGTCTATATATTTGTTCTAAAGATTTACATTTTTAATTAAGAAAAACATTATTTTTTTATACAATTTATATTTTATGTTTTATCTTCGACATGTATAAACTTAATATAGATTATATTTAAAACTTATTTTATTTTAAATAAGAAATCAAAAAGTATACCTTGACTTTCTGATAAATTTTGCTTTACGGAAGAATCGGTTACAGAGGTTGCAACTTTACTAGGTGGACTAGTATCTGTTTGACCTTCTGGCTGCTTATTTTCTGTACTCAAATTCTGTGATTCTTTACTAATTTCTACTGCATCTTTATTTTCACTTTCATTATTTAAAACATTGTTTTCATTCTCTAAATTAGATTCTTTTTGACTTGTTTCAACAGTTACACTATCTTTATTACTAATATCTTTACTAATGTCACTTTTTAATGCATTAATTTTATTATCACTTTTTTCATCTTCAGTTTTATCAGGTGTAACTTGATTAAGAGAACCCTGCATATCAACAATATTTCCAGCAGGTGTTATAGGTGTAGTGGCTAAATAACTAACTTTTACCCTCTCAACAGGACTCAGAAGTTGAGTTTCTGTATCTTCAAGTTCATCAATATTTGATTTTGGCTTTGGTTTTAAATAAATTTTACTTTTTTTAGATTTACTTCTCGTACTTTCCATATTACTTGTTCTCATTTTCTAAAACGAAAGTAGATAAAATGTTGCTATTTTATGAAAAGTTTTAATTATATAATAAATAAATTTCATGCATCTCACTTTCATATTTAAAAGGCCCCGTGCATCGTCAGCAAATTGTGGCAACCTTACAAAAAGGTGCTGGACCATATCTCGTAAACAATGTTCTGCTGTCTTCCTCAATAACTCTAGAATTGCAATATTATTTAATATAATTTTATTAAGTTATTTAAGAAAATACATTTTATAAATACAAAAATTTTAATGATCTTACCACTGAGACGGGTTTCAAAACAAATTCTAAAACAACTAAGCATAATTTCACAAATACTTTCATTAGAAAGATTATCACCAGGAGGTGATAAAACAAGAGCTCTTAACACTTGCAGTATCCTCATAAGAACTACTCCATCTCCTGATGCATCCGTTCCAACAAACCTTGCATGAGTAACAGCATCTGCTATTGCTTCCACACATGGTACTATGGCAGGATGTTCTGAATCTAAAATAAAAAATAAGTTTTTTTTAAGATAACAATAAAAAAAATCTAGTTTATCCAAATATTAAACACATACCAATGAGACCATAAGATATCATTTTATTTACAGCAGATAATGCAAGACTAGTAACAGGTCCAGTTGTTTCCTCAGATCTAATAATTTCTAGAAAAGGAGCCATAAATACTCCTGGTTCTAATTGAGATAAATTTTTAGCTTCATTTAAAGCCTCCTTCAATGTTGCTAAGCCTTTCATCAGCACATCCTGATCTTCGTCCTGTTCAATTGAAAAAGTTTAGAATCGGAACAATTTAAATAACATTAAATGTTTAATTTTTAGTTCAATTGTTAAATACATTACTTGACAGTTTGGTCTTTGTGTATGAATAAAAAAGAAAATATTCTAAAGTGTATAAAGAATTATATAAAAATTAATTTTTATAATTATACAATTTTTTGTAAAACCAGTATCTATAGAAATATAAATTAAACATAATTAGGGCTTGTTTAAGACTAAAAAAATTTCTTATAAATTGCAATATTGCAACATATTAGAAGCTTGAACTATTATTAATTTTTATTTTTATAACTAGTGTTTATTGCACAAATCTAAACTACATACACCTATAGCTATATATTGTGATTTTCAAATTAAATATGTTTACAAACTAAATCCATTCTATTTATAATAATCAACAAAGTATGCAGAATCTACAAACAAAACAAGACCAAAAATCGGCGATTGAATAAAAATTGAAATAAACGTGTGACACTCTGCCCGTTAATCATTAAATTGATGTGCCGCATTATATCTGACGTCTGTCAGAGCAGTCAAGCAGATGCGTGTACAAAAAAGGAAAAAATATGCATCGGATAATGAAAGCGTCGACGGGATTACAGATTCTAACCTGATGAGAGTGCGAGGACCATCTAACGCCCCGGCGCATAGCGGTCATAAGGAGGCTTATCTCGCCCTCGACGACGTAGAGGCCGCCGCCAGGGCAGCTGGACCTCGCCATCCTGTCCGGCTCCCGTCCTCTGCCTCGTCAGCGCGCTCCTCCGAGTTCGTTGCCAGTCGGTCGTCCGCCTCCTCACGCCATGCTCCACGCTCGGGCCCACCTCGGAGCGGAATTTTTAACCAGCCAGCTGTGTACGCATTCGCCAGGAATATGTTGCGGCAGCAGCAGCGCGCGCGGGCACAGGGCACGGCCGCGACGTGGACGTATGTCAACCGGGGCCAAAGTCGTTTCTCTCGCTGTACGCGCAGACAGTGGAACGTCGAATCGCTTCTGCTATTATCGCAACACCGCGGAAGGTTAACATTCGCGCTAACACGTCACAAAAGCACAGCGATTCTCTCGCCTCTGTTTACCTACTCCACTTGTCCGGGAGATTTTTGTTGACGTCGACCGCCTGTTCTCCCTATATCCCCCGATGATCCCATCCCAATCCGCGCACACGCATGCACGCACACATAGGCGCACCACAGACGAGAACGGGCAAGAGATACAGTTGACGATGAATCTTTTTTTGAGTGAAATATCTGGACCTGCGACGCGTTCAGCGATCTCTGACGGTCTCCGGGAGAACTTGAAAAATTTTGAATTTCGCGCCAAAGGTTAATTTTTTGTATTAAAATAGGATTTAAAAAAGGGAAGAAGTCATGTTAACATTAATATTAAGATAAGAAATAAAAGTATTCTATATAAACAAAACATTAATAACCAAAAAATTATAAATTATTTTAAATAAAGTTCATAGTTAACTTTTAGGAACTTTGGATGTAAAAAATTAACGACCCTCATCCAATATGACGTGGTCAACTAAATAATCTTATTGGTAGGAATTTCTTACATCAAAAGTGGACATTTGAAAAATTATAAAAATATAAAAATTTCAAATGTATAATTGAGTAAAACAGCAATATTTTTGCCAATATTGACATGAATTGTTACCGCATCATGTAATAGATCAATAAAGTATCAAACGTTCATCTGCGGTGTGAATAAATTTATATAGTTCATTACAATCGCAATAAATAAAGTTTAATTAAACATATGATAATTCGTTTATTTCTTCGCTCTCCGTAATTTCAAATATTTAAAAGCTTTCTCAATCTTTTAACATTTATTTATCATATCCTACATATGCGTTACATTTCGTTATACGAATTATGTATTAGCGTCTGGCTCCTACAGGATTGGCACAATTGTTGATAATTTAAACATATATGATATTTAATTAAATAACGTCTTCAAAATTAAATGTACTCCTTTTAATCTGGCCCAGAGCAGGATAAATTGGTAAAAATTTACACTAATTTTTGGTTGCAGCGTTTCGTCAACTATTCGTTGATCTCTTTGGACAAAGTTGTTAAAAAGATGATTCGCATTAAAATCTAACATATTCCCGATGTTGAATTAAATTAGCACTGAAATTATTGTTTTAAATAAACAACAACTAATGAAGGCAGTTTTTACACTTTGTTATTTTTTCCGTCTTTACCACTTTTTTTCACCCTTTTTACAACTTTTTATGAAGAGGTCAACGAATAGTTGATGAAACGTTGCAATCAAAAATTGATGTAATTTTTGACAAATTTTACCTGCCATGGGCCAAATCAAAGAAAAATCTGTTTTTACTTTTGTATTGCATTGTGAAGGGCAAAAACAGCCACTCGACTAGCTTAAATAGCTTATTAATCCGCATTAGATGCGAACATTTTTCACTCGATTACCTCATTGATCTAACATTTTTGCCATGTACATTTTATGATTTAAATGCATATTATTCTCGATTTTTCAGAATTTTTTTTCGGAATATTTTCTTTTTCATTGTTCACGAATGCGTTCAGAATTCCAGCTGACGGGTTTTTTTCTTTGTAAAAATATTGACGAAGAACAGAAATATAATCGATTGATAGGACTTGTATCGAAAACCACGATCTTTATGCGATTTCGAGGGTGAAATCTTAACAGTAGTGTCATTCATCTCTAAAAGTTACTTTATTTTCTTTTATCACATATTAATTATAATAATTAGGTTTTATAATATGTTTTGTAATATATCAATCATAAATAAGTGATTTATTGTGTATAAATGCAGACATTATTTAATTCTATATAACAATTCTATATGCAGCATAAAGTTTTAATGGCCCGTAAATCAGATAATGTACGATAAAGTGACAAAATTTAATATTTGTAAAAATTTTTAATGTCTTGCAATAAGTTCCATTTTATTTTTATCTTAATTGAATACATTTTTAAGTATTATTTTAGGAAAAAAATTCCTATCATGCATATTATGACCAAACTATAATAGATTATAATATAGCTATTATATGATTACAAATATTTAACAAGACTCGAAACATAAAGTACTTATAAATACATTTGTTTACTAAACTTTACGACGTGAAATACATTAAATTATTCGTTATAGCGTTATAAAAACTTTTTATGTTTGAATTTATTTTTATTGTCATAAAATCGCTGAGCACATATTGGAATAGTAGGTTACTATATAGTTTCTTTGCTATGGCAACTTTTTTATCTTATTTTCAGCTCTTATTCTATCTTTACAATTAAATAATACGAAATAATATTTTGAGAATATATATATAAAATTATTGATGTAGAATCAGACAAAATTGTTTTTCGTTTCAATATACACAATTCTCCTGACGAAGGAATAATAATAGCTGGGAAAAAATGGTATTATACTGTAAGTATAATGTCTTAAGATTATACGAGAGTGGCGATTGACTTAATTATATAGTATAGTAACAGAAATAAAGCATAAATAAATTTTGCAAAATAGGAACAAATTTAGAACAATTTTAATGTTTATAAATCTTCATAGCGAAAATATTTTTTCTCTCGACAACATGGTGCAAGAATATCAAATCCAACGTTTTGGCATCATTTATTCAAAATATTAAAGTAAATGTATGAATAACTCGAGCCTTCCCCGTCATGTCGGATTTTGGTTTTTTATTGATTTCATCAATTATTTGATTTATTACATATAAATCACGTCTACCTCATTCTCCGATAAATTGATTAATCAGATTTTTTTTTAAATATGGTGCAAATTATTAATGTAATTAATTAAATTAACTAATTCGTTGTGGGATTTTTCTTTCGTCTAGCGATTACTTCTTCTAAAACGATCCTAATGGCCCTGATGCCAGTAATCGTGTGCATCATTGCTTCAGCCGTCGCTACTCCTACTTTTAGAGGTTCAAATGGTATGATAATTCAACATCTCTAGATATTTATATGGTTTTATGATAAGTCGTTATATATAGAAAAAATTTCACTTCGCACTTGCACATTCTTTTAAAATTACCTATATATTATCATTTTTTCAGACACATCGGCAACGGAAATTAATAGGTGAGTCCATTGCAAGCAAAACAATTAATATATTCATTCCCAATGTGTGTGTGTGTGTGTGTGGATCCAAGCAATAAAAATCAATAAAAACATACGTATTTGATTTTTTTACATATTATATGTACACTGAAAAAATGTCTTTTATCAAGTAAATATTTTCTAGTTTTGTACCAAGTAAAGAATTTTCTTAAATTGAAAAAATATCTTCTTAAATGAAGGAAATATTTACTTGATGCAAGAAGAGTCCATTTAAATCAAACCACGTCGTCTTAAATCTAGTGAATATTTTATTTATTTAAGGAAACAATTTACTTGGTACAAAATAAGAGAACATTTACTTAGTAACAGAAAAGTTTTTTTCATTTTGCATATACTTATATACATCAGTTATATATATATATATATATATATATATATATATATATATATATATATATATATATATATAAGAGCAATTAAAATTGACTGCTAAAATTTTAAATACGACGGCCTACAGCCTACCGGTAAAGTCCTGTCTGAGAACTGATACCGTGAAAAAAGGCGTGGCTTACGCTTGCAAGGAAAACTATAGACCCAATGGTAAGAGTCTTTGCTGCTCCGATTTCGACTGCAAATGCGGCAAACGTATTTCGAAATATGTAAAGTAAGTATATGAGATACATAAGATAAAATTTATTATTTCGAATATATATATATTATCCTTTATCTTCCTTCCATAATAAGCTTATCTTTTGAAATATCCCATACTGATGCGCTACACCTTTGATCAAAACATCGATTCCTTGGCATTTTTATGTTTTTTTTTTGGAATATTAAGAAACGATTAATTAGTTAAAAGCAATCTTTGCTTCGAAAATCTGCAATTAATTTCATTGCCTCTTACATCGATTTCTGCACGTACAATTGTGCAGGTAATTATAAAGAATACAAACTAAACAGCGTCGATCCTAATCCAAATGTTGAAACAATAAAGCCACAATTCTAATCTTTAAATTTTCACAATAAATAATGAGATATACTTAAATCGTTCATGTATATTGAACTTTAATTTAGAATTTGTGATTTAATAATGGACATTTTTACAGATCGCCAACTACCTGTACTTGCGTATTACTTGACAAATGAAGTTTCAAATAATGGATATTTATGAAAGGGAGTTGCTTGTAAAATGATGAGCATATATATATATATATATATATATATATATATATATATATATATCAATCTCATCCAGTATTTAATATAACTTATTATGTAATAAAATATAATATAAATAAAGGCCGCATTTAGAATCTTCAACGCATGAAAGTGTTTTAATAAAAAATTTGGTATATTTATCACACTAGTACAAAAATTATTAAACGTATAATGAATTCTAACATTCGCTGCTAATTTCTACCTCCATATTGAATATACGGAAATATATATATATATATATATATATATATATATATATATATATATATTAAAGTATCATCTATATAAAAATATTTAACAAGTTTACTTTTCCTGCTTTTGCATTTTGTGCAGCAAGCATTAACAATTACAATTTAAAAATCTATAATTAAATTTTTATTTATTTTACATACAGATGTCTTCTTTCAATTTGCGCTTCATTATGATGCAACTGTTGAAACGGTTAAAAACAAAAAAATTTATTACAAACATTAATGTAAGTTTCGTCCGCTTTTACAGGACTATTGCGAACTGTAAATACATTATACAAAAATTATGTATTGAAAAAAATTTTTTTTTTTCATCTAACATTAGACCAAGCAGAAACTTCAATTTAATAGATAAAACATACAATAAAATAAATTCAAAATCCACTGGTATTCAATGAGTCATTGGAGAATTATTTCTGAACACAAGATAATCATATTTTCATTTGCATTTTGAATTATATAATAAATTTTTTTAAAAAAACCGTAAACCTCGATATTCTTTCAATATTTTTCAAAGATTTTTATGGTTTCTATGAGGTTAGATTAAAGTCTATATGAAGCTCGTACGCGTCAAATAGAGAAGAAAATATTTGTTCTTATTTCTTAAAAATTTCAAATTTAATTTTAACGCTGCAAAAGATTGCAAAACTTTTCCAGTCTCGTATTAACGAAACGTAAAAGTTGTTTTACACTCCACGAAACAAATGTTTATCCTCTAGTTCCTGTACTCCGCTGCCTATCATTTTTAGCTTACTGAGATCGGTAACTTTACACTGAAATATTGTAATAAAAACCTGAAAAAGTATTATATTTTTCGAATATTCTTGAATTTCTTATTTAAAGCAAAATCCTTTTTTTTTTGTTTTTATTTAAAAATCCTATTTATTTGAAATACTAGTTGTTTCAAACAAAACCTTGAAACTCCGCAGAAAAAAATAATTTTTATCGAAAAAAAAAACAATTTTAATTCTTATTTAATAGTTTAAAATTGTTAAATTATTACGGACCTTTGCTACATCTTAAAAAATTCCTTCACAGAAGCATACCCTTCATGTAATTTTGTTTGAGCTTTGAATCCTTTAAAATAACTAAAAGCCATAATGTGTAAAAAATTTAAACAGTGCATGAATTCTCAAGTAAGTAAATGATAATTTTTGATTTCTTGAGAATCTCGTGAAATAATACGAATAACGATAACGAAAAAGTATGTAAATTAGGCGTACTTTAATCCGGAAACAAATAGTTGCGAAATTCAAATCTAAATTTACAAATCATGTTTAAACAATACACGGGTATGGATTTTTCCAGACGTTTCATCGCGAAAGTGGCATAAATTTATTACGCAATAAACTACTATTTATAGCTACTTATTCAATTTTTTCTCTTTATATTTATAAATTACTTAACGAATCAAGCACACAGATGAAATACAGATAATAAGCGTAAGAATTGGTCTTTCGTATGAATGTCAAAACGTGCGTGACCTTTCTTTTAAAAATGATATGAGTACGAGGATGGGCGTTCACGACGATTGGCCGTAAACGTATAGTTTTCGTTTTCTTTCTTTTTAATCGTACATGTATTCTGTTAAAATTTTTAATAAATTTATGTGATATATAATTAAAAATGGTATATTTAACAATTCGAAAACAGGAAAAGGTCATTAAATTGCGCATCTAGTAATTGTTTCGAATGATCAGTAAATAATTCATAAGAGCGAAGAGCTCATATTAGTATATTATGAGCAATTTTAGAAAAATCGCATTATTATTCATTTACCTCGATTAAAATTAAAAAATAACTCTCCCTTGACATCTGGTTGGTATCGACAAAGAGAGCATTTAAAAAAAATGTAAACATCTCCCGAAACCTTCCTTAACAGTTTCAAAACGTTGAATTATAATTTTCTGTAAAAACAACATTTTATTTTCAGATGTCTATACAGTATGAAATATATATAATCAATTTCAGCAGCTTTTAATTTCTTGACACTGCTGTCCTGTGTATGGAATGCTTTAAATCTCCCGCCCTGGATAAGCCTGTATGTCAATTTCAGTTTCGCGCATTGCTCCACTCGGTGGTGCCACAGGCGTGGACCTAAAAAACCCAGATAGGATATATAATATCTATATCTATGATTCGTTGATGATGTGGACTAATCTGACTTGTGAGAAATTGTGATCATGCAATAATTGCGTACTCATATAGTTTAGTCAGCTCACGCGAGCCATGCAAATAGTGACAGTTAGCTGGAGACTATTGCGCATCTGAAAGCACACGAGGGGAGTGATATACAAATAATGCGATTTCAATTCCGCATCCCCATCACGTTATTAGCCTGATATACGCCGATTCTTAATTGTTTTTATCAGTATTGACTATTGAGCATTTGAACTTTTTACACGACTTGTATAGAGTAAGTTGGAGAACGTTTTTCTGATCTTATTACTTTAAAAAAGGTTATAGTACTTACACTGATTCATTGTAAAATAAATGTACACGTACCTATTCTGTATTGAATTTAAGTATACTTATTATTATATAGCTATTAATAAATGTGAATAACAATAATAATTTGAGATTATTTTAGAATTTCTTTATGGAGTTGATATCCTCAATATTAAATTTTTTCATTTTATACAAGTATACAATTAGTTACATACAATTGCGACCTTATATAATTAATTTTATTTATTTATGTCGCACAAAGTTTTTTATTACATTTGCAAATATAATTTTTAATTAAAGCATATGGGTTCAGTTTCTAGTGCAACAGTAAAAATGACTATTACGGTGGAAGCTGTTAAGGAAATAATTGCCAAGGATAAGGTGGTTATATTTTCTAAAACTTATTGTCCCTACTGTACAATGGCAAAAGAGGTAAGTTTTGTATTTCTTTAATATATATATATATATAATGATCTAAATAAGAATTGTACTAATTATGCTATTTTGATAGGTTTTTGACAAGCTTAAACAAGCTTACACCGCTATCGAACTTGACAAAAGAGACGATGAAGATGAAATCAAAAAAATTCTTGGAGAGATTACAGGTGCAACAACTGTTCCAAGGGTATTCGTTAATGGAGAATTCATAGGTGGAGGTACCGATGTGAAGAAACTATACGACAGTGGAGAACTAGTCAAGAAACTATAATGATGATATTTATAAATTATTTTTACTTTTGACAAGACTTTTCATAAAAGTCACTATTTTAGAAAAATGTAACGCAGAGTAAAATATTATTATTTTAATTTTAAAATATATTTGTTGTATGGAAGAGAAATTTAATATACCAAATGTCCATTGTTTTCTTTTAATTAATTCACTTCCCATCTTATCATGAATCCAAAGCATTAACTACAAGTTTTCCAACACATAAATTGAAAGTATTATATGCTATTACAGATCACTATTATTGTTTACAATGCTAAATAATAAATTATAAACGATCAAGCCTTATTAAATTTTTGTTTTATGTAAATTATGCCCAAGATATCCCGATGTTTTTGTATCAATACATAGTTAATGCGCGAATGGCAAAGACGACAGTCTCGCTGACGGGACTGCCAATGAACGAGTACTCCTAAAAATACCTGTGTACCTCAGTCTGTGATATACCTTTTCCACGACGTCAGTGGACCGTGAGGTGAGAGAGACAGAGCTACATATAAATAAAGCTTCTACAGTTCAACCTGATTCAACTTTAAAAATGGACCTTTTATACTACCGCAAATTCTTAATCTATGCCTTGACCTTCATGGCTTACGCTTGGTCGGGATATGGCGCCGGGCTACTCCAGAACTTGCGCGATGCTGTGCTCGCCGCCGAGACTGTATTTTCAGACTTGTTCGAAAATGCAATCACCGTCGCTCATAAGATCAAGGATATCCATGAAGTTTTTGATGCCGCTGTAGAGGAGCATTGCATTTTTCAATGTTCCTCGGGTATGTGTATTTACTGGTCTATTGACCACGGTATTTAACTAGCCACTTGTCCGTGATAGCAGTATATCGTCACTAGCATGTTTTCGATCTATTTTTAAAGATAAAAAAAGATTAACAATGGTGATTTAACATGATTGTATAAAGAATTTATTATAACTATAATAAATTTATAATTTATTATAAAATATTTTAAAAATTCATCTATTTATTTAATTAACGATTTATTTTTAGAATATTGAATCTTTTATTATGAACATCGGGAGTGCTACATAACCTAAAAACTCTAGATTGTTTTTTGATTGCAATAAAACACAACATTTGCTTTGTAGTGATAAATTTTTTTTATTGTATTTGTTTTTAAAGGCGATAATTCATTTCATTTCATCATATTTTAAATGCGATAATTAAAATCAATGTAAAGTTATTATATGCATGTTTATAGTAAATCAGCTGATTTTGTCTCTAACGCTACGTTCTTATGTTTGATTGGGTAGTGTAAATAAAATAATCTATACCTGTTCATATCAAAGCTTCAAGTTTATTATTATATTAAAATACCGAATATTATAATAATTAAGTATTACCTTATGATTATCTATCTATATATATATTCTTATGCGCTGATATTTACTCGTATTTATTCAATACAAATATAATAATTTTGAATTTCAGGAATATCGCCAAAACCGGATTGGAATCATAAACCACAAAGTAATGGATGCGGCTCGTTAGGAATTGAGGTTCAATTATTTTTTATAATTTATTAAATGAAAAAGATATATATTTACGTTACATTTTAATAATGTTAAATATTAAAAAATGCATTTTGAAAATCCATAGTTTGAATTATTAAAATTAATTTATAATAAAAACATTCTTAATGATCATTTCTTTAGATATATAACACTGGTCTCTGGAGAATGAGAAATTTAGAAAATGATTGTATAAAAATTTCAATGTTTAATAAAATAATAATATAATATTCTTGGTTGCTGGAATAAAATATTTTTCTTAAAAAAGAATTATATTGTAAAAATGTTTATGATACTTTCAACTGGAGATCAGAAGTAATTTCATTTCTATTAAAATTCCTAACACTTACCTTTGCAACTAACTCTAAAGTTAATCGATCACAGTTAACTTTATTTTTATATATTTGTTTTTTTTATTTAACTCTATAATATAGTTGAAACAGAATAGTTTTTATGATTATTTATAAATGTTTGCATAAAGTTGAAATAATTTCTTTAAATATAATCATTACATATCATTTTTTCCAAGTATAATAATAGGTAATCATTAATAGATCTGTAACAAAATATTGTGTTTAGTAAAAATAAGTTTTCGATTCATTTTTATAAAAAACTCTCGTATTTAATTTTAAATTATTAGCAAATATTTTCGCACCAGCTTGCGAAGCGAAGATCCCAAAATCGGCGATTAAAGTTAATTTAACTATGTTAATGATTTAATTAATTCTTTATAACGGTTATGAATTCTAAAAATGTATATTAAAATTTTTATGAAAATCCAATTAAATTAATAAACATCAATGGCATTATTTAATCAATTTAATTTTATTATACTTTAAAAATAAGTTAATTAAAATCAATATCAATTCCTTATTTAGATTAAAAATTCGTCGTGGGAACTAATTAAATTGTCAGTCTCGTTGAATTAACTTTAATCATTTAGTTTCCATAGATCATTAATAAAATATATATAAATTTACGATCATAGGTAAATTAGAACTTTTGTGCTTGGAATCTTTTTCATTATCTAAAGTTTTTCATTTTTGACATAGCTTTTCATGGACAGTGAGAGAATTTTAAGTTTTTTTTTTTATTTTACACGATTTGATTTTTTTTTTCTTAAAAAGGTATACAATAATCACAAACTAGGTGTTTATATATATATATATATATATATATATATATATATATATATATATATTCTTTGTATGGATAAAATAATAAATAGTAAACAAAGAAATTTCTAGTATTATATAGGCAACTCTATTGACTTATCAAGACTCCCGATTGATATAGAGGTACATATAGCACTCAACGCCCAAACAGCCTTAAATTTCATTGTGAAACTTATAATAATATGTTTACTATCATTAATAATATTAAATATGACCATTGTTCATTTTATTTGCAAAAGTTTGAAGTAAATCGACAACGTTTAAATCAATATAATGGATAACTTAATTTACTAGGATCTTAAATAATTCACGAATAATTCTCAAATTTATAAACCTAAACATCCAATTATACGTATATTATATAGATATATAAATATTTATGAACATTTCGTTGGATTATCAGAAGTCAGCGTCAAGCTGACTCATTTACACGCTACGTACTTTTATCCTAGTCTTATAATTTCTAATGTAAATAAACTATATAACTTCCATCCACCCCTCTCACGGCCCCCAATTGCTTTTATAACAGATAAGTCAAGAATATCTCCCGCTGGAGGAGATGACCAAGTGCTGCAACGCCCACGACATCTGTTACGACACGTGCAAATCCGACAAGGAGAGATGCGACCTGGAATTCAAGCGCTGCCTGTACAGATACTGCGACGGCTATCAGACGACGGGCAACGCGATCGTGAACACCTGCAAGGCCGCCGCGAAGCTACTCTACACGGGCACAACCGCCCTCGGCTGCAAGAGCTTCCTGGACGCGCAGGGTGAGGCCTGCTACTGCGGCGACGGCAGGGGCAATAGTAACAAGAAGCCGCGGAGGGCCGCTCACTCAGGGGGGGATTTGTAAATTAATCCATATAAATGTATTGTGTATGTCTATTGTTCATAATTTTCTGTACATAAGTGATGTGTTAAATAAAATGTGTTATGCCGAATTTTTTTACAAAAAAAAAAAAAAAAAAAACAAATAAACAAAGGAGTTAAACTTGCTTTTTTATATAGAACTTTAATAATGCATCTCCCATGTATAAAATGAGCTTGTAGGGAATAAATTAATCTCAGTGTAAAAGAAAACAGGCATGGAAAATAATTTAACTAATAAATACTTTTATCGATCTTTTCTCGTTTTGTTAACAAACTAATAGATAATTATGATAATAAATTTAATTAAGGTTTCTTCCAGGGCCACACAACAGGAAAGTTAAGAAAAATAAATAATACTTCCACAACTTTATTATTTACCAGTGCATTATTATTAAGTTGTGGAAAAATAATTTATTTTCCTTAACTAACTTGGTGCACCCCTCAAGGGGAACCTTAATTATTTCTATTATTCGCGTATAATGGAGCGTGAAAAAGATCTGAATATAATATAATTATGATGATAGTCCGGAGCGCCCTTGCTTACAATCATCCCCGTATAGAATCTCAAATGTAAAACCTAAGATTTTTATTACAATCACAATTGGTTTAGTTAGTAAAGAACAATATGACTACCCGCTATGCATATGAATGTAAATTAATTTTATAATTTTGACATATTTTAGGTTTAAATATATATCTCAGATTTTGTACGCGGAAACGATTATAAACAAGAGCAGTCCGTTAAGAAAACTGTAATAAAAATATTTCTTATAGCTTATCATTCAGGTTATTTAAACTTAATCTTTAATTATATAGATATCTTTATACACGTTTCCAATACGTTCAAACTTATATATATAAGTCATAGATAAACTACTTTTTAATATAATAGGGTAGATAAGAACACTCCAAAAAAAGAACTTTGAACATAAGTAAAATTATTAGGCGAGTTTGGTGTGTTTTTACCATATTAAAAATTTGAAATATATTTTTTCATATAAAATTTAAAAAATTCGTATAAAATACTTTCCGAAAGTTAAAAATATATCAACACAAAAAATATTCTATAACTAAATTAAAAATCAGTTCACCTGATATAGTCAGATGTGCTACTGATTGTTATAAAACAAAAAAGTTCTTTTTTGGTGATTTAATTTCTTTTTTAAATAATTATTTTTTAATGAATTCAATGCAAAAAACTAAAAATACAATACAACATATACTGTACAGAAAATCATACAATATAGTATAGAGTTATTTTATAAATGAAAATACATTCAATTTCTCATAGAAAAATGTTTATTTTTTCTCAGTAAGACTGTCACAAATCATATGGAATTAGTTTATCATTAAAATAGAAGACTTAAAGAAATGGGTACAATGTTTTTTAATTAAATAAAATATATTTGATTGTATTAGGTTAGAGAGCATGTAAAATATTACCTTCGAGAGACCTCAAGCCATCTAAACAATGATGCTATTAATATAAGATTTAAAATCTTTAAATTTACATTTATATAAAAATTTAAATTTTTTAAAAATTTTAAACACTGCGTGTGCATTGATAGACGAGTTCAAATGATAATAAATTTTATCGAATTTTAACGTAAATGTATGTATATCTTATATATAAATTTTGTTGTCCTAGAATTGTTTATAAAAGTTAATCAATAAATACTGCCTGATGTTGGTGCTTACTTATGCATACTAGACCATGTTATTATACCAGCTCTAACTAGCTTCGTAGCTTAAATTTGACATTTTGCATGCTCAAATTCATCAAATTTTTTTACTGCTGTCGCACTCAATCTCGTGATTAAAGTTTTACTTATATATATATATATAATCGGCTATGTTCATGCGTCTATGTTCTTAACATTCGGCTATATGATGCGTCTTAGTCGACTGAACTTTTTGTTTTGTATCTACTATTAGTAATCGCATATATAAATTCAACGTTTCTACGCATTTGCAAAATTCGAAATTCCAATATAGAAGTAAATAGTGTAGCGTCCCCGCCATGGTGACGGTTCTCAAACTCGTCTTCCTGGCGTTAACGCGCGACTTGATTTAGCTATTTTATCAATTAAATAACAGAATATATATATATATATATATATATATATATATATATATATATATATAGATTTCCTAAGAATAAAATAATATTTCAGGATTATATGTAATTATTTCTAATTTAAACAAAAGAACGTATTGAAATGAATTTTTACATAGTCAAGTATATGTAATATGTATGAGTACCAATTCGTGTTTATATATCATAATTTATGTCATACTAATTTACAAAGGCAAAGCGTGTTTTTGTTTGTACATGTTAAACAATAAAACTAATGAACCGATTGCTTTGAAATTAAAAAAATATATTCTGTATTATCTTCGGAAGGACATAGGCTATGTTTTTATTGAAAATCATTTTACTTTCATCAATAACTTAAGAATGCAGTTAACGATCTTAGCAGTCACTTGCAACTGCGGTTAGTAGCTGACGTCTTAAATCACGAATATCAACTCAAAATAGTCAGCTTAAAGCATTAATACCAGTCCCTTTGAATGATCGTATCCGACATTGGGATTATTATTTTAAAAAAGGTGTGATTTTAATCGGTATTATCCTATTTATTCGTCACGTTAATCACGTTTCGTGCACATATCATGCGCACAGAAATGATGGCAAAATAAGGGTTCATTACCAACAACCTCAAAACTATGCGTATTATATTATATTATATTATATTATATTATATTATATTATATTATATTATATTACATATATAATAGATCGTCACTTCTGCATAAAAAGGCAATATTCAGCGTCCGCTAAAAAAAATATGCTATTCGCAGACTGTTATTTTGCTTTAATTTCAGTTCGCAACGCTACAAAAATATTCACGGTATTTAATTTAAAATACGGGAACGTGTGAAATATATATATATATACATACATTTTAAAAAGGGCTTCTACGGGGAAATATTTTATTTTCATGTACGAGCGGTCGAATGCGATATCCCGGTGCCTCAGGACGAAATCTAGAGTTTTGTGTTTGGATGGTGGAACGAGATGTACAGGTGTTTCTGAACGACTTATACGGGGAATTGCGTGTTCGAACGGTAGACGACGATGTCCAGGTCTGACGGGACGACCTCTATGGAGAGATTCCTATTCCATCATTCGAAGACCCAAATTCCCAGTAAAAGTCGTCACTGGATATCTGAACATCGTATTCTACACTCCCCAACAGAAAACTCTCTATAGCAGTCGTACCGAGACGTACTCTATCGTCCGAAGTCGACGCTGCTTCGAAGCAGCTTTTTGTACAGAAGCGACGATAGAAAAAGTACGGTAAATTATTCACAGTAGTATAGGTTTTTATATATAGAGCTTAATTAGATGTTATTGAACTGTTTAAGAAATCGGCTAAATTATTATCTCGGGCGATACCGACACGGGGGATGCTAGTTCTATATATATAGATAAGAGCGGATGGCTGCGAGTAGGCGACCGGCGCTTGGAGAAATTACGCGTTAAGCGAGTCATATCGCCGATTGATGCACGTGGATTAGGCGCACCTCTGTAACTATCATATAGTCGCAAAACTTACCGATACCACTCTAATTATCAGTATCTCATTGCCAACGTTGGGTTGTAATAGTACATTGTGACACATCGGGGCAAAATAGGCCCTTCCCAATTGAAAATTATGAATTTGTTCATAATGTAATCTTAAAATAAAATTTAAAAAAATTTTAATAGCATTAAAAATAGAATTAAAAATTAAAACTTATTTTTAAAAAACGATATATAGATAATTTTTAATACTTACAAAACATTGTAATAACTTTTATACCAAATTTCACATGGAATATAAAATTTATTTTCTTTAATTATCTCGAACTCAAAGTGGAAAGAATAGGTCGAGCCCTCGGCCGAGTAGCTTACGTAAGTATCGTGTAAGCGAAAACGTCGTAAATCCCAGATATTACGCAGGCACGGAATAGTACTTACATTTCTCACCGGACACGGAAAGGCTTTATTTGCGAAGCGAGAGATTTTCGGCCCGAGGGGAGGCCGAGGATTGTAAAGTGATTTGTAAAAAAAGCCTTTTCGTAGTAGGTAAGGACTATATTGTTCTTCACGAGAACCGGAATCAAGCAGCGAAGGTGCTATTCGTAAGTCAGGACGAGGAAAAATTATAAATACCTTGATCCATTGTATATTATAATGGCGTCCATGATCCCTTGAACTTTATGTATCAATTACTTTTTAAAGAACAAAATATATATAAAGATATGTTATTATATGAAATAAATCTCGAATAATTTTTAAATCCTTGGTTATTTTCGAATAATCGTTTGAGCTTTTCGGAAATCAATTTACTACACTTGATTTTTATATAATATAAATTAATTCTTCTCGAAGAAGCTTAGTCATAATATATATATATATATACGCAATATCTCTCAAATCCCTATCAATGGTGCTGAATTTTCAACGGGTCTATTTAACTTATGCGAGTTTTGTATATAGGAAAATAATTTAGATAATCGAATGTCGAAAGTAGTAATATAATATTTAATGAAAGAAATGCTTCTACCGATAACGATTTAGAATTTTATCTCAAAATCGGCACATTTTGATAAGCTGAAACTTGATTATATAGTCTATGTACGTTTGGAAACTGATCCTAACAATCGATTTCCGATGTTGAAACAATCAAAGAAGCTATTTTCATTGATTTACTCGTCATGATAATAAAAGTACTATGCACACACACACACACACGTAAAAAGCGTAAAACAGTCGAATAATTTTATGCTCAGCCAAAATTTTAATTATTAAATGTGGTAATTATTATATATTAGATTAATATTATTTAAAAATTGAAAATTAATGCTTAATCTGAATTTGGTAATTGCTATAATTGTCGCATCCATTATTCAATCTATTAATAGTTATATACATTATAAACAAGTTCCATATCCATATAATCCCAGAATTATATTAATACTTTTTTTTTCTTTTTAATATGGAACATGATCGGCAGTTATTTCCATTCGTTACTGCTACTAGTATGCTGTTTTGTATGCCAAAGCCGTGCTATCTTCGGATAGATATAAATAATAAATATTAGAGTGACACAGTACGCGAGATTAAAAAATCCCGTATTAATATAAATTCTTGGCAGAAATGCACCGGTAATCGTTAATGTAATTCACGCAAACAGATGGTATTATGCCTTACATGTCCATTTTTGGAACAGCATGGGCCAAATATAAAATTGCGTTTATAAAGTCAGCTATGTAAGATTGTACCAGAAATTTATGCGGCCTTGACAGATATTTGAAAATCTTGTTTGTAAATAATTATGATATAATAATGTATGGCCAAAATTCGAAAATCGAAAAAACATATCTTTCTAAAAATTTATTTTCTTAAATTAATTATATCTAAGATAACGTAAAACACAATAACGACGACTCTTAAATATTAAGTTATCAAGCACTTAAATATATCACGAAGTTATACGCAAAAATGTATAAATAATTTTATACTATAATCAATTCAATGGATAAATGAATCAAGAAAACCAGCAGTATCGCACTGTGGATCAAGATATAATAAACAAATTAACAATTTAATTGATAATTTTCATTATTCTATGAAATATTTCATTATTCTATTCATATTCAATTTTCGAAAACATAGAATCTTATATAATAAAGGTAAAGACTTTTTATTATCTGATCATAAGTTAAAATTTTCTTCCAGTATATTTATTTATATCCATTATAAATTTGATTATCTGTATATTTAATATATATATATATATATATATATATATATATATATATATATACACATATACATACAATGCATTTTAATATACTTTTCATCTGGATTAAAATGAATTGTTGGTATTCACAGTATAAGTGAATGAAAATTCAATTTTAGTCCATCAATTAAGGTGAAATTTTATATATATATATATATATATATATATATATATATATATATATATATATATATATATATAGAAAAATAACAACAATAACAGACGGCCATACATACATATATATGTGTATGTTGCAATTAACGCCATATATTTATCATTTAATAAACTAAAAACTCGATGCTTGAAGTAACGAAATTTTACAATTGAGTGACTAATAATCATATAGCCGGATAATAAATTACGTTAAATAAAAGTGGGCGCACGATAAACATCGTACATGAAATTTCTAATAAAATAGATTTATATATTAGTCATTATATGTACATATATAATTATCTTTCTCATTGTCCGGTGTATCTAACATTTGAGCCTTCCTATATAATCGAAAACATTTGTTTCCATATCTCGCGCGCAAGTGTAATTAAGAAACCCCGATCCGACTCGCCGATAAATCTAAAAAGATAATCTTTAAGAAGGAAAAAAAAAAAATAAAAAAAAAAAATAACAATACGCATCGAAATTTTTTCACCTCGTCGCCGTATAAATACCCGTGTCCGTTCCATCCTATCCATTAGTACGGATCGAAACTTAAAAAGTTTTCACATATTACACACAGACGCGCGCACGCACACGCGCACACACATATATATATTACATTCGGAGTAGGCAGCGTCAACTGCAAATCGGTCGCAACGATGGTTCCACGCTTCATCGTCTCGTTCGTCGCTCTCTTACTCCTGGTCGCCCTGGCCAGCGGCAAGGCCAGCGACTCCAGCCAGCTGCGGCGTATCGTCGTCCCGGCCGCCGGCGTCGCGGCACTGGACGGTTTCGCGTCGAGGCGCGAGGACGAGCTGTCGAGCGTCGCCGAGAATGAAGTCGAGCCGAGCGTCAACACCGACGATCACGTAAGACTCGCGGGTCTGGATGTACGTGTCCATTGTCCATTTGTGTGCGATCTGTCGCGAATGCATCGTGTATCATGAACCGTGGCCGGGCGAATATTGTCCATTGCCTGCCGTGATAAATTTTTACGCGTTCTTGCGCAAGGAACAAAATTCGCATCGCTCTAGCTCGCTGTTTAAGAGAAAATAATAATTCAAATCGGTATGCGACAGCCTGTAATATAGTATATGTTTTAAAGGATGCGAAAGTATTTGTTTCGAAATCATCGGACGTTATTGCGAACAATGTTAAAATAATTTACAGATTTTCAATAAATTTATAGTAAGACAAAAATCCATCGAAATTTCGAAAGATTCGTACTTTTACGTATAAGTCTTATATATAATTACATACGTTTTATTCTATTGGAAACGGTTTAATTTTCCTAATCGCGTTAAATCTGGATCTTTTAAATAAGATCAATTTATTATTACTCATTATCAATTTATTATCAATTTATTGCGTAAACGCGCATTATCGTTAGCCTCGCATGCAACTAAATAATAATTTCACCATTGCAGCTCTTGGAAATGCTCCTCGAAATTTTGGAAAAGTACTTGAAGGGCGTCGCGAAGCGTTGCTTCAATGAAATAGTAAAGCAATGCATCGATGAGCAAGTGGAAAATCCATTGGACCTCTTGTCTTGCGCCGTACGTTTAATATTTATCATTCCCATGAAAATCTGCATTATTGCGGATAATGAAAAATGTATGTGACTAATTTTTATTTATCTCCAGATCGAGGTCATCAAGGCTAACAAAGGAAAATGCATCGTCGGGGGTAAATGATTGCGGGGGAAAAAAAATTTTGATCGCCGTGCCTGCGCGCACGAAAATCGCTTTTGTTTCGCGGCGGAAGACGGAATGGAAATAAGGCAATAGATTCTTCTTTTTTTTTTTTTATACTGTAAATCAGTGTTTCATAAATTGAGATATCCAACAATTGTATCATAATAATGTTTAAATTGTAATAAATTTTATATGAAAGTATGAAAAATCTTTATATACTTTAATATCACCTACAACTTTACATACATACATACTCGTATATATATATATATATATATATATATATATATATATATATATATATATAATTATATTAAAGATAAGAGAATAAAATAAATATGTTTCTAATCCTTGATAAAAATAATAATTTGTTATAAAAATATTTAATTTTTCTATACGTAAGAACCGAATATGAGTAAAAAGTTGGATTGAATCATGATCAGCATTTACAATGTATTTTCGATAGCAGGTACTTTGCTTCAAGTTGTATAATCGCGATAAACGCATAACATTTTGATGATTATTGATATATAAAAATGATGTCATCTATTTAAAAAAACAAAAATTGATATTACATTTTTATGAAGAAGCAGAATATTTAAATAGACATTGAATTAATACAACATATGTATAGTATGATACACACCTTTCTATAATTTTAGGTGTATTTATATAACTTTAATTAGATAAATTTAAGAGTATTGTAATAATAATAATAACAATAATAATCACAATAATTAAATATAATGTAGCTTTTAATTTACAATCAATACTGCGAGTGTATAAAGATCAAGTAGAATCGAAAAGAAGTATTAATGAAACGGAAATTGTAGACGATTACGATTTTCGATGAAATATACTTATAATTATATATCAGATTTAAAATTATAAATCGATATCTATAATTTTGTGTTTGTAGATAAAGCGGCTCTACGTGTGTGTATACACCTGTATATATGCACCGATTCGAGTACTTACATTTGTTACAAATCAAATACGTGCGGTATTTGTATTTTGTATACGAGATCGATGAAATATTCCGTTATTTAAGTAGACGCTACATATTGGAGGTGTATCTCTCAATTGATTATTATTTAATCAGTATACAATTGACAAATAGATTGGCGATCGAGAACAAGAATTAACGAAATATTCGAATATACGATGGAATTTAATTGTAGAACAGATAATACATTATATATCGTTTGAATTCTCCGGCATTTATTACAATTTAACTGTTACAAAAAAAAGCTGCTGTATTTATGATTTATAATATATTACACGAAATTTAGTGTACACGCCCTGGCAGCATATTATATTTACAAATTAAAGAACAATATTCACATGCCTGATTTTACATTGGCTTTCGAATTTATATCAAAATCAATAATTTTATCATACATATTTCATAATCATACAAAAATTTTCAATTCTCCTTATATATATATATATATATATATATATATATATATATATATATATATATACTACTTGATTTGTCGAATAGTATATTAAATAACAATAAGATTATATAAAATCTATTGTTAAATTTATTTTATTTTCAATAATTAAATAATACAAAAAATCATTGTTTAATAATTTTACTCGCAACGTTACAATTATTGCCACAATCATTTAGTGGGTGTATACGAGATATCTATAATACCAAAAAAGTACAGTCTCAAAAATAGACATTCTTACTTAATTAATTACAACACACACGCATTCCAAAAGATTGAGATTTTGGAGATTTTCATTTTTCTATACTTTACTTTCAAAAGTATTTATTCCATTTCGCAAGATGTCATTTCTCGAAAATTGATTTGAAACTTTTTTATTTTATTTATTTATTTATTTTAATTAAAAAAAAAAAAAAAAAAAAAATTGTACGACATTTTTTAAGGACCTTTATTACGAAAAATCCTTTTTGTTTATCAAAATTTATTTCTGATTCTAAACAGATATTGCCGTATTTGCTCTATCTTTTCCTAATAATCATGAAAATAATTTTAAGAAAAGTTTGTTAAACGAATGTCCTTAGTGGCAAAATCATTTTATATTGTCGAAAGAGTTACCACAAAAATAGCATATTTTTTCGCTCGCTTGTTCGGGGTTCAAGAATAAGAAAAATACACAATCTACATATATGTCACTATAAATTTCTCGTTGAAAATACTTACGAGAAGCGTTTTTTTTTGTTCTTTGATATATCTAAAATAAATTATTTACACTATAATTTTTTCATCAAATTAACCTTAAAGACGTACAGCAATAGTTTTATCTCACTGACAGAGGGCTATTCCACATTGTAAACCAACTTCCAGGGATTTTAGGAGGGTAAAATTACCCCCTCCCCTTCCCAAAATAGATACAACTTTAACCATTTTTAACGAAATATTCGAGATGTTTCAAGTCATGGACAATGTGAAATACCGTTGACGAAAAACCACCGCCAAAATGAAGGATAAAATCTTTTTTTTGCGGCCCCTCTCTCTTGCTCTTTTAAAAATATTTTCTCTTGTATCTTCGCCCATGTGACAATTTTTGTATGTTAAAATATGTTTGTTAAAATATGTGTGTGTGTGTGTGTGTGTGTGTGTGTGTGTGCGTGTGTATGTATTCTTAATAGTTTAAGTAAAATAAAAAAATACGGATGAAAATTAAAAAACAAATTAATAACAATAAACATATATTTAAAAAATCTAATTTAAGTAACAAAAAAAACTTTTATCGAGCTTATCAATTTTATTTCGTTTTTAACAAATATTTTTACGCGCCGCCTACAGATATTACCATCAATGCGGGTGTCCTCGGTTTAAATGCTGATTTTTTTTTTCTTTTTTGTTACTTTTCAATCGGTTTATTTACAATGGATCTGCCTATACATAATACGCGAGATTAATGTAAGAAAAAAAACGATGGAACAAAACACGCAAGCATTAAATAACTGACAAATTCAGTGCTTTAAAGAGCTCCCGGAGTCGAGATGGTCAGGCTAAATTTATCGAGTACTTAGTTTATAATACACGCAATCGGATTAATCAAGATTGTTCTTTCAATATATATGTATGTATATATACATATATACATATATATATATAACAGACGGCAATAATGGGCAACATCATCAGGTGCGAAAAGCCATGCCCGCCCATGCCGCAAGGCGATAAACGAAACGAAAAGTAAGGAGCTCCCTCTTCATTATTAATATTATCATTGTTATAAATATATATATATATTTTAAATTACTGTATACACGTGGATTATCTACCTTGGCTGGGGTAAATTTCGCCGAATGGATTTTTTGTTGAAAGGTGAATGTGCCGAAAGAAATTTTGTCTGAAATATATATTATATACAGTTTCTTTTTTTCATTTTTAATTTATTCCCTCTGTTATATTTCATCGTGGCTTTAAAACTTTTTGTAGTGAGTCAGATGTAGAATATATGCGGAATTCATAACAACAATAACGATATGCGGCACGAAATTGCAATGATATACAATACTTGCAATTTTAAATTATATAAACCATAACGAAGTATATTTATGTAGCAATATACGCATGCAATATTAAAGCCACGCGCCAGATTCGAAAAACGGGGAACCTCAAAAGTTTAAAAAAAAAAAAAAACAACAAAAAAAAAAAAACCAATTGTACACCCGAGCAAACGCAAAGCACCATAAATATACCCGCGTGAACGTCCCTCAAAGCACAGCAGCACGGGCGGAGAGCGCGAGCCATCATAGTCACCACCACCACCACCACCAGCAGCAGCAGCAGCAGCAGCAGCAGCAGCAGTCCGAGCAGCCCAAGGTCTGGCAGGGTGTCAAGGGCCGCCCACGGGCTGCCAATCCCTTCCTCCTGTTCCTTGCGCGCCTCCACGAGCGGCAGCCCGGCATCCGGATGTCCCAGCTGTCGAGGGTCGCCGGCCAGCGCTGGCGCTCGATGACCGCCCAGCAGCGCCAGAAGTACGTCGAGCTCGCGGCCAAGGAGCGCCAGTGCCGGCTGAGGAGCGCCGCCGCCGCGGCCCGCAGGCGCAACAGGCGGGGGGGAGCGGGCGGCGGCGTCGCTGCACGCCCGAAGTCCAGGGCCGGGGCCCGCGGCCGGGCCAGGAGGGGGCCGGGCCGAGCCGTCGTCGGGCGCGGATCGAGGCCGGAGGACCGAGGCAAGGAAGGCTGCGGGCGCCAGGCGCTGGCTGCCGCCCCGCGACTGATCAGGTGCGTGAACGTTACGCGGGGGCGGGCGTCCCGGCGTTCGTCTCTCTCCGGGCAATTGCGCGATCGCGGTGTCGGGGGAGGGCGATTAATAAATTGCGCGGTCAGAGAGTAGGGGATTTGTAATTATACGGCGACAGTCGGACCGTCCTTATTTAGCATTATTCCAGTTAGGATCCGAGATAGATTGAAGCTCAGCTTTCAATTGCGAATATTCTGCTTTTATATAAATTGTACTATGTTTAAAATGATTTAGATATTTTTAGACTGTTTAGAAAAAAAGTAATTAGATTGCAACTTATAGAAAAATTCAATTGTAATGCAAATTAAATTTCATTGCGCACTATACTAGGACAGGGCTTTGGGATTTTATCCCTGTACTCGGCTAGTTTTTACATACCTGATATTTATTACCTAACCTGAATTCACGGAAACCGTAGTCTAAGCCTCAAATAAATATATTCATGATGAAAAAGTGAATAAATCGGTAATTAATGAAAATTAAGAAAAATAAAATACCCTTTTTTTCATATAATTTTATTGAAACAACCCATTCGATGGCCTAGGAAAAGCGAAAAATGAAATTTACAAATGTATGTCCGAGCAGAGAGAATACGTGCAAATGAGAGGGATTTAAAGCCGGACACGAATCGGTAAAAAATTGAAGAAATGAAGCCAAAAAACCGTACGTCCTCACTTTTGAAGTAATGAACGATTTTGCACGCTAAAAAACAATGGATTGTATCGATTATGACATTATGATTTATGTACAAATAGTTTTTATTAAAAAAGTGTTGCTTCACGTTTCTCATTAATTTCAAGTAGATCGTGATGATTTGTACGGGAGATCAAAACGGCGCGAGTTCATTTATATACGTTCTATATAGTATGTCCGCGATGACGATACTATGTCGCGATAATATATTAAAAGTACTTTTAATATAATTACTGTAATGTAAATGTCTAAAATTTCGATCCGTTTGAGTAATCAGCCACCTACGTAAATAATAATTCTCATTGTTTTAGAATTTACAGCATTCATATCGATAATAATTTTAATCTTTCATCACTGGCCGAGTACTGGATTCACTTTTTGTTCTCTCCGAGTATCGGATACTTTAATTTTATTTTTTATTATTTTTGTTTAACAGTAGTTTTTTTTTTATTTCAGATTCTACGGAGGTGATTATAAACAAGGATAGTCCGACTGGCATTATTATGTAATTATAATTACATTATTTAAAAAAAAACTGTAAGATCAATAAAAATATTTGTTAGTTCGGTTTACGACAATCGAGAAAAGTACGATTTTCATTTTTTTAATGTAAAAATAAAGATAAACAAACAATAGAAGAGGAGAATTCATTATAATTAATAACTTTGAATGTAATGCTACTGTGTACTATACAATATTGTTTATATTAAATTAATAGAGTTTTTAGCATTTAATATTGTTAATATTAAATTCACTACACACAGTTGGTAAAACATATATAATTATATTAATAATTGAGATAGTACAAGCACGAGTGCTTAATATAAAAAATCGAAAAGTTTAACGGATATCTGTTTATTTAGAAAGAGCTGCTTCGAGGTTTACGTCGTTCTCAATCTTGCAGAATAAATAATGAGATCTCATTTATTCTGCATTCGTCATTCCACTCATTCCTCTAATCCTTCATTCTGTAAATTTGAGCAACGCGTAAAAGTCGAAACTATCGAAGTGCCATTATTAAGCATTTCTTTGCAATCTCAATTATTAATATTGTTTATATTGTACTGCACATACTGTTTCACTATAGAAACTAACCGATCAACCTTTTAATTATGAATAAATTGAAACGAGCTGCAATCAGGGGGGAAATTTTTAATTTCGAAGGGCCACGTCGTTATGACGATGGGATTGCATAGACCAATGGTAAAAAAGACGTCGTTCGTTTTTTTTTTTTTTTTGCTTCTTACAGCCGCGGTAGATGATTCTCAATGTTCAACCGCGCAACGGTTTGAAAATTAGATCACGATCGTACATTGACGATTGCATCGAAACGAAGCAGGCGGGCGATTTTACGATCGGTTTATTTCGAGCATTGAGCGACGAACAAAGGCGCCATAATTTATGTAATCGATGTAGTTTTCAAATGCTGGTTAATCGCAGAAAAATTAATATTTGTAAAATTCCGCACGCGCTTCACTACCCACGTGTGTATGTAGATTTAGCGTTATTTTTTTTTCTTTTTCATCTATGTATGTATATATATATATACATTTCGACTTGCAGCAGTTATCGTTGTGCTGAAATAAATTTACCTCGGTTATTTCGCTCTTTGAATTGCAATTTTCAATTTTTTTTTGTTCTTTTTTTTCATAAAAAACCGTTATACTATATATGCGTTAAGAAGAAAAAAAGTCTCGCATTACATTCGCGCAGTAATTTTTCGAGTTTTCGCTTCGTAGTGTCTATAATGCGTACGTATATACATACACATTGTCTACACTTTATGATTGCACTTTGGCTAAATGTAATAATAGTTCGAATTTTGCGATAAGTTAATGAGCCGTGATTGAGATAACGCTTGCGCCGCGATTTTCGGTTAAAAGTTTTAACAAAATCCACGGGCTTGCGGGGACGATAGAAATTCCGATTTCGATCTCTTTCATACGAACTTCAATATATTATATTATGCGTGGGTAATAATTAAATTTCTTTTTAAAAAGAAACTGATACTGCTGCCGAAAAATATTAACGATTTTGGAGTGTGGATATTGCGTCGCAATAATTGGTCCCATTGTGATTATCTAATTGAATTTGTATAGGCTAAAATTTAAAATCATCGCGCAACTTTTTATATTTTATATACTTATTAAAATGACTTTCTTTTCCCTACGTGATTCCAACAGCAGCGCCATGTTTTGTCAATGATTCTATTAATATGATCTAAATAATGTTTTTTTTTTTTTTAGTATTTTCAAAATATTTCTCTAAAGCACTCGTGCGAAATAATGTTCTATAAATATATACATTTCATTATTATTTTAATAACGTGTATAAAAAATAGGGCTCTTTCTCGCATATTAAAATACAATACTTAGCATTCAAAATATTTTTACACAATTTTACGTTATCAATTTCTCTTAATGTTTCATGATCATGTGTTACAAACAAATTAAAATTTTTTTTAGAATATTTAGAAATTTACAGTCGAAATTGTAAAAAAGTTTTCTGCTTTTTTGTTAGCCAATTACAAAAAAATTTTTTGTAGTATTTTTTAAATTAATATAGTTACTTTTCATCGGCTCTAGATGTCATTTTCGTTTATTAGATCCATAGTATATCCAAAGTTATTATTGTTAGTCATTTCGAATTATTATTATTTTATTCAATCATATGTAGCTTAGACAAGAACGTTAAAAATAAAAGAATATATAGCTAATATATTGGTAAATAAGTACTTCTGTTGAATCAATAAATTATTGAAAGTATGTCCTGACGTAAGGATTAAATTTACAAAGCGTGTACCTGTACTTAAAAAGTGCCATAATACGGTATTTACATATTATATCAGTTTGAAAATATTTCATTCTAAAGGATTTCGAATTAAATAAGATGAGAAAGTCCTTTCAACGATTTAACGTGTTCTTAAATATAGGAAAAATTATCATGATTTTTAAAAGCTTTTTTGTTAAATCATTTTCTGGCTAGGAGGGTAAGAATGCTATTTCTCCCATTTAATACTATTATATATACGAAAATTAACTTTTTTTTCTTCGTATAATTCATACGTACGCGTTTTTAAGTGGATTTGATTACCAAGTAATTAATGAGAAGTATTAATTTAATTTTGTTTTTGCCAAGTTAAAAATTATTATTATAATTAGAGCTTGATTCAGACAAGCAAAATTTCCAAAACTAATCAAATTCAGAAATTAGATGGTTTTCTGCTGGCTTCTTTCCATTTCTTCGGAAAAAATATTTTTCGGCATATTAGTTTAAAATATGTATAAATTTAGTATTTAGTTGATCAATAGAAGATTGAGAAATAAATTGTCAAAAAAATTTTATTTATTTGAATGAAATATATTTTACAAAAATTCATTATGTAACAATAAGTTATATGTTATTTTAAATACGTCAATAATAATTTTATGTAGAAAAAAAAACGTAACGCTTTGCACTAAATTTTCTCCGGTTCTTTCTGTTTGTTTTTGTATTTTCATATGTGCAGATATGACAATTTTTCAATACCACAAGTAATTTTAAAACATAACTTTTTCTTTGAAAGGGCAAAGAGAACGTGCAAACGAAAAAAAGGAGCGGACAAGCGAGGTCGAAAAGAAGAAGGCTAATGAATCATTTTACGATTTCATTTTTATTTGTTAGTAGATTTTTTTATATCTATGTACAATAAATATTGATGTATTTTTACATTATATTCTTAAAGACCTTGTGGTTTACAAGTTACACTAAAAACTAGCACTTTTCTTAATTGTTATACTCTGTTCCATCATTCTCAAAAAAAAAAAAATTACATTGTACTATATATAAATATATAATAACATATATTTATATGTATGTATTTATATTATATGTTTGTGATAATTCCACAAAGTATCAGGGGAATTCATAATTGAAATGGGCACACCCATCCAGAGCTTATACACTTAATTTTTTCTCAGAGCTTGATAGTGCAAAGTAGGCATTTTTTTGTCCCTTTCATTTATATTACTCTTTTTCTCTTTCCCCTTCTATCACGCAAACTCTTCTCACTTCTCGGCAACTCTAATACAAAAAATAATTTGTTTTCAATTCGCTTATAGCCCGCAAGACCATTTGCAGAATAGTTATGTCAAATCAATGATCAATTCATTATGTATATATACATATATTTACTTTTATATTTCATTATTTTATTTTCATTTTTTCGCAACTAACGTGTGCACTCTTGCATTGTCTACATAAGTAATAAAAATGATATATACGTTAGCTATCGTACACTTGTAAAAAATAGGGAGATGAAGAGAACGAAAAGAAAGGAAAGAGAAATAAAAAAAGGCAAACAAAGTTGAATAAAATTTGAAAAGGTGTATGAATAATAAATGGTAAGGGAGACGAATGAGAGGTGTTGTGACGAGTATACGATTAAAAATAATAAATGTATCTGCAGGCATGTGCTTGTGATTTTTTTTTTTTTATTTTATATTTACGCCGCTTTATTTATCTCCATTGTTTAATAATATAGCAATAATAAAAATAATGATGACGATATTTAATAATAATACTAGTTGTTATTATTAACATCATTATCACTGCATTAGCAACTTATATGCAATTCACTCGTATAATACAGTAGTAAAGTACAGCGTGCCCCATAAAACGTAAACAACAACGTTCAACAATTGGATAATATCAAACAGAATATTGTAAGTATCTTCTTCCATCCTCATATAAATATTATCATACACAAAACGTAACACTGTAAATTGGGAGGGAAATTGATGGAAATGCCCTGAAATGTACTGACAATAGTAGGATCTCTCGAGGATCCGACTACATAGCTTTTTCTCACTATTTCACACTTTCACAGTTCAATTAAATAATCTTTTCTTACAATTGTCCCTTCACTTAATTAAAACTCGCACGAAAGAAGCGCGCCAGGCACCATACACGCCGCTACGTCAATTAAATGCACGAGCACTCCGTTAAACACTTTGTGCGAGAGCTCGCCGCGTGCGCCGTCTGTCTGTCCCTTTTTCCTCTCGGTCCGCCATTATAGAACGAATTCGTGGTTGTACCTCTCATATATTATATCACTATATTTTATCCATCGCACGATCTGGGAGACGCGTCAATTAATATTCATTTGACATCTTGCATCCTCTTGATCTCGCTATCGTCGTGCTCTTGGTCTTAACTAACAACGAAGGGAAGGTTTGCTAAGACGAATACTGTTACCTTTGGGACGACTCGCCCCTTAAAAAAAAAAACGAAGGAAGATCCACGCCTCGACTTTACACAAGTTCTTCGCGGACGAACGCACTCGCAAACGTGCTCTCCTCTAGCTCTAACTTACAATAGTCGTCGTCGTCGTATCTATGGTTCGATAAAATTAAGGGTACAGTAACACCCTGTGAGAGGTTTAAGCGAAATCTTAAATAAAAACGAAGATAGGGAGAGGGGGAGGAAGAGGAGGGACACAGAAAGAGAGGGGGGAGGGGAGAAGGCAGAGAGAAAACACAGGAAAATACATAGTTTAGAGATCCGTTAACGGATGATCGAAGAGGTAGAATCGCGTAGCGATTTCTCGTCGGCCCCCTTGTCGTTCGATCACGTTGTCCAGGACAGTTTCGGAATAACAGTCGGCTGCCGCTCCTCGTTCTCGAGCTAACGCGGCCTCATCGTCCCGTTGAGCGGCTGCATGAGGCCGCCATTAATGTAGCCGTGATAGGCCGTGTAAACGGTCGGGGCGTTCTGCTGGTGGGGATCCTGGGCGTAGGGCGCGGCGACGTTTACCACGCCGACCGGCAGCTGACTCGCCTGATTCATGAAGCCGCCGAGCTGCGCCTGATTCATGTAGCTCGTCGCGGGCTGGGCGACGCGATAGCCGTATGCCTGGGCGGCCATGAGATTCGTATTGATCGCGGCCACGCTGGGATTGACGCGGCCCGCGGTGCTCTGCATCTGGGGGCAGCCGGCGCTCGGATCGCCGAGGCTCTGCCGATAGAGGCTCTCGGTGGTGGCGTAGGCCGACTGGGCGAGGGGCGCCATCGTCGCCGTGGGCGCCGTCGAGCGCGACGAGGACGAGGAGCGCGAGCTCGCCGACGGCGGCGGCGGACCCGGGGTGCCGGGTGGCGGCACCACCGAGGCGTTAACGGCGTTGTAGTAATTCTTGGTGTAGCTGAGCGGCACCTGGGGCGGCGTCGACAACTGCCTCGAGGGCTGCGGCGGCGTCATTGTGTGCGGTATAGGCGGCGGCGGGGTCAGGTTCATCGGCTGGGGCGGCGTGGGCGGCATCATTTCCAGGCCGTTGGTCAGCTGCTGGAGCTTGGCCAGGCTGCAGGAGTTGCCGGCCGGGCCGGTCGTCTGGTGATTGTTGGTCGGATTGTTGGTGTTGTTGCCGGTGGCGCTGAGCACGGGCGTGGGCGTGTGGGAGTGCGGCATGGGCGCGGCTGTCTGAATGTAAAAGTTGGTGGCGCTCGTGCAGGGCGTGTGCGAGCTCGAGCGTCCCGCTCGATGCTGGATCACGTAAGTGTTCTGGCTGGGGAAGGCCATCGCCTGGGTACCGACGGTGGCCATGTAATTCCCGGCCTGCGAGATCACGGCCATGTTGTGCGAGTGGGCGGCTGCCGCGTGGCTCGCGTGCGAATGCGCCGCTGCGACGTGGCTGGTCATTCCCGGGACGGCGACGCTGGTAGCTTGCTGATATTGTTGCTGAAGATGGCTATTGTGCGAGACCACCGCGGCGAGGTTGCTATGCTGTTGTTGCTGCTGCTGCTGTTGCGCCTGTTGATTGCTACTTTGTGAAGTAGGAGGTGTTCCTCGTTGAGATCTGCTGCTCTGTTGCGTCGACCTGGACGACCTAATGAAGCAATAATTTAAAATTATAATAAAAATATTAATAGGTTCAGAAATCTACTCGTTAAATCCAACTGTAGAATAGAAAAGATAAAATTCTCTGTTTTACGAAGCGCTATCAATTCTCTTTTGGAGGCCTACGATAGCTCGATTACAAGAAGGACTAGAAATTCAGTGATCCGAGTTTTACTCTGAGACTCGGCTGATTGATACAAGCGCTATTATAAATTTTTTTTTATGTTTTTTATTTATAAGCACATCGCAGACCTCGTTTATAACACCATTACTTGGGAGCAGAAATAGAACAAAGTTAAATAATATTAAAAAATTCTTATTAATATTTTATTGGTATTAAATTCAAATATTTCCAAGTGCTTAAAAAAATTTAGAACATTATTAAATGACCTTCAGAAAATTTCTTCTTACTAATTATAAATGATTAATAAAATAATACGAATATTTCGTACCTGTGTGATGTCTGAGAACCACCAGCTCTCTTACTACTATGCGATTGGGAATGAGATTGTTGCTGCTGCTGCTGCTGCTGTTGTTGACTGTGAGCATGAACCAGCGTCTGATTCCTAGAGTGCTGTTGCTGTTGCTGCTGCTGCTGAGCTATCGACAGCTGCACGGGCTGAGGAGTCAATGGCTGCGGCGTATGGCACTTAGCTGGCATAGGCTGGGGCGTGTGTGTTTGGGGTATAGGCTGGGGTGTGTGAGGCTGAGACAGTGGCTGTGGTGTATGCGATTGCTGAGGCATCGGCTGAGGACTATGCGTCGGTAGACTTTGTGGTGTATGCGACTGTGGTACTCGAGACTGTTGCAGCGGCTGCGGCGTCAGAGGTTGCTGTTGATGCTGAAAAATAACAAGAAAGCAATTATATAAAGCTTCTTTTATGTTTAAGTCAGGTTGTGTAGCGTACGAAAATCATCTACTGAATTCATTCGCTAAATCAAAACTAAGACTTTAAAAGGTTATTTTCATTATTCTTAACTCAAATTTTTAATATTGCACATTATGTGCTTTACAATACAGATATAACAATACTTACGTAAGGATTCTTTTCGGCATGTTGTATCTGGTGTTGCTGTTGTTGATGCTGCTGTATTGTCACATGTGACGGCGGTGTATGCTGTGTCATGGAACAATCAGCATATTGTTGTTGTTGCTGCTGCTGTTGTTGTTGCTGTTGCTGCTGCTGCTGTTGGTGGTGTCGTTGTTGGTGCTGTTGCTGCTGTTGCTGTACCTGTGCCTGTAAGTTTACAGGATGAGGACTGCTTTGTTGCTGCTGTTGCTGCTGCTGCGCTGGTTGCTGTTGTTGAGCGCTTATCGAGATAGGTCCACCGGTAATAGAGCTAACAGAAACGGCTTGCGTCTGCTGTTGTTGAGTAGGCATCGTTGGTAATGCGCTTGGCGGTCTCTCGACGCTGTTTTGCGACGCCAGGTCACTGGCTATCGACGTGGGCGACTCCAAACCCAGCTGACTGACGTCAAGATCACACTGGCCGTAGTGCAGAGAGTGTACTGAATTTGTCGTTGAATCCGGCGTGTATACGCCCATGGACGGTAAATCTGGTTGAGAAGGCGGTGTTCGCTTGACAGAACCTGGATTTTCAGGATGAGGAGTTGTTTTGCCTAAAATAAAAAAAAAAAAAAATGGGTTAATTTCTTGTTTTTGACGCAAATGCAAAATCACAAAGTAAAAAATATCGTATTTTTTGTTTAACTTACCACTTTCAGGTGAATGCAGCTTTTCTTCGGGTTGAGAGTGTACCTGTGTTATTTCGCTATGATGATCGACAATATTTGTAGGCGTAAGTTTCTCATGCGGCATCAATGAAGCTGGCTGACTCTCTGCCGATTCGATAACGATCGGATGATTTCCACTGCTACTGCTACTACTACTGACACTGCTCAATACAGAAATATGCTGATTATGAAGCTGATGATGGTGATGATGATGGTGATGCTCGAGTCTCGCTTCCGAACGCGCAGTCGGTAAATTATCGACTTTGCAGGTTGGTAACAGCTGTTGCTGGGGAGGCTGTTGCTGCCTCGTCTCGTAAACATTGACTTCAGCTTGCCGCTGTACTTTGTTTGTGTCTTCCACAATCGACATAGGCTCATCCTCCTCGATCTTATCTTCGTCCATCTTTTCATCTTCGTGGTTACTCGTAACATTTGCCAAAATGTCGGTTTCCATGGCCTGCTGTTTCTCCAACGTATTTGAATCCATATAAGAATTTAATGTCGGGAGTCTGCATTTCGACTCGATTCGAGATTCTTTTAGCGAATCTTCGAGTTTTTTCGTGCTCTTTGGAGGCTCCGTCATCTCTATATCATTATCCTGTTCCTTCTGGACAATACTGATAGTTTCCTTCTCTTCTTGACCATTTTTCTCGGCACTCTCTATTGCAGCGTCAAGGGACTGTATGACACTGGTAACCTTGGACCTCGGTACAAATTCATCTTCATCACCGTCATCTTCATCGCCAGCCTCGTATTCGGCAGGACTGGCGATAGGAGCCTCGCTTTCCATAGCAGTGGACATTGGTGCAGTTTCTGACAATCCAAGATTCTCTTCGCTCGAGTCAGTCTTGTTATTTATAAGCTGTTCCTCTGGAATCATTTCCTGCGAGCTAGAGGTTACGTCTGAAAACACGTCTGGAACGACGTGTTGCTTTTTAACAATTTTGGTTTCTTTTGTTTCTTCAGACTTAGGCGGAGTGTCCGCTACTTCCTCAACAGCAACACTCATTGTTTCCGTAATCGCAGGTTCCTTCGTATGTCCTTTCGTTTCAGTCTTTGGCCTACCGCGTTTAAACGATGTCGGGGATTCCTTAGCTGTTTCAACCGTAGCTGCGTCCTTTTTGCTGGCTCGATGATTCTGTTGATTTTCTTCGGAGCTTGTATTGTGAGCGTTACTGGATCGTTTCTCTCGGATCTGTCGCGACTGTGCAAATTTGCTCTGTCGATTAGTGACCTTCATCAATATGTCATCGAGCTTGCTCTGTTTTTTCGACCTCGCAGGCTTGCTGCTCGGGGACGATTCTACAGTTGGCGTTCGATGCGTCCTCGAGTTCGGCGAGTCCTTATTGGCGGCTGCAGCTTGCCGCTCTTTCAGCCTAGCACTTTCCTTCACCACATCTTTTTCCAAAGGTTTCGGTTTTTCTTTTGTTTCCTTTTCTTTAACTTTCTCTTTCTTCTTAGAATCCTTTTCTTTCTCCTTATCTCTCCAGGAGTCCCGCGCCCTCTTTTTGCTTACAACTTCGGTCTTCTCATCCTTATCCTCGGATTCAGTCTTTTCGGAATGTTTACGTTTTCTCGAAGATAACGTAGGCGATACTAATGATGTATCTGGTGACGGCGCCACAGCTGCGGCCGCAGCTGGCGTCTTCTGTGCTTTCCTTACGCTTCTCCTGGAGGACTGTAACGGAGCTACTGGAGTAGAAGTGCTGCTAATTTCCGATACTGAGGAATTTGCCGCTGCCAGAGTTTTCTGCACGTTGGCAGAAGTTTGGGCACTTTTTGGTGTTGCCGCCGGGGATATTTTTGATACTTTAGGTGTCATGACAAGAGACTTTGAATGCAACGTGGAATTGTCTTTGAGATCGTCCTCGGTCTCAGTATCTCTAAAACTCTTATCCGCCGCCTTCAGTACTTTCTGTAATTTAATTGTCAAGAATTAAGGCTTAAAACAAAATAATCAATGTTATATTTTAAATAGATTGAAAAAAAGTTTGAACGATTAGTTATTCAACAAACAAAATAAATAATAATGAATAAAATTCATGTTTAGAAATTGCGAAACGAGCATTTTTTTTACGCCGCTTACCGCTTTTTGCTGCTTAAGTAGCTTAGCCCTCTGTGTCGATGATATCCTTGCCTTTAGTGGCGTCGAGCGCCTGCTGGCACCGCCCATCCTCTTGCTACGGAACTTCTTGCGTATCTTGATGCGCTGTATTTTCTCGGCCATTGCCGCAACGGGCTTGTTCGCGAGCGGCTGCTGCTGCTCGAGCACGGGCGATGCGAGCTCGGAGCTGGTGTCGCCGGCCTCCTCGGGACTCTGATACGCGTTCGGCAGCTGGGTCAAAAGCGGTATCCAGCGCAAGCAGTCCGGATCGAGGGGTATGCGCGCGCTCTTCCGCACCTTGGCCATGTGGGCGTCTACCTTGCGCCAATCCACGAGGACGGCCAGCTGTTTTACGCTGTCGCCAGGATTCAGCTGGACGTTGCGCAGAAAGCCGAGGAGCTGCATCGCGGTGGCTATATCGTGGCCGGACACGCCGGTTTCCTACAACGACGAAACGATCGAACGATTAGGCTCGTTTACAAGAATAATTTTTTTTTTTTTTTTTTTTTTTAAAGGAAGCTTTAGCGTTATCTCGGCTCGCCAACGGAGGAGGAGTGCTTAAGTCAACTTGAATTTACCTTAGTTATTTCAGTAACCTTGAGCTCTTTAGATTCCCGATGAGAGTCCAGATACTCGAGAACGACGCTCTTCCAAAACGAGTGATACGACACGCGTCCCAGATCCGAGAGAGGTTTCTCGGGTGTGCCGGGTATGCCCTCGACCTTCGACAGCAGGTAGCTGAACTCGATCAGAAAACGGCCGAAGCCCTGGCGCTGATACTGCGGCAGGGTCATGATGCAGGAGACGTTGTAGCGCTGAGCCGGGCAATGCTTCTCCTTGCTGAAGTAGCCGACGAGATGGCAGCCGTGCTTGTCGTTCTTCGTTACCGCGTAGAAGAGGAAGGGCTCGACGTCGTAGTAGAGGGTTTTGTGGTCAAGGAAGAGCTTAGCTAACAGGCACAGATTTTGACAGTATATTTTGTTCACATTTCCATCGATCTGCAATTGTAGAGAAAAATAAAATAGAGAATGAAGTATGAACGATAATTTTACAATTGAGTCTGCAATAAGAGTCGTTGTCCGAAGGATTTACCTCGAATACTGATAATCCGTTGCAGCGATAGATTTCCGTGGCCGGGGGATGCCTCCACTGGCACTTGTCCATGTGCCTGTCCAGCACCGCCCGGCTCTTGGTGTACTTGAGGCAGAATTCGCAGAAGAAGAGCTTGGGCAGCCTCGCGTACTCCTGGGGAAAGGGGCTCGAGTACCAGGTCTCGACCTCGAAGCGGCCGAAGACGATCGCCGCCGGATTGCGACTGCCCGCGCCGCCCGGGCTCGTTGTCACCGGCACCGCGTTCTCGTCCTGCTGGGGCTCGTCCTCGTGGCTGTCGGCGTTGTTGCCCGGCACCAGGGTCAACAGGTTGGCGCGCTCGCGCGCATCTTTGAACAGTTCGACGTCTTTCTGCGTGACGCCCGGTGGCAACGTCTGCGGCAGCACCAGCTCTTCTGCAAAGTCCGAAATCAAGGAACGGCTTTTATTTCAACTTTCTTTCGACGAAAGACGAAAAAAAAAACGTCCTTAAGCTGATATATCACTTATTCTCGTTATAATGGTATTAAGTGTGATTCACATCTTTAGTAAAATGTTAAACCCTTTACGCTCGAGAGTGCGATCGAAAAATTAGCAAAGTTCTTGTCCTCTCTTCCTTTGCGAGGATAACTCTAATATAACATTCATTATAGTTTACATTTTAATTATATATTAATTACTAATTTTGAATAATAATTACATTATTTTGAATATTTATCCAATATTGTAACTTGTTATTTTCAATGGCATTCTCTGGCTACGCTTATGATGGAAAACTACGCGAATAAAAAAGTTTCTGTTTCAGAATACGAAAAATTAAATGAAAATCTTTGATTAATTTAAAACGTCATTATACAAACGGCATTCTTTTAATTCGGGACTACTGAAATATTAAACCATTGTTAATGAAATAAACAACAACGAAAAAAAAAACCGAATACATCATTGTTTGTTAATGAAATGCGTGTGATGACAAAGCGAAGCTTGGGGACTTTGTTTTGGGATGTGTTGGCAAATTGTCAGGGTAGCAATCGGCTCTTCTTTAGCTGGCATAAGCATTTGCATGTTACTTGAAAATAATTCGGTGATTTATGTATGTATACAAGCTTGCTAATGTCAGCAGCAGCAATATGGCTCTAACTTATCGCGAAGTGGAAGGAATATGCAAAAAAAAAAAAAAAAAAAACAAAAACAAAAAAAAAAAAGTAAATTGACATGTGAAGTTCGGATCAATAGAAATACCTTTAAGTTTAATTATCATTAATAATGAAATGCTGATAGAAAATTAATGTATTTTATTTTTTACCGAAATAAAAGCACGCGAATCAAGTTCTTTACTATTCATCTGTGATTTAACGTAGATTAATGTTGAATCTCTCTTTTTTTAAATAATTTACTCACGAACTTTTTTTGTATACTTCATACATGCAGGTGATACTTTATCAAAGCTGTGTTCAATAGGACAATAATGGCATGCAGTGATCGCGAAATTATCAGACTCAAAATAATGAAGAGCATCACGATTTAGCTGTTTTTTTTTGTACAAATTTTTACCATAAGTGCTCACAAAAATTTCACAAAATTTTCTTTTAAGATATTACTGTACTAATAAACCTTGTCTATTGACATATTTAACTTCTATGAAACTAATGGCAAAATCTTAATAAATAAAAAGAAAAACGTCATGCATTAATTTTATAAATAATAAAAGCTGTATCTGAAAGCTCAAAAACCAAACTTGAACATTTAGTAATTACTAAAATGAAAAAAAAAACTAAATAAATCGTAATAAAAATCATAAAAATTGTTCTACTTATTTTCACTTCAATTTCAATTCATAAATCAATAAAAAATATTTTAATGTGGTTAAAAAGTTTTTTTTAACTAGATGTTTTACCTTTACAATGATATATTGAATATGTTTTAGAATCGGATATTTATTATTTTTAAATTTTATCCGATTCTAAAACAAATAAATAATTTACAAATTGATTCCACTGGTGATGAATAAGCTACTGTCTATTTATCTAAGTTTCAACATTCTACTAATTATAGTCTAATGCAAAATTTCAGCATAAAAATTTTTACAACTATTGATAAACATTTTAACTTGACGGTGCAGAACAATCACGTTCTTGCAATGTGATCACACAAACCCTTTGTGTCCGAATCATCGCCAACTGCAAATATGATTTAATTACCACTAACGTGATGTTTCGTCTACAAAGGGCAAAAATTTATGTCAATACCTTACACACGCACACATACAAGCATACACAAAAAACCACACCACACCACACCGCCAACACATCCACGGTGGTGAGAGATATAGAGAAAGAATTGAGCGAGGATTTAGATTAGGGGATCAAAGATGTCATCTTTTTGTAAAAAAAAAAAAAAAAAAAAGTTATCAGCGAATTGTAGGGTGCATTGATGCATCGCCATCATTATTAACGAGGGGTTTACTGGTTAACTCGGGATAAAATGTGAGTGATAGAGAGAAAGAGAGAGAACGGTCGAGATTAAAAGTGAGAGACAGAGAGATAGAGAAAGAAAGAGAGAGACAGCGGGTGGGGTAGACTCTTACCCTTCCTGTTGGAGCAGGGTGTCGCGCGGGGTGTCGTGGTGTTGGTGGTGGTGTTGGTGGTGGTAGTGGCGCTAGTACAGGTTCGTGGAGGGGATTTGAGCGGGTTGGGAGTGGTTTTGGGGCCGGAAATCGAGATTAAGGAAGATGTGGGTCTTGTTGTTGCGACAGAACTACCGCTCGACTCAGGGTGGCGATTGCCGCCGTAGATAGGCCTCTTCCTCGCGTTTTCCTGCTGTTGCTGCTGCTGCTGTTGCTGCTGCTGCTGCTGCTGCTCTTGCTGCCGGCGACGTGCATCGGTGGCTGCGCACTTAACGAGCGAGGCGCCGTCGATGCCGCGCAGCCTCCGCCTCTCCTGCTCGTGGCGTTTACTGTTCACCGCGGTTTTCACGAGATTCGACGGCGTCATCTTGGAGGGCTTCTCGCCGGTCAGTGCGTATAGATAGCTCGTGTTGATACTGAGACTGCTGCTGCTTATACTCTCGCTCGAGGGCGTAAATATGCCGGGCCTGGGGATGCGCGTCACGCGGGCGACCTCCTTTTTGCCCCTCGTCGGCCCGTCGGCGAGATTTTTCGCTGCTGCTGCGGCGCCACCCGCGGCCTTGCCCGACGACGACGACGACGAAGACGACGACGCGGCCGTCGTGCTCGTCGTCGCCGTCGTCGTCGTCATCGACGTCGTCGTTTTACTACCGGACGCGGTCGTCGTCGCTGCCGTTGTGGTTAACGTCGTCGTAGCCGTCGCCGTCGTCGTCGACGCGGCCGCTGATGCTGGTGCTGCTGCTGCTGCTGCTGCTGCTAATGCCGCCGTAGTACCGCTACTGCTATCGGTCGGATGCGATCTTTTTCGCCGATCGGGGGCGTAATTCGGTGGCGGGGCGCCGGGCTTGGCTCTGCTGGTGCTCTTGCCCGACGCCGCGAACAAATGGCTCAGTCCGTCGAAGAGACCGCGCAACTGGCCACTGCCGGGCTTCGACTTGAACTGCGACTGTGCCTCTCGGCTCGGCGCCGCCGCCGCCGCCGCCGCTGTCGCCATCGGCGTCGTCGTCGTCGCCGCGTCCTTGACGGCCACGGCGGCGCCCGCGGACTTCTTGCCCTCCGCCCTCGAGCTGCCAGCGCCGCCGCTCTTCTGGTCCTTCTTCGAGGACTCGAGGCCGAGGGCGAAGGTCGCGCCGTCGCCCGTCATGGGCACCTCGAGCTTCGGCGGCGGGGCGCCGAAGGTGCTGGTTATGTTACTGAAGAAGGGGCTGCTCTCGACGCTGAGCTTGGCCGCCGCGGCGGCGAAGCCCCAGGGCTTCTCGGGCCTGAGGCCGGTGACGAAGGGGCCCCTGCCGCCGCCGGCGCCCGGCCTGCCGCTCGGCTTCTGCTGCTCCCGCCAGGAGGCGGGCGCGACCGCGGCCGTGGTCGGGGGAGGAGGCGGGGGGCGAGCGGGTGGCTTGCTCGGACGTCTGAATCGTTCTGAAGCGAATGTTCGACGTCGAGCGCTTCTCCTCGCTGGACGTGTAATCGTCCTCGTCCTCCATGCTCGACTCGCTCGAGCCGCTCGAGGAGGACTCCTCCTCCTCCTCCTCCTCCTCATCCTCGTTCTTGTCGTTCTCGTCCTCCTCAGCCTCCTCCTCCTCTTCCTCCTCGTCGTCGTCGTCCGCCTGCGCCTCCTGCTTCTTCGACTTTTTCTTCTGCCTTTTCTCCTCGAGACTGGACTCTTCGCCGTCCTCGTCGTCGTCGCTCGGGCTCGGTAGCGGGGGCACCCTTCGATTGGAGGGGGCGGCCGCCGCCTTCCTCGACGAGCCCGAGGCAGCGGCGCGACTCGGCGCGGCTTGGCTCGCGTTCCGAGACGATCGCGTGGGATGGTGGCCGGTGCCGCTCGTCGGTTCTACCGGCGACGCGGCGGCGGCGACGGCTGCGGCCTTGGCCACCCGCTCGGCCGCGGCGGCGCCCGGGCCGGTGGCGCTGCCGTTGCCCGCAACGGTCGTGGCCGCCGAGGCCGCCGCGGCCCGCTTTAGCTTGTTGTGCTTGGCGTTAAAGGCGCTCAGCCTGAAGAACTTTTGCTTCTCCTTCGAGATGCGATCGTTCTTTTCCTCGAGCAGTTTGCCGCCGGCGCCGGCGCCGGCGCCACTGCCACCCTGACCGGTGTTTTGCACATTTTGATGGTAATGGTGGTGATGGTGTGGGAGGGGATGGGCACTGGGGCTGCCGGAAGAGGACAGGGGGTTTGGTTGACGAGGGGAGACAACACCCGCATTACCGTCCGAGCTGCTGTCCACCTGAGCCTGCGACGGACTGCTCTTCTTCCCCGTCGGGGTGCTCGCTGATCTTGACGATAATGGAGTCGTTACTGACGTCGCAGAGCTCGTCGCTAACGACGTACTCTTTCGGGATACAATTGACCTGCGACAAAATAAGGCGGAGAGCTATCAAGAGGGCGTAAATGATGACTCGTGGCATTCATCACTTTTATGAGTGAACTAATTTACATCGTTAATGTCTATTTGTCAGGATTTGTTTTAACCTGGCTCATGCAAGAATCGAAATTTTATAATTATATTTGAGGAAATAATTAAACGAATTTTCGATATTTTATATTTAAAAGAAGAAGAAAAATTGTAAATAATATTTATAATACGACAACTGCTTTGTCACACTTAATGTACATGAATAGATTAAATCTAAAAGTTACAACTTAATCAAAATAATATTTTTAATTTCAAACAATTTACAAGCAATATCAAATAATTTTTTCATTTATCAAATTGATTTTTATTAATTATTAATTGTTCTTTGACAATAAAGGAAGCTTATTGTTACAATCTCATTGTTTTCAGAATCCTGAATGAACATTATTAAAGAATGGTGGACGCACGTTTTATAATAAAAATATATATCGAACAGTAAAAGGTTATCTATTTGTTGGATTTTAAAAATTTAAGTGAAAATCGAAAATTTGTCAATAATAAAATAAGATATTCATTTATATTGATAGATACCAATGCAATTTGTGATTAATTTATGGAATCATACGAATATGTTATTGATGATGTTAATATTAATGTGCAGTGAAAAAGATTTTCTCGGTGTACATGTTAAATGAGGAAATAAAACGTATTTGTTTTTTAGTCAACTACACGAACAGCTCTCAATTATAAAAAAATATTACATATGAATATTATATTGAAATCAGAGTACTTACGTGAAACCTTAAAAATTAACATAATTTTAAACTCTTTACTCTAAATAACCTTATGGGCAAATAAACCATATGTATTTCTTTATTTCAAGTTTTATAATTACTTTTTTTTTAAAATCATTATTTTTCTAGCAAAAATTTCTCAGTCTGCATATTAATAAAAACAAGAACATTATATAATAATCTGGAACACGTTCTGTATGTAATACATACGAATTTTATCTTCGCACAATTTCTGATTTATCGTTACGTAGCAAGATATTTAATATAATTAAAATTTGGTTATCCCGCATTTGAAAGTAAATAAATGTATCCGCGAGCAATATTTTCTTGGCAGAAGCTTGCTCTATTTAATTGAAATGGCGTGCACATATGTACATATATACAGCTTTGTGTACACTGCCATTTCTATGTTGTAACGCGAGCAAAGCGGTAAATTTTTCATTAATCTTGCGAGGATAGAGCGTCGACGGAACATTTAGCGCGCGAAGGAAAGAGAAATTCACTTTGCCATAGAATAAAAACCGTTCAACAATATACCGACTCGTGTGCTACAACACGCCCATACCCCCCCCCCCAACCCCTATAAATTTTCCATTTTTCTAAAATCCTTTCATCTTCTTTGTTCGCGTTAATACGCCCCGAAGAGACATGAAAGAGAGAACCGCAAGGGCAGCCCGCGCGTTTTCGATAAAAGCACCGCGCCGCGCCCGCCCAACAAAAACCACGGAAAACGAGTGGTCCCTCTGTACATTTTATATATACTCTCCCCTTTTTTCCATAAGCAAATATCTATACATATATATACACGCACGTAGCAGCATTATCACTAGCTAGGATATATCCTATCATATCGCGCATGTATACGTATATATATATATATATATATATATCGCCGACATTCACCGGCAACCAACCACCCACCACCCACCACCCGCCACCCGCCACTCACTTTCTATTATCACGCGCGCCGCCGCCGTTGGCGCCGCTCCCGCTGCCGGGCCTCTTGCGCGCGCTGCTGCTCCCGTTGGCATCCGCCGCCGCGGACGAGGCCGACGACGACGACTTCTTCCCGTGCTCGTCCTGCTGCTGCGCCCCGCCTCCGTGATGGCAGTCGCGGCATCTCCAGGGCGCCTTGCTGCGCTTGTCGAGGGCCGGCTCCAGGCAGCCCGGATGATAGCAGCTCGCGCAGCCGTCGCACTTCACCAGGTAGCTCTGGGACTCGCGCTCGAGCCGGCAGCCCGCGCAGGTCGCCGAGCAGTCGTCGCACGACCAGGTGGCGCCGCGCTCGACCAGTACGGCGAGCTCGGCCGGGGCGCAGGAGTTGTGAAGGGCCGCGCCGCACACGCTGCAGCGGCTCAGCTTCTCCGTCGCGGCGGCCGCGTGGCCCGCGCCCGGGGCGTTGCCGCCGCCGCCGCCGCGCTTGTTGCCCCCGGCGCCGGCGCCGCCGCTGCCGCCGCTGCTGCTGTTGTTGTTGCCCCCGGCGGCGGTGGTGCCGAGGCACTCCTTGCAGATGGGCAGGGGTGCCGGTAGCTGTAACATACGAGGCCGAAGGTGATGCGATTAATTTTTTGTTCTTATTAATTTTTTTTCTTTCTTTCTTTTAGGTGGGAAATTCAAGGGGGAACTCGTTTTTCAAGAAGGAGGCGTGCTTTTCGATTTGGAAAAGCGTCCCATCCACACCTTTGTGTATTAAACGTTAAATTATCGTAAAGTGTAGTCAATCCTTATATTATAATTTTTATGGTTGGGAAAATTTGAAAAACCGTTCTCGTGCACGCATCGTCTGACAAATCTGCCTGCAATGCTCACAGTAACGTGGAACGGGCGCAAAACTTAAAAGCGCATTATTAGATAAAGAGAAGTTTTACTCCAGTCGGTATAAGAGAGCAATGTATTCCGCTTAAAAATGCTTTACGTACGTGTTCACGCTGAACGATAACTATTTTTTTTTTTAGTCCAGGCAAGCATTTAAATAAAATAAATAATTAAAAGCATGTAATTTCGAATGATTACCGCGTAAATAATTGCTATAATTGGGAAAAATTTTAAACCAATTTTGAATCTTAATATCCCCCCCCCCGCACCCTTAAATTTTCAAAAGAAGAGACCCTGGAACTTTCATCGAAACACATTTACTATAATAAACTTGCTAATCGATTAACTTCATTCGCATTTTGTGCAATGTAGATGTCGTCATAGACAATCGACACAGCGAAGGCTAATTTTTTTTTTTTTTAATAGAAGTATAAATTGAAGCTTACCAGTCGGGGATCGATCAGCATATTTATGAAACGTGTCATTTCGATATTTACAAGATCTTCTGATTAAAAAAAAAAAAAATAAAAAAAATTTTTAAAAAATGTATCGAATCGAAAACTAATAAGCTCGATACAATAATAGAAAAATACTGTAATTTATCAAACTGTATCAATATATAATAACAACTCTTGCTCGTATCCCGCCGTCGTTGCGAACGCCGCCAGCGTAAGGTTTGCACTGACGTGAAGTTATTTTTTTTTTTTCCTTTTCATGGAAAAAAGTAAAAAATTCGTATTACAGTAGAAGGCGTTCGCGCGTGAGCCAACTCTCACAAAGCTTATCGATAAGTTAATACCTTATACGTGACGTAGAATTCTTTACTATTGCTGCTACTAGTTCTTGGGCAGGAGAGAGAGAGAGAGAGGGGGGGGAGCAGCACGGTATATGCACAGCAATAATACACGGCAAAGAGCACGAATGAATTTTAAAACGACTATTGACATGAGAACGCTGGTGGAGTTATATATATATATATATATATATATATATACACACAAAACTAATAAGTCAGTAAAGCTGATGATGTATTATATGCGATTAAAAGAATGATAATGACTAGATATAAAATATATGCTCGTTACATTTTCGTGTCTGGTAATTCATAATAATAAAAAAAAAAGAAGAAGAAGAAGAAAGAAAGAAAGAAAGGAAGGAAAAAAATAGGAATGTTTGCCAGAGAGAAAATTTTAATATATGCCTAGATGCTTAAAAGGTAACAATGAATAGATAAACGAGCATTACACACGCGGGCTTTTCAGTCCAAAACAATACGTTAAAACTCTTATATACAGTCATTGGGCTTTATAACGATTTTCTTCTCCATTAAAAATTTTTCCGTATTTGCGACAGAGAATAAAGAGAAAATTGTTTTGCATACGCGACGTTTACGTGGGCGAGAGCCGCGCTGCGACAAATCGAGGGATATATATATACATCGAGAGTAAAGTAAGCCGGCCGTGGCGCAAGTTGGTAAGAACTTCCCTCGTATCGGTTCGAGCTTTAATTACTGTATTCTGCACGGTGCGCCTTACCTCTCTTACCCCCCCCCCGCGCTCGCCAACCCATTATCGATCCATATCACCCTTTGAACAGAAGGGAAAAAAACGCATCGGCCATCGCCGACCAACCTAACTTCCTGTTGTTTAAAATCGATTTTTACACTGGAAAAAAAAATTTCCGATATCAAGTAAATATTAACTTATTTTGTACCAAGTAAATCGTTTTTTTAAATTAAGAAAATATTCACTAGATTTAAGAGTACGTGGTTTGATTCAAGTGAATTCTTCTTGCATTAAGTAAATACTTCCTGGATTTAAGAAGATGCTTTTCCCATTTAAGCAAATAATTTGCTTGGTATAAAGCAAGAAAATATTTACTTGATAACAGATTTTTTTTTCTCAGTGTATAAGTCTAGCTTGAACTTTTTGAGTCATACATATATTTAACTCGATTTAATTGGCGATAAATGTGTGTGTGTGTGTGTGTGTGTGTGTGTGTGTGTGTGTGTGTGTGTGTGTGTGTGTGCGCGCGCGCGCGCGTGCGTGCGTGTGTGTGTGGTGTGTGTGTGTGTGTGTTTATTAACTTATATAATTAAGTAACTTTTAAAGTCTATAGTACAGAGATACAATAAAAACAGCTTTAAAAACGATTCTAACAATATAATAATATCATTCGAATATTATACACCAATTAATCCATCACAGGCACTTAATTCAATCGACAGATCCAACCTACGGGTCAACATCGCTCCAAGTAATCGCAATAATCAAACCTCGACATAAAGAGTGAGAGAGAGAGAGAGAGAGAGAAAAAACTGCGACTGCACGGCACGTCCGAGACTTTTGTACGCCAATAGCCCGGGCGCTTGGCTCGAAGTGTTTTCGCGTTGGCGCGAGGCAACGAATCAAGCCCCGCGCTCTGAAACGTACAAATTCTTATCGTTTCATTCGCGTTGCCGAGCGATCGGAAGGGCATTGATATTTACGGCCCGTGGCGTCGCGTCCTTTCCAAATCTGTTCCGAGTACGTTTCGTCCCTCGCGCGGATTCGGGCAGGCACCACTTGTATTCGACGCGCGACCGTGTCAACGAACGGCGAATGGCGAGGGATCTTACGCAAGTAAGGGGGGGGGGGGAGGGGGGGTTAAGAAAATATCCAAAAGTTGTCAAACTCCGTTCCAAGCGCGCTTCCTAAAAAAACATTTTCGCTTATTCATTGAGCGAACTTCGTCCCGCTCGCGAAACGAGCGATTATATGCGCGCGCGCGCAGATACTTATTCAACGCGGAAGGGAATCGGAACTTTTCAGGGAGGCCAAAGGACAACTTTAAATAAGTATATAGTTATTAAAATGCCATTCGACTTTAGAAGCTATAACCCTCCGACGCGCTCCCCTCTACAAAACGACGCGCAGCCCCACCCGTCGGTCGGTCGGTCGGTCGTCGTCGTCGTGGTCCTCGCCCCAGCCGCCCCGCGCGTCAAGGAGGGAAGGAAAGAGGGAGAAGGGAATACTTTAAGTAAAAGAAGTCCCTGGCGCGCAAATATATATATATATATATATATATATATATATATACAAGCTCTGACTCTTTCCTGGATGCGCACGCACGCACGCACGATATATATATAATTATCCGCGTCTCAGATCAGCGAATGAGAGGGAGAAAGAAACGAGCCGGCGGCACACACACACACACACGCACAAATGTAACCGCGGGCGATAAGCCATCGTGCCATCAGTGCGCTCTATACTTCTCCCTCTGTCCTCGCGCCGCGCCGCGCCCGCGCGCGCGAGAACAGGGACCCATAGGGGTGCATCTTATTATTATATACCGCGCGGCTATCTACATAGCAGCAGCGGCAACGGCAGAGCCAAAAACGGCGCGACTCGGCGATCGGCGTTGCTGCGCATTCGTACATAGCCTTCTATATATATATATATATATATATATATATATATATATATATATATAGTGCAGCGTTGCCGCGGGCCCTTTTTTCCCGTGCTTTTGTGCGAGAAACTTTTGGTATAATTGGTTCGTTATCGGTGTCCTTTGTGTATAAAGCCCGATGCGGATTATAGGAGAGAAAGCGAGAGAGAGAGAGAGAGAGAGAGAGAGAGAGAGAGAGAGAGAGAGAGTGAGTGAGACCAATTTATATTTATCGAGACCGCGCGCGAGCGCGCGCACACACTGGGGCGGATTCTCTTTCGTCTTTGGAAAGGAATAATAAAATATATATAGCGAGAGAGAGATAGAGAGAGAGAAAGAGAGAAATGTGAAACGTGGGGTGAACATTTTGCTCTTTTTAGTTCGATTGTCGAGGGAATGCGAGGAGCGGCAGAGAGGGCGCGGGGGGGGGGGGTGGTAAAGTCGGAGGCGCGCGTCACAACCAGTGTAATGCGAGAGACACCAAATTGCGGCATTTGTTCGAGGGCTCGCTTTGGGGGCAGCGGTACATTTTTAGCTTTGCGTTTACCCGATAATCTTGTGCCCCGGCGAAAAGAACAAAAAAGACCGTGAGCTGTGTTTATGGCCCCTGCTGCCCCTCCTGCCCCCCCCCCCACCACCGCCACGCCGCTCAATTGAATAACTAACAACGCTTCCGTTTCGCAACGAAGAATCATCGCGCGATGCTGGCGATTAAGGGATGGGCGAGGGGGGGGAGAGGAGGGTCGAAAAGTAGCAGAACTCGATGACGATGTAGGACGTGTATAGCGCCAAGTTCCACGCACACAAATCCAGGTTTATTTAAAACGAACGTGAATTCGTTCGTGTCCCAACGGCGATCTCTTTCTTCTTTCAATCGTTTCTTTTAAAATCGTAATATCTCGTACGCGTCGAGTTCAAGTTCACGCTCGGTCCTTTCCGAGTTCCTGATGGTTGTCTGTGTGTGCCTGTGTGCGTCTGTGCGCGCGCGCGCGCGAAAAGCATAAAATCGAACACACCTGGCGTTAATAAGCGTGGACAGTTACTTAAGGATGAATTGTGAAAAATGCTGTGCGCCACGCAACCGTGCCGATGCTATAAATCCGAGGCCAGTGTTTTTATTATTATTTTGACGTAAACGAAGCGCCGAATTAACGTAAAATTTCGTGAGTGATTTGCCCAAGACTCTCGTGCTTTCCCGCGTGGGTACGCAAGTTACGCGAGCGTAATTAAAAATTTTATTCTTTCAAATGATTTATCATCGATTTGAACGGCGTGTGAGCTATTTTAAAAATAATATCCGACGTGAGGTTTGGAGTTTATCGGAGGCGCATTCGAGCGTTTAAAATGGCCGTGATTTTTGCCAGTTTTAGCTGGCATATAAAAGGAAAACCAAACTAATGAGCAGCTATACGGAGTTGTCAACGGAACGTGTAATGTTTCAACAAAAAAAAGAGCAGTCTCAAATTTGGAAAATTTTACATGATAAACGATATTTCAAACGTTAAACATGTTTTTTTTTCTTGAAATTACATGTATTTTAAATCATTGTACATGTTTATTTTCTTCTTCAAGATAATTTTTCTTATTATAATTCATGCACAACTGACCTTACAGCCTCTTTCATATCTTAAATGGAGAGCGATGTTTTCTAGAAATTACTGTACTTTTTAGGAATAAGGAGGCACGCTTGAATTGTTCAAAAAAAAAATTTATGATACATAAACTAATTTTTTAATACAATTTTGATTAGAAATTAGTACAGCAAATTACTAATTAAATTTAAAAAAGTTCCTCATAATTCAAGTATGTCTCGGTATTAGTAGAAAGTCAAGTAAACTATAGTGAAAGATTTTTCTCAATATATATCTATAAAATATCTTCAATAACTTTAAAATGCGTCCGAATACGCTAATTTTTATGTTGATCTATCACGCGCAAGTCGAGAAAAAAATTTGTCACGAGATTAACTTGATGTTTTTATTAATAGCCTAACACTTTGAATCAAGTCTAATTCTCGGTCTGCTTGATTTTTGCATCTATTTTCAGGTGAACGTGTGGATTATTTTTAACGTGAAATTACAAAATATGCTTACGCTGAAAGGGCAAGTATGTTAGTTATCGTTGGGTCTGTTCGAAATTGTGTTATATTTCGCCATAGAAACGACGTGCATATATCGAACAGATAGAGAGAGAGAGAAAGAGAGTGAGAGAGAATAATGCGTGTATTATAAACGAAACCTCGTACATTTACGTATATATTGCACGGATGACGAAAAGCATCGGAAAAGAGGAGAGCAAGAACAAGCGAAGGGAAGGGGTGAGGGGGACGAGTTTGTCTTCGTTTAATTAAACCCGGAATCGGGAGGCCCGCGCTTCCGTTGCGGGGATCTGCCACCCCGTCGCCCCTCGCCCCGGTCTAATTATAAAATTAGCATAGCATTACGCCGTAAAGCGCGCTCGGGCTCTTGGACAAGGGGGAATTTGGGGAAGGCGAGTGCGACGAGTGAGGTAATGAAGCTCTATATATATATATATATATATATATATATATATATATATATATATATATTCGCCGTCTCACACGCGTAGAAAAAAAAAGAGAAATGGCAACAAGTACACGGTCAGTCGGCATAAAAATTGAAGACTGATGGAAAGTGCCGCGATGGATAAATTGAGAGGAGAACGGAGAATGAAAAAAAGACATATGTAAAAAAAAAATAAATAAATAATTATTTGCAATTCCATTACGACAATTTCCATACCGTCGGAATATTAAAAGAACCAAGTAAAATGAATAAAACGAGCAATTGTCGCTCTCTTTCGTGTTTCGTCTTCCCCCTGCTGCGCCCGTCGTATCGGCTTTTGGAGAAACTTTTGGAGCAACTTTCTAATGCTCGAGCGGCGACGATACACGGCGCGACTTCTGACCTTGACCGCGGCGCCAAGGCTGCGTATATGCAATACAATGGTATACGTTTTGTCCCGGAGGTGTGCATTGAATGACGTTACCAGTTCACCGTTAAAAATGCCGAAGATCATAATCTAGTTCGTGTTTTTTTTTATTTTTTATTTTTTTTTTTATTTTATCGAATTCAATGCCAGGGCAGCAATTATACTTAAAAACATCAATACACCCTTTTAGTTATATCGTAAAAGCCTACGTCTGAGCATCGAAATTCGTCAAACGTATAAAGTGTATATATGCGTATGTTGGATTTGATTAACATGCGGAGGATATGAACAAGTTTTTTTTTAAAATATTATTTATCGTGGAAATGTCAAACGTCTACATTACAATGCAGCAATCGTATACTAGATTATGGACTCAATTAAGACTAACTGAAGATTCGCGCGCGTCTAAATGACTAATTCGATCAAGTCATGGATGAATCATACAGAACTCGTGTTCTAGTTTTAATTTTTATTGCATTAAAAATTTTTTATTTATATATATATATATATATATATATATATATATATATATATATATATATAATAGTATGCCTTTACTGTTAAAAATTGAATCTTGTACTTTTATCAATAAATAATGAGGACGGTCGAGTATTCCCGAGCTACCTGGCTAGTTTATAATACTAATACTAATAATACTAATAATAATCAATTTTTCAATTCACACGTAGTTTAGTCATTTTAGTTCCGTTTTCGAAGATGTCAAAATGTCAAAAACGTTTCACCGTTTTATCGCACTGAAAGATGAATCATAGCAAAGTATATATGACAAAAAAAATTGCTTCTTTCGAGAGTGCAATAAATTGTATTTTATTTACGTACATCGATGGTCCGAATTTCATTATGAAGAAATATTGAAAATGAAAGGGAAAATCTGAAACGTAATATTTTGTCCGCTGCGATTTGATCCAGATGAATTTGACGAAAAATAAATTAAAATTCAAAAATTAAATGCTTCGAAACGTGGGAAAAAAGGTTCTAATTCAGTGCATAATACAACGCTGCCGGTGTGTCCGCGCGCGCGCCCGTGTGTGTGTGTGTGTGTGTGTGCGCGCGCGCGTGTGTATGTTAAATTAAGCACTGTAAGTTTAAAATTCAAAATAAAAAGAGAACCGTTGCACAACTTTCGTGTATATTTACAGCTCGTCTGGGAATCGTATAATGAGTGAACTTTGACGATACAACGTCAAGTGATAATAGTCAAAATAGTGATACAACGACCAAGTGAAACGAGGCTCTTCCAGTAAATTTTTTATTTGTTTTTGAAAGATACTTCGCTACGTTCGATCCTTCATTAGTTCGGCATTCTTCGAATAATAGTGATATATATATATATCACTATTAATATCCATCAAACACATCTGGTCAAACAATATCTGTCCATTCATAATAGAGAGGAAATAATGTTCTGATCAACAGGTTACGTATGCCTCTGCGACGATTTTAAATAATTTCACCGAATTGTTCCAAAGCGTTTTTTTATCTTCACGCGAATAAGATTTATTTTTCAATCCGATCAACAATATCGACTCTCTTGTGTATGTATATAGATGTATACACATACACACCCATAAATTAAAAAACAACGTTGCGATACCGTATTTTCTGGACTCGGAGCTTTTAATGAAAAATTGTAAAGTTTTAGAAAAGAGGGAGAGTGAGAGTGAAAGAGAGAAGGAAAAAAAGTACATAAACGAATCAATTTACGAGCTTGCAAATTATAACGCAATACTGGGAAATGATTTTACGACGAACGAAGGCGCGACTGCTCGTAGCTCGCGTAAACTACGCGGCGAGTTCAAAATGCTCGCCGATTACCGTTTTAATGTTCGATTCGCCGTGTCCGTGACTTGGCAATGTTATATATTTCGTTGAAATGACGAAGTAATTAATCCGACGGGGTCGACGGTACCGATGTCGACGAATCGCGGCCCCGTAAAAAGCCCACTGCGAGCGGTCATCGAATTTCCACGCCTGCCTCCGCGCTGATCGTAAAATGCACTGCACTCGTATAATTCCAATTAGGATTTTTGACGTTTTTTTTTCTTTCTCTCCCCCTCCCAACCCCTTTCTCTCTCTCTCTCTCTCTCTCTCAGAAAGTCGCGCAATCATACGCTTTCTGTGCAATCGAACATTAATGTTCCGTTACTATTAATCTTTATTCGCTAGGTGTAAATTTCGAATGAGATTTGCTGGTTTCAATTGTTTCGTTCTAGTGACTAATCAGGTGGCTCTATAATCGTCGATCGATATTATAATCTAACCTTTTTTTGCCCGATCCCCCCATGGGACTCGGACAAAAACTATATAGGCTACAAATTTTTGTTTTTATATTATAATCAATGATTAATAATACACTGGGTCGAAAAAAAGTAGCCAAAGAAAAAAAACTTGGTTTCATCAGTCTTATCCCCGTGAACACGAACTTTTAGAGGTATTATTTTTTTTTTTTTGGCTTCCTTGGTGCAAAACACAAAAGTAAATAGATTTTGCTTTTCCACGGGAATAAATCCATGTCTCTCTCTCTCTTTTGATTTTCTGAGAGTAAATCTCTCTTATAAGTGCGCAACGTTTCCACGCCCAAGTCGAAAATTGTTTCATTCCAAAACGAAATAAATATAAACCCATTAAAAAACTCGCGTTCCGAAACAATTAAAAATTGCCAACAGTAATATAACGAGAAATAACAAAAATCTATGCGTATTATTACATAATAATCCGGCTATTCGCGCGTTTCCTACGGCCGCGGCATGCCAAAACAAGACTCGATTACTCCGATAAACCGCCGCCGAGGATCGTCGCTCACGATTAATTGAACTTAACAGCTTCATCCGCGTCCCCTAATTTACGTCCCGATTTCTGCACACGCGCGCGTGCACACATGCACACAAGCGCGCGCTTCTCAGACAGAGGGGCGGCACCGAGATCTTCTCACTACTCCACTAGACCCATCCCCCCCTCTCACGAGCCACCAACGAAATTTACCGCGCTTGCGAATAATACGACGCCCGGTATGACGAGAACAATGGGTTCGGCCGTATATGTATATAGGATATCTGCATACGTGCAACCGTGGCCGCGTGCCTCGATCGTGCACGAATATATAATCTCGCGTGCAATATATGTATATATATATATATATATATATATATATATATATATATATATATATATAAAAGCTCGCGCAAAGAGACGTAATATGAGGAGCGCGTGCAGTCGATTCGCATGTGCATTGAGCGTGCGCTTGTGTATAATTATGTATGCGCGCGCGCGCGCGCGTGTGTGCGCGTATGTGCGTGCATGTGCATGCGCACCGGTTCTATGTGTATGCCGTCGGTAAAACAGGTGGTGGGAAGGGCATCGCCGCTGCCACCGCCGTCGACTCCCCCGCCCACACTGCCTTTCCGCGTGCAATCCATCCATCCATCGACTGTGTATATATCTATAAATACGTACATATATATATATATATATATATATATATATATATATATATATACACACATACGCACGTATATCTATGCATGTTATGTATAATCTATATGTAGGAGGCGTCTTCTACGCAGTGACTGCATAGCCAGCCAGAGTCACGCGAAATCGCGAATAATCGAGTACATGTATACATGTATATGCATGTATATGTATATACGTATATATGAACGAGGGAGCCGAGCCTCCCTCCTCCCCCGCTGCCTACCCACCCCCCACATTTATAAACACACTATTGATTCTTCACCTCCTCGGCGCCGAGGGCGAGCAGCCGCTGCTGCTCCCGGCGCAGCTGCCGCCTCCGTCGGCGTAGCCTCCTGCTGGACCTGAGCACCACCGGCGGCGTGCCGCTGCCACCGTCGCCGTCGTCTTCGTCGCCGGCAGGGGCGGACGAAGCGTCCACCACCACCACCTCCTTCTTGGCCGCCTCCTTGGCCGCCCCGTTCCTCTTCTTAGCGCGACTTTCCGCCTTGTCGCCGACGCCTCGGCCGCCGCCGCCGCCGCCGCCGCCGCCGCCCGCGCCCCTGACATTATTGTTGTGATTGTTGGTGTTGTTGTTGTTATTGCCGGCGACCGCAGCCGTCGCGGCGCTCGACGCGCGAAACTGCTTACGATCCGGGCTGATGGTCAGGCGTCGCAGGCACACGCGCAGGCACATGGGCGGCGCGAGCCGGCACGCGACCATGATTTTTTCGCGGCGAGCGCGGCCTTATCGGCATATTCGCCGCCGCGACGACAAAGCGACGACGTCAATCCTTCTTTTCGAACGTTTATTTGCTTATCTTTCTTTTCGTCTTGCGTGTTGTTGTTGTTTTTTTTTTTTTTTTTTTTTATATCGAAGCTTGTGTCCCCGAATTAAAACATCGGTACACCGCCTCTTGTTTTGGCCTACCGCTGTATATTATCGCGAAACAGAATCAACATGTCACTTTTACACATGCATATTTGTATAGATTATGTTATAAGCACGGGGCTCGAAAAAAAAAAAAAAAAAAAAACGCCGGTGACAGACGGCACGACAGAGAGCACACCGGTGAACAAACGGTGAGACAGACAGAGCGACAGAGATGCGATGGAGAAAGAGAGCACGCGGCGCGCGCGCTCGTCGATCGCGTCTCTCGCGTCGGACTGATGCGTGCGCGCGTTGTGTGCGCCGCCGCCGCCGCCGCGCGCGCGATCGCGTCCTCCTCCTCTCTCCCTCCTCCGCCGCCTCCTCCTCCCCCTCCTCCGCCGCCGCCGCCACCGCCACCACCTCGTCGTTGTCGTATAGTCCGACGTTGTAGTCGTCGTAGTCGTCGCGCACCCCTCGCCCGCGCGCGCCGGTGGCGGTGCTCTCGCCCCCCCCCCCGGCCGGACCAACCGCCTCCCGCGCCGCATATCGCGCGTTTGCGCATGGCGGGGAAAAAAATGGTATATATATGTATGTGTCCGTATGCCCATATGAGCATCCGTATATGTATGCGTGTACACGCAGTCGTTCGGCGTCTCCGTCGTCGCCGTCGTCGGCGTCGTCTCCGTCGTCGTACATTACATGTGTATATACGACGACGTCGAGGCAATCCATAGATATATGTGTATATGTAGATTGCACATACGGCGCTCTATACGACAGTATATAATATGCGCCGGGCGTCCTGCGCGCCTGTGTATGCGTGTGTCTGCACGTACTGGCCTACCTTGCGTGTGTGCATCGGAGGATAGAGGGGAGCCCACGTGGCTGTATGTGTGTATATACGGTTGTGCGCGCGTGCATTCTACATAGGCGCATAGGCAGACGAGGGACAGAGAGATAAAGCGAATGAGACAGAGGGAGAGAGAGAGAGAGAGAGAGAGAGCGAGAGAGGGATAACGATATGCAGAAGAGCCGCCTCTGGATGCGCGCGCGCGCGCGAGGGAAATCGGCGCGCATATGAGAGAGACAGACAAAGAAAGAGCGAGGATTAGGGAGGGAGGGATAAAGAGAGAGAGAGAGAGAGAGAGAGGGCGCGTTTCATGAATGGGGGAGGTGGAGGCGCATATCATCGAGGCGCAGGCGCGAGCCATAATACTCGCGCTCTCTGTCTATATAAAGTGTATTATATGCCTTCCGTGCTCGCTCCTCTCTTTCCTGGATCGTCGCCGTCGTCGTCTTCCTCCTCTCCCCATACACGCTGCTCCTTCTCTCCATCTTATATTCGTTCTTCTTTCTCTTCTTCATCTTCTTCTTCTTCTTCTTTTTTTTTTACCCCTCGTCGCTTTTTTTTCGATATCGCCCCCTCGCGCGCACATCGCTCGCGCCGCCCCCCCCCGACTCTCCCCTCCCCCCGCGCGATATGCCTACACATACTTTATATACACCCTTATATTTCGCGTATTTTCGATTGCGCGCGCCGTTATTGATATATCGGCAAATATATACATATTTATATATATATATATATATACACGATACAAAGGGTTTTCTCGCGGCAAACTTGGCAGCATCTCATGTATTAAGGGACGCTTTTAGTGTGGGTCTCGGCGAAAAAGAAAATTTTTTCCCTCGCCCCGAATCTCCTGCTCGCGGACATTATCGGGGCTGGATTCCAATTCCACTCCGTGAGACGAAGAAGGCGCCCGAGCGATAAAGGGGGCTAGGGGGAGGGCGGAGGGGAGAAAAGAGAGAGAGAGAGAGAGAGAGAGAGAGCGAAAGAGACAGACTTTAAGTTTGGGGGAGAGGGGTGGCGCGCGCGTTAAAAGCGCCATATTGCACGAGTCCTGCGACATATGCGTTCTCTCCATCTCGGCATTTTTTACATATTGATTCCTTTAACGAAGACACACCCGGCGCGATTCGTTCCGCAACGAAAATGAACGTCTGCGCAGAGAAGAAATTGACAGCAAAATTTCCTTTCACGCACGTTTCACTCCTGCCGCGTCATCTTACCGATGAATTTTATTTGTCCGTTTGCTTCCGCGCGTCTCCTAGGAACTTTTCAAATTTTCGAGCTTATTATTTAGCGCTCTAAAGCGAATAAGTTAAAGTCGATTTGTTCGAAGTTCATGTTGATTTAGCACCAAAAAAAAAAGTTTACCAATGAATAATCGAAAAATTCTAAGCCAAATAATTGTGGATAATTCGCTTACTCGGTGAGTAAAAGTAAAAAGAAATAAACTAGGTACCCGGTATTAATAACGAACGATTGCTACTGTTGCTATAAGGTCTAAAAAATACAGGTTCTTGTATTTTTTAAACATACCACCTAGTGGCCGAATGCAAACACCGAAATTCGCGACATAAAACAGCAACAAAGAATCATCCAATCGAAGGATCAAGCGGTTTGCGCATATGTTTCCATATTGAAATTAAACAATTATTTACACATAAGTTTACAATGATTCAGTGACAAGTCAAATCAAATCGATATACTAAACAAGTTCTATTGGCACTCGTTTCTGTTTTTTTTTTCTTTTCTACACATCGGAACGTGTTGCAGATTCGGACGGGTGCGCCGATACATATTTACCCGTACGAGGGCGTTGAAAATTCTTTAGCCGAGGCGCAGCCTCTCCCCGCCCAAAGCGAATAAAATTCGTTACGAGCGGCTAAAGCGAGCGGCAACGGGGATTTCACTTCCAGCCAGCCTTAAACCGTCGTCCCGTCTCCCCCGCCATTCGGGTTCTTTTTTTTTTTTTTTTTTTTTTTTTTTTAACCCCGTATATCTCCACACCTCGGCTATGTGTCGCGCGCGCGGTCAGCGTTTTATCTCGGGCGTCGGACTCTCTTATCACGACGCAGTCGGTTCGTCATGCCCGATATATATATATATATATATATATATATATATATATATATAACGTACAATATATACGCGCGGTCCGGCAGGAATTCTCTCTTTTCCTTTGTTCTCCGTTCGTATATAATCCCTTTCTTCCTCTCTTTCTTTCTTTCTTTCTTTTTTATTCTCCGCCATTTTGCTTTATGTATATATATATATACGCCCGCGTACATTGGTCAAGTACGTAGATTTGTTACACGACGCGTATCGCGCTGCGATTTCCCGTCTGGGTGTGGAACCGTTGCGCGATTGCGGGAAATTTCGAGCGTTTTAGCCCCCCCCCCCTTCTTTTCCTCGTCGTTTATCTTCGGAAGGTTACCAGATTATTCTCCAGCGAACTGGTTTACAACGTATGAGATCAGAGCTTTAAAATTTCATGGAAACTAATATCTCGCTCTCTCTCTCTCTCTCTCTCTCTCTCTCTCTGTCTCTCCGTGCGCGCGCGCGCGCGCGCATCGTATAAAATCTTTCGTATTATGAAAACTAATATTTCGAGGTAGAAATCTCATTAAAATATCAATAAGTGAATGCTTCAGGGCGATTTAGGAGAATCAAGCGGTATGTTTAATTATTATGGTGTGAAATTCCATGGAGGTTTACATGGGGGTTCGGATCAACAGAAAGTTGGAATTGGTCTTTAGAACAGGATGTTCGAGTGTAATTAATTCGGCACGCTATAACTCGACTCAAAACTCATTAATAAACAATTATGCACATACGTAATGACATTTACGATCGGCTCGTGGGAAAAAGAAGCTTTGCACTCTTGATGCTTCAAGCCAATTTTTCACTAGTTTTGCTCTACTACGGAGCGTCACTATAGCAGGCGACTCCCTAATTGCAAAATCGAACTAGAGAGAAAAAGAACAGTTTTCTAGGCCTTTTTCCTTCATCGCGCGTGCCGTATAATATCCTCGACATTGGAATACATGTGGCAAACAGCTTACGCGCGATCAATGACTACAGAAATGACTAATCGTGTACGGCGTGAACGACAACGAAAGCCAAAGGCTTGCCTGATCATTTTCATGGTATAGAATGAACTTGACGGTCGACGCAGCGTCAAATTTTGAAGAAGAAGGAGGAAAAAAAATGTGCAAGATAAAAACAATTGTAACGTAGATATATGCGCGCGATAAAGAAAATTCTGTGCACGAGTGTACGAGCTGAAACGATCTCGACGAACGAGACGCACAGAGGTTTTCTTTGTCAGCACGATTAATGGTTTTTCTTTAACGTCCACTTGGCAAAAATTCACATGCGGTGGCTCATTGCCATTAGTATTTACTCGGATCGTTCGAGAGTAGAGACAAATTTTATCCTAAATAAAAATTATAATTGCATTAATTTGCCATGCTCTCTAAATCCTTACCAGTTTTTAATTACTTCAAACTTCGTGAATATTAAAATATATTAAAAACGAAGACGTTTGACTACAATGGCGAATGGGGGATCGGGGCCGGGCGTGACATTGTCACAATAACAGTAAAACGGCGATTACATAATTTATAAAACGTCCCCAAATAATGGAATTCATAATGACTACACGAATATCCTACGGCATTTCCAATTCAAATTCCGAAACGAGCGCTTTAACGCAGAACTCCGATCTACTACTCCGCAATTAACAGAACCGGCGGAACGTAAAAAGAAAAGAAAAAAAAAAAAAACTTTAAAACTCCTCTTTACGGGAAAAAATGTAGTCACGCGCGTCTGCGGCGCAACGCTTACGTATCCGACACCGAGTCTCGCACCGATGATATGACCACGGCCGATTCGAATAACCAGTGATTAAATGGAATGAAATTTAAAAAAAAAACAACAACAACAACAACAACAAACAACTAAAAAACAAAGAACAACAAACAAACCAAAACCCTGAAGAATGCGCGCGATCGTTTGAAAATCGCTGAAAGGAACGACGGGCTAATGCGTACACGGAGCTCAAGGCAACAGGTTGCGCGGGGGGGGGGGGTGAGGTTTAGGGGGAGGGGGAGAAAATAGCGCAAGGGGGTTGGTATACAGTGGTCGCCGTCGTGAGTTCAACAGCGGCACTAGCAGTATATAGAGAAACTAGCGTATAAGGAACTTTGAGATACACGCGCCTCTTGTCCGTCAATCGCACGTGGATTCCACGGGATTATTTACTATCCGTGGCTCTATAACGCTCGTTCGCGTTGGGTGGGGGGGGGGGCGAAGCTTCCTCCCCCTCCCCTCGTCTTCGTGACCCACCCACCAGCCACGGACACTGTGCACGGACATGCGTCTGTATTTTGTTCTTCCAAGCTCCATATTTACACGCGCGTGCAATTTGCGCGTACCGCCGCACCGTTGACGAAAATCGCGATATATATATATATATATATATATATATATATATATATATATATCACACACACACATAGACATAGGCTCGAACGTATTTATTATAGAAGCCGTGGCCGAGGAACAGGGTCAAACTTTTGCGCTACAACTTCCCCCCTCCTCCGGCGTCTCGTCTCCGTTGGAAAACTGGGCGAAAGAAGGTCGGAGGGGAAGTTTCCCTTTGTCTTTATCCGCATCCGCCGTATCACCGTGAGCAAAGTATATGCAGTCATCGATAAGCAATAGCAATCCAGAGGCGATGACTCAGCGTTACCGCGGCTCGTCGCTCGAAGAGTGTTATTAGAGGTGGGGGGGGGGGAAGACAATAACTTATGATCATTAGAAATAACACCGTTGTAAGTTTCGTCTTCTGCAAAAAAAATATGAAGAATTGATCTAATTCGAATTGGTTCTTAAAATGAAGACCTAGACATTACTCAACTCTCGCTCTCTCGCCCCCTCCCTCTTAATTACACTATTCATAAGATCGCCCAATTCGCTGACCGTGCCACGATAAATATTCATGATTCTAATATCGCTTAATCTATGTTGTAACATCCTTAATCGTAAGCAAGATCGTAGATAACTTTTCAATCAGCTCGAAAATGAGAGAAAAAAAAAGCAACAGTGTTGCTCGTAGCTAGAGGAGGAAGATAGATTGTATCGGTAAATGATACTGCGACGGATAAAAGAGGTACGATCATACTGTCAGTCGTTTCAAACGGTTTTCATCTTTGAATAGATTTTATTAAATTTATGTTATTAATATTATCATTCTAGTCGTAAAACTAATACGAAAAAACACGTGAAAAAAAAACCATATTTTTATTCAAAATATTATTGATTGTAGTAAATATCAGCAAGTATTATTGATTTTTTACCGATAATTTATGCCAATAGTACAAACATCCATGTCTCAGCACATTATCAAAAATAAATATTTGGAAGAAATTAAATGAATGCTATATGCATACAGATAATTGCTGAAACTTTTACTTGCATACAATGCTTTGAGGACGCTTTATAGGAAAGATGTATATATATATAATTCCATGCCCCAGTTGATAATTGGTATTCTGCCGAGCGTCGCGAATAATAATCACATTGGAATATGAATAAGCAGTTTTGTATCTTCGTCCCAAGCTCGAGTATTCTTGAATTTTACAACTACGGAGGCAAAATGTAAAATAGCTTTAATGGCTTTGGAAATTTTAATATCAAAGATTAATCGTATTAACGGTCGTGTTACTAGTGTATTTAATTAAAAACGAGTCTATTTTCTCAGCCATTTTCGATCCGGAGCAAATAGATTTAGGATCTCGTGATTTATCAACATGTATTTAATATGAAAGTTTAACGTTTCAAGCTCGCTCAAGGTGTGGCGGATAGCCTCGATGTAAAACAATTAGTGTTTATACTACGACTTTTGTCCCTTTGTCCATGCGGTAGATGGATTTGGATGATGAAGATTTGTATGTGTGAATACTTCCAACATTTTAGGTTGATTTACGGGAACGCAAAGATTCGGCGCATCTTATAGGATTGACAATTATCTACACTATTCCTTGGCTGTGACACAGTCGTCACGGTCGACTGTGGTATGAAATAGCAGTCGACATTAAATAAAAAAAAAAAAAAAAAAATAAAGTTCACGAACGGGAAATGTAATATTCAACGCACGTTTAAGATCGTTTAACTATCCACAATATCTCCCTGATATTTTACGAGCACAAAAAAAGCCATCGGCATTTCACATTTTCAAAACTTCGCGCAACAATTTCTAATTCTTCTTCTCCCCCATTGATACGCAAGAAATTCACGAAGGCGACGAATTAATGACTCGAGGGGGGGGAGGGGCGTGAGAGAGAGAGAGAGAGAGAGAGAGAGAGAGAGAGAGAGAGCCCCTCACGTGCCATTAGCCTCCTCGTTTGCACGCAGGACCAGTGCCATGCGCAGGAGGACGAAAGAGAGGGGGTGAGCGGGATATACGATGAAAAACATCTAACGAGGAGCGAGAAATGAAGCCGTTATGGCTCGTCCATCGCCCACGCGTACGCGCAGCGAAATACCCGCATCACGAACATCGTACGTACCCTGCAGGCTTTTACGTATATATATATATACACACACATACGCGCGCGCAGCTATTGCACACGCATACATTACATGAATATGTATACGCATATATTCATTCGCGTCAAAAGTCCCGGCGTTATATTCAAATCGCTCCGATGTATAACGACGGCAATTTGCCCGCGTGCGAAAATACCTCGCATTGTTAAAACTGATCGGGGGAGAGAGAGTCGGATAGGGTGAGATAAAGCGAGCACGCGCGAGAGGGGGGAGGGGGGAGGTGTGGGGCGCGATATCCGAAAATGTTAACATATATATATATATATATATATATATATATATATATATATACACACACACGCACATATATAATGGACGATCTGTATCATGAAGGGAATGATAAAGCGAGTGGTCGGTCAAGTGTGCGTATGTTAATCGACAGCGCGCGTTATATCGCCTCGATGTAATTAAATCGCGCGCGAAGATATAAGATAAATAACGGAAATCCACGTGTCAAGGGGACGTCCAAAAATTCGTATCGTGTACATCCTGTTGATTTGAATGTTGGCGCGAATTATCGTGCCGCGCAAATTGAAACGGTATCACCGGAACGGTATTTTTTCCATCGACGACACTTCGAAATTAGATTGCCAGGGAAGAAAAATCCACGCATTATAACCGTCAATTTTCATTACGACTACCTCTTACATACACATACACACACACACACACACACACACACACACACACATTTGCCGAGTTACAATGTTTTATATAATTCTATTGCAGGGTATCCTCGTGTAAACTGCGAAATCAATTTGCTCGTGCACTGTGTGCAAAAGCGATTGTTAAAACGAGGATATCCTATTATACGTGGGAAAAATAAAAACTCGCGCGCTCAATTGACTTCCCAGATTCTACTCATAATTATAAATCCAGACAGCACACATTTGCTACCGTCTAAATTTAGCTTAAACTTTTCTTCCATTTCCGACGTCGCGCCTTCTTTGGCACACACCGATCGCACTTGAAAACAAAAAAGAGAGAGAGAGAGAGAAAACAATAATAAATAAATAAATAAACAGAAGCCCGAAAATGGCGAGGCGCTTTTATTTGAGCGGAACTACTGCGCACTGAGCGAATACGCATATCTGCAGCGTATAATATATATATATGGATTTTCCCTCCCATACCATAAATCATCATCTCGTTCGGGGTGGAAGACGAGAGGAGCGAGAGTTTAAAAGCGTATAAGACCCACTCTATGCCTATATCATATACGTGGAATCGAAAACTGCATTGTAAATCCTTACCCTCAAATCGTGAGAATAGCAATGTCCCTATTATAAACAGGGATTCCAGTACTACTTAACAGAATTACGTAACGGACTGGGATTATGGTTTTGTGCCTACATTGTCGGGAGCTCGACAAACGGATCGAGACCGTCGACAATCGAATTATCCGTTCATTGGGTCCTTCCACCTCAGCGGCGAGCGCAGAATTCGCTTTATATATACTGGATTTACAAGGCGCAGGGATCGCTGATTAAGTGCTCCAATATTTCCCGGGCAAATATAAATATCTCCATTAATTCTTCAAATATTACTGCTCGCTACGTGCAAGCTCGGCAACGACATCTGGTGGCTTGGAAGACGCGAAAATCTGATGATGAATGATTGCATTGAATCGCATGGGAAATTAAAGTGAGCATTTGAAAATAAATTCAACGACATGTGAATTTTCATTAGTCGCGATTCGATACTTGTGTAGTAAATTTTCCTGATTTACGTAAGTAAAAAAACAACACGTAAAGCAATTCCCTTGCGTATAACATTATGCTGTTGTGGCTTTAATAGGTTAATTCTCGATTGTTTAATCAAATTATTTTGTTTTATATATAATAATGGAGGGCAATTTCAGAAAAGTACGCTCTTACGCCAGCCGCGTGCGCATCCCCGCCAACCGGACGCTAGCAACTTCGCGTTAACGCTGAATCAAGCACAACGTAACGTGATGACTTAGTCAAGATTTTTATCGATGAATTGAATTTCCATGATTACTTCAAAAACATCGTTAATGAGTGCGAAATTTTCGTGGTTGTTGAATCAATTTTGCATTATTTAACACAAGGCCGAAGAAATGCTTTCGACGTCTGGCGCGCGCGGGCCGTAACTACTGATCAACTACTGATTTTTCTACTAATTTAATCATTCGAATTGGTGACTAAGTTTTCGCTGTATTCTTCGACGTTGTAACCACACTTAGTATAAAAATTAGACTAAACCCAAATGTTCACTCGTATAATAAGATATAATGTACACTTTACGAGTGCTGATAAATGTTTTCTACATTTCTTGCGAGACTAACGTGAAATCTAGATTCATGCCAATGAAACAAAAATTAAACCCACTCCCATGGGATGATTTTAGGGGATGTTGGTCGTAGCAATGCTGGAACGGTAGATTTGGAATTTTTTACGAGCGTAATTTATAATCCCTGCTTAAAGCGCCAATAAATTCGCGATGCATTAAGTACATGGTTAATTATCAACGATTCGCCCCAGAAATTCGTTGACTTTTACCAACCATAAATGATAAAAATCGCACCGTCTACACGATTATCATCAATTTTTCGGCCTGTGCGAGGGAAAAATTTCCTTATCCACGTACTTTCAAATTAATAAATAAATAAAATCAATCGGAAATCTTCCTGATTTCGTTTTTAACGCCCCGGCATGGAACTTCTCGACTCTACCCCATCGCGATCCTCGGCAGTCGGTATCGAAAAATCTCGCCCTCGTAAAATATACCGCCCGACACGCGCGCGGCCCCCCGCCGGCCGTCGTCGTCGTCGTCGCCGCCGCGCGTGCGCGCATTTAATTCGCAAACACCGAGCATCATCCCTTGTCGGGGAAGTGGCTGCAGTAGTAGTATAGACAGCGCTCTCCTCCCCCCCACCCCGCCCCCGCCGCCCTTCGTAATTCCCGCCGCTTGATAATGTATACGACGCTTGTGGATCTCTCCCCTATTCCGCCGCCCCACCCCCACCCCCCCACCCTTCCTCTCACTGGCTTCGCTCGTCTGCTGCTCGCGCGGATGGCTGGCTGGCTGGCTGGCTGGCTCTTAGCTATATGTGTGTGTGTGTGTGTGTGTGTGTATGTGTGTGTGTTCGCGTGCCCGTGTAAAGCTATATGTAGTCTGCTTTACACGTATATACTTCATCAGACTCTGGCAGCAGGTCTATACGTGCGCGCGAATATATTTATATGTACACGTGTATATATAACTATATATAGACGAGCGAAGCGACCGACCGACCGTCCGTCCGGCTATATCGATTTCGCGAGAAAAGGGCCGAGGGAGAGGTGGGAGACGCAGAGCGGTGCGCCTCGGGCGCCCATTTTTTTTTTTTTTTTTTTTTTTTTACCGAACGAAATCGGAAAATAGAGGGGGAGGGGAGATTGGGAGGGCGCGGCGCGATCCTGCACACAGAGCCGCGTCCAGAGAAATTTTCACCGCGCCCCAAAGCCAACGGGTGTGCGCAGAGCGCGTCGTTCATTGTCTGGTTCATCGGGGGAAGGAGGGGGTGAGGGGTGCGCGCGACTTCGACAGGGTCAAACGATCGAGGGGATTGCGTTCGGTCCGTCGGCCTCTCTCATCCACGCTATCGCGGCGAGTCCTTTCACCGCGGCGACGAGAGTTCAACGGGCACGGGGATGACGAGAGACAGAGAGAGAGAGAGAGAGGGAGAGAGAAGTATGGTAGAAAGAAACCGGGAAGGAGGAGGGAGGGCGATGTACTCTTCGCGGAAAGAGCGCAAAGTATTTTATCATAGAATCGAAGTTCGAACGGGGGAGGGGGAGTTGGCGAAGGAGGCAACGCGACGCCTCGTAGTCTCCGCCGCGGTGGCGGTGCTCCAGCTGCCTAATTAAGCGCGAGAGCGGCGCGGAGAGGCTCAATTAAATTAAGCCCCGATCCTCCCGCCCGTCCGCCCCGCGGAACGGCCCGCGCGCGCCACGAGGGGTTAAAAAAAAGGAGTGAGGCCGGCAGAAAGAGAATGAAAAAATGGGGCAAAAACCGAAGGGAGACGCGGTGAGAACCGTGAGAAAGTGGAATAAGAGACGGGGTGAACGGGTCGGTGGGAAGTGAAGGGCGGAGGGGGGGGGGTAGGGAAAACCGCTCCGTTCCAGACTGCGGAGCAGCGGCGTCGGCAGAGTTCGAGCATTAAAGTCGACGTTATTATACTTTTAGCGCGAATCTCTTCATTATCCCCATCCCGACGAGTGGAGGCCGAGAGGGGTCGTCGTCTTCGTCTTCATCGTCGTCGTCGTCGACGGCGTCGTAGTCGTTTGCATTCGTTAATGGCCCCGAAGCGATTACCGAGATTTTCCAGGCAGGGAAAAAGGGAAGGTCTCGGATTCGCTCGCTCGTACCAGTCGTTATTAGTGATATTAATGCTTATATACATATAATCGCGTTATATAATTAGGATCTGTCTATAAAACAGAACCGTTCGCTTTAAAATTCAAGGAAATTATGGATTATGTCATCCGCGTCCAAGACGTATAACTATATATATATATATATATATATATATATATATATATATATATATGCGCGCGCGCGCGCGCGCGTGTGTGTCTGTAATGTCTATTAATCAACCTTACCCAGTAGATATTCATTGCTTTTAAACTGAGCAAAAGCAATGTCATTTATATATACAACTAATAATTAACCCTCTTATCATTCGCTAAATGTACTTACTTAACCGACATATCGGTTCGTTAGCAAACGTATTTAGCGCTAATTTAACCACCCTTTCTATATCTATACCTATATCTCCGAAGAGCCAATGAAGATCCCCCAGAGCTTGCGCGCGTCATGTCGGCGCGGAATTCGCCGCCATTTCTGAAAATAGAAGCGGGCTGCCGAAAACAAAGGCGTCCTCGAACTACCAGGAGTGGATGCAAAGAGAGGCAGAATGAAAAAGAGAGAGATAAAAGAGAAAGCTACATCGCTCATCCCCCGCATAGATATATATATATAGGAGATAAAGAGAGTGACGGAGAATTCAATGAGCACTCGCGCCGCGATTCGATCACCTGACTCTCTCTATTTCCTCCCTCCTCTCGCTCACACTTCCTCCCCTTACCTCTCTTCTGCCTTCGGCGCTCGCACATGCAGAGCTTTACAATAACTCCCGCGGGCGGGCGCGCGCAAGCTGCACGCACGCGTGCGCGTGCCCTGATACGCGGGCGAAATCCAACTCTCCACCTCTCTGTCTCTCTCACTCCCACTCTCACCCTCTCTCTCTCTCTCTCTCTCTCTCTCTCTCTCTCTCTCTCTCCCTCTCTCTCTGTCTCTATTTCTATCTCTGTCGGACGGGCGACGGTCCGCGGGGGTGGAACGTAGGGAGGGAGGGAGGGAGGGAGGGCGGGCGGATGTGGGGGTGGAGTAGCACACCGCGGAGGATCAATAAGAGAGACGGAAGAGTCAACGTATGCCCGCCGCGTTCTGCTACCAACCCCCCCCCTCCCGCCCGCCGATGCCCTACGGCCGTTTTATGTATATTCGCAGCGGGGCCGCGACGCGGCGCTGTGACGCCGCGATGGCGTTGTCGACGGCTAAACGCGCCCGCCACCAGCGCTACACTCTGCCCCCGACCCCTCCGGCGGTAGCGCCGTGCTACTCCCCGACTTCCGCTCGTCGTCCCTCTGTACCGGGGGTGAATGCGCGCGCGTGTATACCCACATACAGAAACAAGCACGCACGCACGCAGGCACGCACACCCACCTACATATACAGTCGGATGTATCTGACGTGTACAACAACTACACCTATCATCCCTGCGCCTCCCTACCCGCTCACTCTGTGTCTCTTCTTCGCCGCCTCTCGGTGGCTATCCCCTCCCCTCACCTCCCCCGCCGCGCCGCCGGGACAGCTATATTATGTAAGGTTAAGTGGCGCTCGGCGGCGGGAGAGAGGTTCGCGCGCGCGAGCTCGCTTTGTTACCCAGACTGATTGATGACTTTATTCGATTGTATCCCCGGCCTCGTGATTCCATCTAGCGTCTGCTAAGTACATGTATGTATAAATATATATATATATATATATATATATATATATATATATATCTATATCTATATCTATATATACGTAAAGTGGCGGTAGACGAGGGTTCGGTGCGGTCCGGTAGCGGATTACTGCGCGCTTTGTCGCGGAAATTAGTTCATCGGATTTTGAGGCGCAATTCCAGAGAGAGGGTGCGCGCGGACCCGGACGCGAAGCTCTCGCGCAACGGGAGGGCGACGGTTGACGATGGCTGGACATTTTGGCTGGGGCGGGGTGGGGGGGGGGACGTACACGTATTCGATTCGGCTATTGGCACCAAAAAAGGATGGACTCGATTTTATAAATTAATTGAATCGTTGCGATTATACCGGCAAAATTGGCGAGCTGATAAGCGACTTATTAAATCGATGACTTTAACGTGTCAAGTGGATTGGCAAATATAGGTTGCCTCTCAGTCACGGTTATCTAGATACGCAAAACTACAGATTTAATTTGTATCAAAGATAACAATAAGAAATAAAAACAAAGAAGAAAATACTTATATTAATATGTTATGAATAGCACTAACGAAGTAATTGGTAAATAAATACGAAAAACAAAAGAATCAATGATCCAAATAATTTATATTCAATTTTTAATGAATATGACTGATATCGTAGTAAACAATTTATTGGATTTATATGTGTTAATGACGATCTTTTATGCTTCTGTTCATGAAACGTAGCTGAGCTGGGAAAAAACAATGTTCTAAGTAGTACTATTAGGACTGCTGTCGCTTTACGAATGGCGCGAAGACTGAGACGCCATCTATCAGCAGTGTATGTAAATCAAATAATGACTATTTTATTAGTTTCATTGAGTGATTAAAATTTATATTTGTATGTTAATAAAAGCAGTAGTACAGTAACTATCTTTTTTACCAACTTGACATAATCATTTTTAATATAATCAAATGTTTCGATGCAGCTATTAATTTCCGCCTAGCCAATAAATTATGGCTATCGATCATCAACCAATGTTACATGTTCAATGCATTTAAAATTAAAACTTTTACTTATATCACCCGATACGCGGCGGCTAGGCTATACCATTATAATTTAATGTATTTACAAAAAAAAAAACAGATTGTAAAACCAATAAATATACTTACTAGCTTGTAACTTTTTATTTGGCGCAAATTTAATGCTATAAAAAATTTAATGCTATATGTGTTAAAGAATAAATTATTGCTGAATTTCATCAACAATGGTAGCACATTTACAGTTTAGCCAATTTTTTTTTTTTTTTTTTTTGGCTGCAGTTACGTTTTCATTATTTCTCATTAATGGCGTACGTAATCCGTTGCCACGCAACTTGGCGGTATCGTGCCAAGCATCGGTGACGTGGCGACATCTTTTCGCGAGCAGTAAAAACGTGGATATAAAACTTGTAAAACGTCCATTATGTACGTAGTGAGAGGTTGGCGGGAAATGGGCGAGGGATTTGGACCGAACTCAGCGTAGTGATTCTAATCGCCCTCAACAAGAGCACTCTAAAATTTCAATATTTAACCCTCTCGCATTCTGTCAACATGTACGTTCTCATTAAAAAAAGAATAATAATAAGACACTTATCTATCGGATATATTGCCAAGACAGAAGGTTTGTTTTTTTTTTTTTAATGAAACCCCTAATTTTGACGACTGATTTTATAAAAAAAAAAAAACCTTTTAAGCAGAAATGCATCAATAATCCTATATACACTAATAAACAGTTTTTTAATTATTTACGAATTAAAGATCAACGATTTTATAGACCGATCTACAAATGCCAGTCGTTCGAAGAAAAAATAATAAGAGATCTCGAGAATGGAAGACTCGTCAGGTGATTTAACTCACTAATAAAGGACCAACAAAATTCATTGCCCAAGAAGTCGTTGCAGCTTCTCGTTCGATAATTCAGGTTTTATGATCATCATTTTTGCTTGGTTATGATAACACTAATCGGGAAAAAATTCCCATTCTAATTAATTTTTTTTCTGTTCTGGACTATCTCCATTTTTCCATAATACTTTCATAATTGTCTCCATAGGAATTTCAATATTGACCGTGATATTTGCAGTGACGTGGTTCTAGGATAACATGATGTTCGAAACACAGATTTTTCAACATTGTTATGCCAGTTAGTTTTTTGACCGATAATCATTGGGATTCACTCGTGAAATCCTGGATGAAACGACATTCAATTTTATTTAGATCCGCTATTTTTTCAATTTTTAAGGAGTCATCGGCACAAATAATGCACATCCGAAAATTGCGATGGCTAAAATGTGGATTTAAACGAAAGTCTTTTATTCGGATATTTTTATACATTAGAATTGTTCCCCGCGCGTATTATCAGATAATAAATAATACAGCCGATTACGGAAGAATGTCGGTATGCGTATTATAATAACTGCAGCGGGCAATTCACGAAGTAGATTTATACAAAAGGTAGCGGCAAAAGTACGTATCCGCAGAGGATCCCCACAGAAAATAAATGGGAAATCCCGGTCATCGCAATCAGTCGAAACGGATAAAAAAAATATTGGATTCGGCGGTCCTTTATATATATATATACATATATATGAACGAAAGTCTCCATGAACATCCTCCCCCCAACCCCACCACCTCTCGAAAAATTCGATTTTCCGATATAAAGGGGCTGCTCGAAGTTTCAGTTACCTCTGGTTTTCATCCCGTATATACAATATAGCACGGTGGCTCGATTACTGCCCGTAGTCGCTCTATACGCGCTTGAACCCCATCAGCGGGACGCCATTTTCGACAAGGAATTTCGCAGCTCAACTCGCAGCTTATCGATTGCAAATTGATCGAGGCGGGGCAGGGGAACAAAATAGGCGCAAATACGTGTATTTTATAGTTTCAATTCGATATTTCTCGCGAAATTTTTCAATGCGAAATCTCAATAGACATTCCCGCTGTGCATCGACTTAAAATCGGAGTGGATCGTGTTATCAACAGCCCCCCCCCCCCCGAGTTCTAAACAACAAAATTTATTTTTCGTTAATCTTGAGAAGAAATTTTATTTAATACGCAATTGCTTAAAATTACAAAAAAGAGATCTATATCGTTGACAGTAATGCAAATCTCAAAATCGCAAAATAATCTAAAAAATATATATTGCAGATTTTCGATTAATTCTTCGGTATTTTTAATACTTAAAATTTCGTTCTAAAAACTATTGATTTAGACGAGTGACAAATTTCTACAAACATTTTTCGACCGACGTTTCTGAAATTCGTTACTCGCGAACAATAAACTTTTAACGAAAAAGAATAGAAAATACTTAGGATCAGTCAGAGAATATAAGATAAATTCATTCGGAATTTTCATTTTTACGATTTTGTGAATATATAGAAGTTTGTATCTAAATATCATTCGCAATTGTTTTGTTTTCACAATTTTAAAATTTTATAAGCACGATTAAAAAATAGATTATCCGACTATTCGGTTGATTTTAAACGATTTGTGTTCTAATTTATCGTTCGTTAAAAAAAAAAAAAGTTTGAAGATTAACGTAAACCAATTTGGCTTAAAAATTAACAAGTGTTAATTTACAACACGAAGATCGGGACTGCGATCGGTATACCGGTTTTGAATTGATTACACAATGGAAAGTGCATCAAATAAGATTTAAAGCGCGCCGATACGATCGCGTTTCGTAATGCCATCGAGTAAATTTTGAAATGGCAAATCGGCAAAGGCGACCGTCGAACAATAAAATACGCGTTGTCGCATTGTTTCTTTCCCCCCCCCCTCTTTAAATCCATATACGTCCCATACTACTATATCCTTGCACAATTGCAATGCTTCTTATTGCCTTGTATCTTCTTTTTATCAAAACTCCGTGTGCACGGCTATCGGTCACCGCGGTCTAAACCTCAAATCTCCCGATCTATATTAAACATATATACATACAATACCCGTGAAACTCTACGAGATTCTCTCTCCCTTTCCGTTTTGCCGCTTATAATCGTCGCGCGGACAGTTCTCGGAGATCGGTAGATACACTTGCGGCGACTTGGCTCGGGCGAAAGGACGAGAGAGAGAGAGAGAGAGAGAGAGAGAGAGAAAAGTTGTTATGTAGAAGAGAACCCAAGGTTATAAAAAGCGCTCTCCCAGAACGTTGGCAGGCTGTTGTTTCATATATATATATATGATCGTTTCACTCCCGGTACCGGCCTCGGGTCAGGAATCCCGTTCCCGGTGAAACGAATGTATTACTTTTGCTATCCCTTACATGTATGTATGTATGTATATATATATATATATATATATATATATGTGTGCGTGTATATTTATATATATATTATATAAGTTTGCCCCCGCGCAAAATCTGCTTGCAAATTTTCAAAGAACGACAGATAGAAATCACTGCGCTCTATACGGCCATACGTATACACATGATTCTGATCTTACGTAAACCTGTTGTTCAGATATATATATATATATATATATATATATATATATATATATATATATATATATATATATAGGCGAATGTAGGGATTGCGAAAGCGGTCTCTAATATATATAATTTATATATCTTTATGAATATTAGAAAGCTCTGCAGTTGAAGCGTATCGGCTAACGTGAAATTAATTCAATCACGTTACGATTCGTCTATGCCAGTTCAAGTGATAATTAGACTTGTTCTTGTTCGCATATATTATAGACACGGATAATAGAATAATTTTGAAAAGTCAGGGAAGAAAGGGAAAAATTCGAGAAGATATCGGACTAGACCATATGAAAGAGAAAATTCCTGAATGCTCATTGCATAACGGGCCGATTGGAATATGATTGCGATGACTTTGTGCCGCGTAAATGAAACGAAACTCTAATTAAAGAGGAGAGATAAAATAGTGGAAAATGAATTTTTATTGAAACTCTCTATAATGTAATAACCGTAACTTTAAGCTAACGAATAAGCCAACTTCATTTATGAAGAAATGAATATATTTGTTAGTAGATTTTAAGTTTTAATGTATAGACAGCTCCCATGCAAACCACTTTACAATTGATTTTTTCACGTATTTATATCTTAATCATTCATTTCAGTAATTTCATTTTCTCAAGTAGATAGGGAATTAATTTAAAAATTGAACAGTTAATTTGATAGAGAGGAAAAAATTAAGTAAATTAAAGTAAATATACACTACATTGAAAAACAATTCATATGATCAAATAGCCCAAGTCTTAAGAAAAGATAATAATAAAGTAGAAGAATATATTTTGTATGGTGAATAAAATAGTAGCATTTCTATTTCATACAGTTAATGCATAAGGAAATATTGAAGGTCCATTTGAATGATAATATATATATATATAGATCTATATATGAATTCGTTTATGATATTATGAATGCATTATGTTCAGGTGGTGGAAATTAGTTCTCCAGTGGCATGAATATCTACTCGTTTGCATACACACGCACACACCTCCACCTATTCATTAGCTGAATCTTTTTCTACCTATGAGCTAAGGATATTTATGTAATTATGTTACGTGAAGGAATCTGAAATTCTCCAACAAGTGAACAATTGAACACGAACTTTAAGCGAATGTTCATTTTTAGGGAGTGTATTAGATTACGCAATCTTTTATCGACAACATACATACATACATACATACATAGGGTGTGTGTGTGTGTGTGAATCAAATAGAAACAAGTTTTTTTTCCCTCATCCTTTTGGTCTCTCCGCGATACGAGGGCAACGGCTTATTCGTCCCGATCGCTCCACTCCCGTCCGCGTCGAGCACAATGCGCACAGTCACCGTGTTCCGCGTAAATCCCGATCGGTCGACGTGTACATATATATATATATATATATATATATATATATATATATATATATATATATACACGTGCTTAACTTTAATAAACCGCAATCCCCGCCCCCGCTTCGCCCTGCAGCCATCGAGAATTAGCTGCAAATAACAATCTCAGCCGAAATACCGTGGAGAGAAAGACAGCCAGCCGCAGCAATCGACGTGTTTACAAATATATATATATATATATATATATATATATATATATATATATATATACACCTACATACAAACATGGGGAGGGGGTTGAAGCAACGGTATACCAGCAGCCGTACCGTCAACAATGAATACAACAAGGGGGAGTATATATACATAATAGAAAAAGCAGACGACGAAGCGCCAGACCATAATCGGGGCATATGAAAGTCCAGGAGAATTAACTATATTATATTATATTATATTATATACATATATATCACACGTAAACTCTCGTTGCCGTGCCGAGTCGGACGAGTGTATAGTGCATAAATGGGGTTAAGGTCGCGTCGGCTGAGAAGAGAAAGAGAGAGAGAGAGAGAGAGAGAGAGAGAGAGAGAGAGAGAGAGAGAGAGAGAGAGAGAGCCAGCAGCGACAAGAGGACGAAGGGGGGAAAAGCTGCTGTGCATGGCATTGCTCGTTATACCGTGAATTTGTTTCACGCCCGATGATAATGGTGGGCGCGTTATACAGGTAGTGAGGGAATGAGAGAAAAAATACGTGGGTGCAGGCGGGGGACGAGGTGGGGCGGGTAGGCGAGGAAAGCGTGAGAAAGCAAAGTAAGTAAAAAAGAAGAGGGCAAAAAATTAGCAAAAAGGCGAACGGCAAACTGAGAGGTTGGGAGAAAGGGGAAGAGACAGAGTGAGTGAGTGAGAGATAAGAGAGAGAGAGAGAGAGAGAGAGAGAGAGAGAGAGAGAGAGAGAAGATATGCTCGGCTGGATCCTGTAAATCCTCGATCGATGAAATTACGTAATGGATCGTTAACGTAATACATAATCGCTGCAGAGGGCACGCGAGAGCTCTCGGCATATAAATAAGAAAGTAAGTGAGAGAACACGTAACTTGAAATCTGGTCTACACGTGCTGCGAGAGCAGTCCATCATATCGCATATATACGCGCGCGCGCGCGCGTGTGTGTGTGTGTGTGTGTAAATGCAAACGCAGAAGTGACGAAGCCGATTCGAACACCCCCCACCCCTCCGTACGCGCTGTTAACGCACGTGTAACCTATATTATTTATCTGTCGTTGTGCCGAATGGGGCCCTTTTCTTTACTTCTCCTTTTCTGTTGCCTTTTTGTTCTTCTTTCTCTCTCTTTTTTTTAGCTGGATCTGCCCCCCCCCCCCGCCTACCATCCCCCTTGATGCGCAGCGCACATGTGCCGCCGACGCATCAGCGTATATCGCTGCGTCGAGGGAGCGTATAATATAGAATAGAAAGGGTGTAGGCGAGCCCCATTAAAGTTTGCGCGCGCCAATTTACGGTTGGAGTTCAAGGGCGTGTTTCTGTGCGCGTCAGCCGGAATGAGGTCAGCAGGCAAGCATCTCGTGTATCCAGGGGTGTATTATATATATATATATATATATATATATATATATATATATATATATATGACAAGGACGATTAGGAAGTGACGCGCGCTTATTGCGATTCCTCGTCTTTCCCTTCTTCGCATGGTGGCGAGGGGGGAGCGGTGTGGAGACACCTTTTGTGCCGCACTGAAAGGGCTGTAACGATGATGCGCGCGCAATGGTTGTGCAATTACTATCGACTGAATAACGAGAGTCTTTTTTTTCACATCAGCGGGTATAATTATCTAAAGGTTGTTTTTTAACGAGATTTTGATTCTCCTCTTGCACTTTTTTTTATGTACAGGGAACGTATAATACGAATTTGTATGTAAGGGAGGTTATTTCTTTTTATGAATTTCTCGTTTGAAAGCAGAATACGAAAATTCGTATAAATAGAATCTGATTGTTCTCAAAATAATAATAATAAGAGCCATTGCTGAGCAATCGATAAGTTAAAAATACCGTATAAATCAACTTGTTAATATAACTACGAAAGAGATGATAATTACTTTAATATTCAATAATTTTAAATAAATCGTATCATTGTAGTGCATGTATATTTGTATATGATCTCACCAAAAGTGTTCGTTCAATTGAGATTTTAATCTTCCTTTGACACTGAATTGAGAAAAAAAAAATTACTGACCCACATTTCATACGATTCCTTTCAAATTGAGCCAGCCTCCTTGACAAAATAATAATAATAATAAAAACATCTCCTCAATGAAAAATATAATTCTGTAGAATACAAGGTCGCCGGAAAAAATAAACAATTTTTCGAATTGAAAGAACACGATAGAAATTTTGAAACTAAAATCGTACAAAATTGATAGAACTTTACATAATATAATATTGTTTTTTCATATATTATTCAATTGCAATTTCAGTTTACAAAGTCCATTTCAATATTCCTACATTATTACGAATATAAGTCTGAAGAAACATTGATTTTAGCGACGATTGAACCGACCACTACGATCTATATACAACGACAAGATCGTCTATATACGACGAACTTCAGTCAGTTTTCGAATTGAATAGCAAAATTTTCTAATTGTGATTGAAGTTCGTTACTAAACCGTATGAAATTTATTATTAAAAGGAATGCGTAAGTACTTCAACGTTTGAACATATAAAGTTTTGATCAATTATTTCAGATTAACTGCAACCCAACTATTCCTTTTTCTGCAAATACGAGCCAATATACTATTAACAGAGGAGTTACAACAGCCCATGCATTAGGAACAACTTATTTAATGACTTGTTGATTACGATTTCCGAAAAGTTGTTAGGTTAAGTTTAGGGTTAAATAGTTTCCTACTCGGAAAATGCATTTCATCTAATCGTTGTTGGGCTTATACATAGCACTACTAAGATAAATTGGAGGATAAGAAAAATAAAATCGCTCGACCTAGTAATTCGTACTAATTGATATTCTCAAATTGTCACGCGAAATTAGTGATTAATCAACGAATCAAATAACATGGCTGTAATCCAGGACAAACGTCAGCATCATCATAAGAATTTTGTGAATTGCTTGTAAAGATAAATCATAATGTTCGAAATTTTCGCAGGTTATCCTGGATATCCCATACGTAATTAACAGACCGGAATTAATAAATACTTGGCCCTACACGGTTCCTCTAGCGTTAACCATCAACATTTCTTTTTGATTCAACTATCACAATTTTAAAAAAAATCCCTTCTACATTAATGATTATATGATTAATAACATTTTATCCAATTATTAAATTATCTTATTGTGGCCATATCGTTTTGGTCATACTAACGCAACCTCCTCGGTGGCATTTCCTTCTGTCAATATGACATAGAATTTCATAAGGCCAAGAAGTTTGCATCGTTGAAAAGCAACGGCACGGAACGAAGCACAATTATCGCGATCTGCCCAAAAGTTGGCAAGTTCTATAGCTAAGCTATTAGTTATCTACGTAGATGATTAAAAAAAAAAACTCTTTAGAGAATAATAAAGATAAAACACTAGTAAAATCAATTTCTGAAAAATTCAGCTACACACGGCGTGCTGCGATGGAAACTTCGAACCAATTGCAAACATCAGACTTGTCGAATTTACCACGAGAGACTATTAATACTTCAGTTGCTATTTTTTTTCTTCTAAATATTATTTTTCATCAATTTTTTATTAAGTATAATATGATAATAATATATTAATAATATAAGTAATTATAGTCCGTAAGCTTTTATTTAAGATTCCATTAATAATAATAAAATTATTATTTATATAAATCATTATCATTCGTCGTAACTGGGTAGCTCATAGTAATAATAATAATAAAATTTCTAAAAACTGGTGTATATTTACCCTGCATTCTCAGAGAACGCGGGAAGCTTTATGCGACGAAAATTACGTAAACGCAAGGCGTGCGCACACATAATATACTGACCTTGGGCGCGAGGCTCTCGTTGTGCGCCTGCTGCTCGGCATTGAACTTCTTCGCCAGGTGTATCGGCCGGTCGGCCTGCCTGAACAGCCTGCCGTCCTGCAGCACGACGCCCCGCTCGACGGCCCGCTTCGCCGACAGCTTCAGGGCGGTGCGCAGATCGCCCTCCTGCTCCTCCTCGACGTGATGGCTCTGCCGCACGTACTTCTCGATGTTCTTCAGGCTCGAGCCGTCGCGCTCGCCGAGCTCGCGCACCGCCTTGCCGATCACCTTGATCAGGTCGGTGGCGCGGCTCACCTTCAGCGGCTTCGACTGCAGTCCGCCCGGGTCCTAAGTGGGTGGCGTTCCAGTGACGCGAACGGCGAAAAACAGACGTGAACAGATCAGTTTTTGGGGTCTCCGGGCAAGGGCGCGAGGAAGATTGCCGTTCGAGCGTTTTCGATTTTGATAAAAGTAGGAAGGAATAAAAAAGACTATTTGTCCGACGGAAATTCATTTTTATATCGGTCGATTCTTAACGTACAATGAGCTTCGTGCATATTTACACGTAATTCGGAATTGAAGCATGTGCGTGGATTAATTAATAATGAAAGTAATTACAATGTTATTAATTGCAAGAAAAGGCAATAAAGTCACTGAAGAATTCACATCGTGATATCGTCGCTCAAAGTACGTCATTGCATTGCAATTTGAAAAGGTCGTATTTTCAATTATTCAAAACATTGGGTCTCAAACATATTTATAATGAAGAAAGCGGTATATCGACCAAGAGCTTAATTATTGATGTAAGTTTTAATTTATATAATTTATAAATCAACATATGCTTGTAGATTTAAATGTAAAATACCTTCTGTGTTTTAAAACTTAACGCAGATTTTCAAGTATCTTTTTTCACTTACACGTCGCAATTGAATTTTGTAGTAGCAATTTTTTATCCTCAAATTCTGTAAAATATATTTTTGAACTCGGATCTCTGTTAAAAGCACTGCTTGTCCTTGGAAAAAAGAAAAGCTCTTTGATTTTTTATTCTGAAATAACTCGTTTCGATGTGAAATCTTACTCAGATAAGGTAACCTCCGCCGCGTATATTTAATTACTTTTCCAGAATTTCGTGGTCTTTTTACAATTCCAAAACCTCGATCTCTTTACGGCTAACTTAAAATTTTCGTTACGGTCAAAATCTCCAAATTTTTTGTAAAAATGTATTAAGGAATATACATATTATATATATATATATATATATATATATATATATATATATATATATATATACACTATTTTTTCAGGTCAATATTTAATATTTTGTTTAGAATACATTTTCTTTGTCGATACAAGTTATGGACAATAAAAGAACAATAGCTTTTTCTCTTCTTCATAACGATATAAGCTGTGCGCGCATAAGCGATTAATATGGGCCAGCGCTAAACGTGGCAGTGTCTCGAACTTCGCGCCGAATAAATTGTATTGCTTTTACGGAATTTCATCGGAAATCGGAAAAGGTATTCATTGACAAACAATGATTATGTATAATTAATCAAAGCCCATGATTATTTCCTATAAATTCTAAAAAAAAAAACTCGCGGTTCAACGAGATTAAATAAAATAAATAATCTACTTGAATAAACTGAAAAGCATAGCTCTCGTAAAGCCCGCGTTCATAAAGGAATAGGAGACTGGAAGTAATGTTTGGTCAAAACTAGAATTGTACTATTCCTCGATCACTTTCAGTCATGAAAACAGAAAGAATCCCGATTTTATATGTAACGACAATCGTATAAAATTTTCTTTGTTGCCTCTTCTATTTCTATACATTAATACGATATAAAAAAAAAAATTACATTCAATTTAAAAAGCTTGATCATGTATTAGTAGTAAATATTTGTCGCGCGGGCCTATGAGAGCAAATACAGCTTATCAATACGAAGTTCCATAGATCTGCCACGACGGCGCCGCAAGTAAATTCATACGCGCAGCGAATATAATGGATCAATTGCACCTTTATCGCTCGCCAATGTAAACACACGATAGATTAATGGAGGTACAATTCTCGCTCTCAACTTGACCTTGAACGACGGTATGTCGAATGATTTTTTCATTAGCTCGTAATCGATAAAAAAAAAAAAAATAAAAAAAATTGCACAAAAATTTAACTTGCTATCCTTTCTCCAATCAAGTTTCGGCGAGCAGAGTGTCGAAATCGCCTCATATAAAATAGAGAAGAAAGTGTGCCTTCGTGTACACATATGAAAAAGTATGAAAAAAATAAATAAACGATTAAAAAAAAAAAAAGACTAAGTAGAAGCTCAATACTGCCCTCGTTCGCTCGCGCATATACTACAACACTACGTGCATGTATATATCACCTTGTACGAGGACTGGCCCTTGTTAAAGAGCTTGAGGACATCGCCGCGCTTGACGGCGAGCTGCAGATTCTCGGCGATGACCTCCTCGTGATAGTCGTGCTGCAGCCTGATCGCGTGGGCGATCCTCTCGACGCTCGGCCTCTGCTTCTGGCTCCTGATCTTCCTGATCGCCTCGAGGAACCAGGCGGTCCAGGTCTCGGCGTCGGGCTCCTCCATGGCGCCCTTTGCTTGACTTCTCGCCGTCCTCCTCCTCCTCCTCCTCCTCCTCCTTCTACACCTCCTCCTCTACCTCCTCCTCCAACTCCTCCTCCTCCGCCTCCTCTCCTCCCTCTCGGGCTTAGCACGCCGCCGAGTAGCGGAGGCCCGGCACGGGCCCGCATTCACATCGCTCCTCCAGCTCCTGCCCGACGATGGGGCTGCTGCTGCTGCTGCGACCGCCGCCCGGAATAGCGAGGCGAGCCGATTTGGACCCCAGGTTGACGAAGCCGATTATTGGGATGATGCTCTTATCGTTGCCCGGGCTTGGACGGGACGATGCGACCTTGGGCGGGGACCTGGAGCAAACGAGACATAGTAAGACGTTAGTATGCAGACATGTTAAAAGATTGAATTATTGTATATTGTTACAATTAAAATCAGAAAAAATCGTGAATCTAACAGAGGGTAAGATGTACTGATTTTACCGCAGGTTTTGTGTGCTCGATTTGAGAATAATAGAAATGAAAAAATAAATATTCCCTTTCTTAGCATTAGTATATTGTCTTAATTATATAACGCAATAGAAACAAAAAAACGTTAAAGGGACTGTCGAACAACTCCCGATGATTTGCAACAAAATGACGCATTTTATTCCCGCAAATTTCAAGTCGATCTTTGGCATAGCACAAATTGTAGCTGTATAATTTTTCCCCTCTGGTGGTAGCTGCTACCACTCTCCTGAGTACTTTGCCATCGACGACGCTTCACAATTACTTTTAAAAAAATCGAGAAACATTTTCGTGGTATAATGACCGTCAATTATTACACCGATATCCCCTTAAGCCAGTTTTTTAACGTTCTTTTAATTTAAACAAAAAAAGTGGAAACATTATGTAAAATCCTGTTTATGGAATGGACGTAATGTTTAAATTAGCGAATTTACAGGTTAAGTTAACACGGTAATGCCTGTATATATATATATATGCTCCTATATGTAGAGAAATGCATCTTAATTTAAATTTTAATCTTCATTTTTAAATAATTTCATCATAATAATTTCAATGTAATTTTAGACATTGGAGATATATGTATATATAGACAGTGATGACTAAAAATTACAATAAAAAATTAGCATTGGCCCGAATAAGAAGAATTTATCGATTGGTATCGATCGTAATAATGCCTATAAAGCAGTTACTCAATTTGAAAAATAAATTCATGTTGAAAATATACAAAGCGCATATAGTTGCTTTCGTAAACGTTCGCGCTACTATTATTCAAGAATCCGCAGTAACATTCATGTCCTACGTATACTGAGCGTCCGTGAGAATAACAGAACCTCAACTGAATTGCACGACCTAACTTTATATGAAATTTCAATCAAGATACGTAAATAATATTATACGACTGTGATATTTTTTTTCCCCGCGCTATTTTTACTACTGCACAATTTGATCTCAATCTATATGTTCGCAATCATGCGCGCATATATTTATAAAACCTGTAGTGACCTGAAAGAGAATATAAAAATTCTAAAGATTAAATTGATGTTATAATGACTAAATTAAAAAAAAAAAAAAAAAAATCCTATCCTTTAGATACTGATGGTAAAAATAGTTGTATGGTCAAAGATTTTACTAGCAACGTTACTTTATATTAGATTATTTCCATAAAAAAGAACACGACATTAACGCAGGAAAATTCTGTTACACGCTTGCGGGACATTATATTTCCTGAAAGTTTAGAATATACATTGCACTATGGACAGCGCGGGGGCGGCAAGATGAATACGGGATGTAACTCAATTACATGCCCAAAAACTCACTGGGTACGTAATTACTAAAATTTACTAAACATTCATATACCTCAAAAGGTACTCGGTTTCTCGAAGAAAAGCACCATGAATGAACATTTATAGTTAGCTTCAATGATTAAACCGCTATATATGTACGTAAGGCAAATCCGAAGCTTTTTCACGTATCCCACATGCCAGCAGAATAAAAAAAAAATTAGAGAAAATAATTAATGTTCTTTCTTTTAAGATTTAAAACAATGAATGGGAAAGAGAATATTTGAGAAAAGAAAACGAAAAAGATTCTTATAAAGAAAGACACAGAATAATAAGTGGATTTTATTAAAGAAAAATTAACTTGAAATAAATCTCGGAGAGCAGCGAAGCTGAAATGTAAATAAAAGTAAGCGCTTAAAAATGCAATTGAAAGTGCATGCGCGAATTAGTGGAAGAGTAAGTAAAAAATTATTATAAAAAGCTTGAGCTAAGCGTCACCGTACCAGAATTTAATTTCTAAAATTCTTATTAACAGTTCCAGGATTATCTTATACGGGGGAATTTTCATTAGCTATCTTATAATTTTCGGTGCACATGTAAACTAAGTGCCTCAATTTTTCCAATATTTAACCGACTAAGATAAGATACTGTTGGACGAGGATTTTTTATTTCAATATTCTAATAAATTAACGTTTTATTGTTAATTTCCATGGTTTTTTTTTTTAGAATATGTCTCGGTTGAGCCATATGGCCTCACGTGTTAAACTGTTGGTTTTGCTCGAAAATTGTATTAGGATTGATCGGTTTAAAATATAATTTAATATTTCGATAGAAAAATCTTTCATAATAGGGAAAACTTTTTTGTAAAAGCACAACCATGTATATATATATATCGTTACCACAAGCGACCTTCCGATTAAGTGCCCCGCGTCTAACCAAGCCGATTATAGAATAAGGGGCCGTCAATTACTCTGTAAGAATATTCAAAGAAGAGGAGAAGTTTATAAATTTTCCTGTGATTTCTCATCATAGGAGGACGGGGTAAAAGTACTTACGTAAGATTCTTAAGGAATTTTTTATGGATTAAGTTATTGCTAATTAATAATAAGGTTTCGTAGTTACAGACAGTATTTAATAAGTATTAATACTGTTTAATAATTACCAACCGCTTCGAATACATATTATTTATAAATAATTGACGGAATATTGGAATTCTTCTAATGATTGTCCGTAATAAATTGGATGCATGGTCAAATACGATTTCTTCTCACAATGAATCATCTTTCATAAAGAATCACACGTACGGACAAAATCAGATTAACTAATAATAATGCTATCTGCAATAAATTCTAAAATATACTTATAGCTACAGTTTCGTCGAATTTACTAAAAGGTTGCGTTTCGCGTCTATTAAAATATTTATCGATATAAATCTAGAATCTTACGTAAGGAGGAGAGAGAGGGTCGTTGGCATCTCACAGTTTTCTTACTGTGGGTGAGAGGGTTAAGTGTGTTCAAAAGGGCAGAGTTCGATTGCGTAAGCAATGGGCGGCCCCTGAAACACTTGTGCGCAATGTCTAATGTACTAACCACGACCGTCTGAATTAATTTTGATGAAGGATGCTGCTGCTGCTCCTCGAGCGAGCAACGCGCGTTTCAAAGATCACATAGACAAAACTATATATATATACTGGAAGATTGAGTGAATCTATTGTTATGGGCTGAGTTAATGAACTCGTTCGACTGATTATCAGGCGCTCTCGTCCCCCTCCCAACCCCTTTAGAATGGCAAACATAAAAAAAAAATAAAAAGAAAAAAATAACGGCGACAATGCGATGTACGGTATGCGACACGTCTGATGGCCAGCGATTATACGTGGAAGAGCAGCGGGGGGGGTGTCTGTCCACGTAGCGCGTAGGCGCATAACAACAAGAGAAAAGAAAAGAGAGGAAAGACAGGAGAGAGAGAGAAGAGAGAGAGAGAGAGATGATCTAAAGCAGGATGTACTTTCATAATATCGTCATGATCCGTTTATATACGGGGAATTTTGAATCTCTTTAAAGAACACAATCGCGCAATGACTCAGCGCGAAATTCCTCGACGGGACCTGCGAACGAGGCATATTAATATGTAACCGCGGGATGCGCATTAAGTATAATATTGCCCCGGAGGATTTCTGAGGAGCACATATATGTATGTATGTATGTATGTATATATATATATATATATATATATATATATATATATATATATATATATATATATAATCAAGCGAGTAAAACTCATTGAATATTTTCAGTATTTTTGTTTTAATATTAGTCAACGTTGCTCTGTATTTATGCACCAATTGCAGCGGTGATCAGGGACGGAGACGTGCGACGTATTAATTAAGAACGCGCGCGCGCGCGCGCCCGTGTGTTGCAAAGAGACGTTTTTAAAATGACTTTAACACGCGTCGTGTTTTCGACATTATCTTGAAACAGAAATATGATTTTAAAAAGTTGATGTAAAAAAGGAATTTTCAAATGCCCGCGCACAAGAGGGCAATGTTCGCGAATAGAATATATAATTGAGAAGAGAGAAAAAATGTGATGCATGCATGATTATAATTTAAAAAAAAAAAAAAAACAAATTGAAAAAATATTTTGCAATAGTTTTATGCTTGTATTGTAATACAGATTCCATTTTATATCGATAAAAATTGTAAAATTGAGTTCGAAGGTAATTAATATAATTTAGAAAAACCATATTAGGAAATTAGATTTAACAGTTGAAACGGGAAATTCCAATGTTCATTAAAATATCGATGCCTGTAGCTGTCTTATTAAAAAAAAAAAAAAAAAAATTCACCATAAATATAAGTAATTACGTTTGTTAAAGAACCAGCCAGAATATACATTAGCTTTAAAAAAAAAAACTAATTCATAAGGATCTGTTTTGCGAACCAATACATTTTATAGGCAATCAAACAAAAACAAAAACTTAACAATATGTAAATAATTGAAAAATAAAAGGTTAAAATCATTAAAACTGTATCAATATAGGAGAAAGACAAAACAGTTCAATATTTTGAAACATATTATTTGATAATGAAATTTTTGTGTTTCATCATATTCAATTTTTTCTCCTTCTGAATATTATTGCATTGGCCGATAATACAGAGATGAAGGCAAATATTTTTCTCCGCCCACCCGTTCAAATTCATCCTAACGAACCAAATCCCACTGCATTTCCGATTAGCCGTTAAACATTTCCGAATAGCGCGAAAACTAACTACGATTTACCCACTCTTCAACAGAAATATATTTAAATTCTCCTTGTTGATATGCAGTTGTGGCAATGTGCGCCGGCGAGTTCGAAGACGTTTCCGGTCTATATACGTATGGATACATTGAATAAGCTGCACACTACGCATATAGCTATACAAAAAAAAAAGCCTAAGCACCCTCCAGGAATCTCGCCTGGCATTCTTTGACTGGCCCATTCAACCCCCCACCCCCACAATTCCAAAGTAAGATCATAATAATAACAATAACAATAACAATAATAATAAATAAATAAATAAATAAAAAAGGTAGAAAATAGTCTGCAATCGACACCAATATCCATGTTTAACGAGGTCCCAACGAGCCCCCATTCGTGCACACGTAAATCGCGCGTCTAAGTACTATGTATGTGTATATACTGCGCAAGTATTATATATATATATATATATATATATATATATATATATATATATACCATCGCATTGTTTCGGAGTCGCCGTCGCTACTCCCCTCTGGATGAGAAGAGACAACAAAGCCCCGGCCGCGTCGTCATCGGACGATGAATTGCGCCTGATTAATTAGCCCCACAGCAGTTAGTTTCCTTGCCGCCACCCTCCTATCCCTCTCTCTCTCTCTCTCTCTCTCTCTCTCTCTCTCTCTCTCTCTCTCTCTCTCTCTCTCTCTCTCTCATTCTCCCTGCCTCCTTCGCTTTTCCGATGCTCTCCGTTACTACCTCAACGAGAGAGGCAATTAGCCCCTCGTTATTTACTAAACACATCGCGAACACCGCTTGATTGTATCTACAATTCAGATGCGCCCGTGGTGAATTGGTCCAAAGTAGGAGAGAGAAAGAGAGGGAGAGAACTTTGTTCTCTGCACTGTCTCATCTCACACTCTAATCCCTTTTCTCACCAGTCATATCTCTCTCTCTCCCTCTCCCTCTTCCTCCCCCTCTCTTTCTCAGTCGGGGTAAAATATCGCGGGGATGGGGATGAAAACGAGCTGAAAAGTCGCTCGTGATTACGAGTGTACGAGGGTGAGAGGAGAGGATCGGCAGCACGCCGGAAGCAAGGACTCGGCCAATAATTACTTGAACGAGTTTAAGGGACGGCGGGAGTTGTAGGAAAGTTTCGCAGAGGCCGAAGAAGCATTATAAAATGAGAGTTTGCGTTCGTTTTAATTCCCCCGCCCCCGCTGCGGTTCATGACTCAACGCTCGGCGAGGAAGAAATTTTAAAGGGATGATCTTGTTTTATCGTGTGTGGATTTTGTTTAACATTTACCGCGATAACATAATTATTTTATTCGCTTTAACTCTTTCAATTCGCGTATAGTCTTCGTAATGCTCGTATTATTTCTTTTCTACAATGTCATCGATTTTCAACCTGACAATATTATCTACGTAATTGTCGTTGAAGTACGAAAAAAAGAAAGGCGAGAGTGAGAGTGCATCTGTCCCGTACACGCGCCATTTCTCTATAATTATGTATTGATGTTTACACTCGTTCCCAAGAATTCAATTTTTTTTTTTTTTTTTATTCGGCTTGTCGGTGCCCCTCTCTTAATTCCTAATTGGATTGTAATCACCACGATTTTAACGGCTCGAACGTAACGATCGGCTCAATTAAGCGAGTTGAAGCATAATTGAAATCAAGCGCTACTGTATAATCTTGTCGTTTTCTCGCTCGCCCAAGATTTCAAGATTCACGCTACGAGATCAACATACCCTGTCTATTAGCCAATAAATAAACTTAAAAAATAAGATTATTAACTTATTTAACTAAATAACCGAGGTTTCGAGCAATATTTTTAATTAGACGTGTAATTGAATGTAGAAATATGGAACGAACATTCTCGAACTAATCGTTTGAAATTTATATTTCTAATTTTACAATCGTATAATTCTGTTAACGTATTGCTCGTCTAAATATTATAAACCCCTCTGATTTGTGGTTTATCCGCTGGCAGGATTGATTATTTGAATTCCCAACCGGGGAATGTCTATTTATATGGATAGATAAAAGATGAAATAGTATCAGTGAGGTATCGCTAAAATTAGTATCTAGAATCCATAAATGGAAAATTTTAAATATATAATGGTTTGCGCACGGGAAGTTTATTGTTAAAGATACAACGTTTATTTTTGGTAAATCTGCCCTAGTATTTTTTTTTTTTTTTTTAGGGAAAAAGAACATACTGGACCGGGCGCAATATTAAATTTTTCAGCGCCATTCTCCATTACAAACATTGCGCTTTTATTGTATACGGAATAGATTTTTAATAAGAGTGCGCGAAATTTGCGCCGTGTTTGCTCTCGTTTAATCGTTGTAATTCGAACTTTCCGAGTTGGTTATTGGACGGACAATATTCTCATTCTCCACTAAATACAATTACATTTCTAATTAGAACAAGTTACAGTGAAGAATAAAATGGATTATAATTATTAAATATTTGTAGTTATTAAGACATATTGCTGCACTGCTCTGCGTAAAATTCGTTCTCTTTTTTTCCGCTTTTAGTTACTTTTTAAAAGATTTTATTCTTTTCGATCTATCTGTTTCGATCAAAAAATTTTACGCTATTTATTTACATCTTGTACGCAAATGTCAAAGAGAGTATCATATGAAAAGTAATTTATAAAACCAACTTTATATAAAGCATTAGATTTACATTAATTTTAGAGAATATTACAAACAATTATACTGTTACATATTGGAGAAAACAATAATAATAAAATTTGCATTTTAAAGAAAACGAGCTCATTTGCAATAAATAAACTCTTTTTTTCATACAAAAAGTGCAAATTTATTCTATTGAAGAGTAGAAATTTGCGCCAAAATACTTACTAATCTTTTTTTTTTTTTGATGTCGCGGGATAAAAATAATGTCTCATTTGCGTTAATTAATTTAAAAATAAAAAATAAAAAAAGCCGTAAATTATTTCTTCTGTTCCGAAAGAGCGTGTAAAGTGAATATATATATCATACATGTTACATTGCGATAAAGAAATATCACAACAGTCGAGGCGTCAATTAAATGAAATTTTCTCCTCGCCTATGTGTTATGCGTACGAAGTGAACGCCGTATATACCGATAACCCGCGCAGGTGTCCATTAGCGAGAGGCAACTTTCAAAAGCTCTCCCCGTCTCGCTTCGCACTTTCCGGGTGTGACGCGTATTATTTACGATATATACATAGCGTGTCGAGCGCGCGCGCAATCACTATAGTCGAAAATTACGGAGCGTAAACGTTTTTTTCCCTCGAAACGCCCTATTCCTGTGTACGTGTCCTCGTCCTCCTCCTCGTCCACCTCCTCCTAGTCGTCGTGTGCATCGCAAATTGAAAAATCTCTCTAGTTGATCCCGGGCTTTATATATGCAGAAAGACAAACCGGTCGAGGGCTCGTTGGGCCCCAACGCGAATCGCGAATAATCGTATACTGCGCGAAAAAACAAAAAAAGAATGGATAAGAAAGAAAAAAGAGATAGATAGATAGATAGAGAGAGAGAGAGAGAGAGAGAGAGAGAGAGAGAGAAAGATTACTCCCACCCGCCTCCTCGCAATCTCACGTAAAGCTCGCTCGAAAATGACGCAAGATATATTATTAATATACATATGCGTGTGTAAGTAACCGAGACCCTCTTTCCCCCTTCGTGGGTGAAAGCCCGTGTGTGCGCGCGCGCTCAAAGCGTCATCGACCGCTGGTGGTGCATTATATATAGCTCTATATTATATTTTTATATGTGTATATATATATATATATATATATATATATATATATATATATATTCGAGGTGTGCAACCGGTCCTTCGCTGTATATACTTACGTACGGCTAAGCCGTCGGGTTGTCGTTACGCGAATCGGGATTTGGTGATTAACGCGCGTATGCTTATACACCAGGCAACGACCCTATCGTTATCCCGCCCGCCCCCCCCCTCAGCCGCGTTCGCTCAATTACCCTCGCACATTCTCCTCCTCACTAATTCGCTCGCTTAATACACGCACACGCGCGCGCACGTGTTTATTTCTCTCTATACTTAGAATAGATGATGGAATACGGGGTACTTTGTCCGTATTAGTGAGCCTGCACCTATTAGTATCTTACTTATTAAGGTTTGCATAACGTATCATACTTAATTTATTTTATAATATGAAAAAATAGCTTTAAAAAACATTTTATAATCTGCTTATGATCAAAGGAATTAAGAAATCAAAAACGAAGCGAGAAAAAAATCGTTTGAAGGTAGATAAAGTTATAAAAATATATGATAACATAATATTATGTAATCAATATTTATTTAACGATTTTCAAAATATTTTTCAATATATTTCTTTTTGTCTACTAATCCGCAATGAAAAGTGAATTTGTGTGTGCATTTTTCGAATGTGCGCCAGTCAGATTAGGTTAGTTTGTTTTACAGTAGCTGCTTGTACTTTTATTATTGAAAAAATGAACAAAAAAAATCAGCATGCGATAGATATATACTAATAATATTTTTTCATATAAGGTTTAAAAGTAGCTTATAAAATTATATATATATATATATATATATATATATATATATATATATATCACGCGAACGATTAAAATGTTTTATTAATTGTGTTCATTAAACTAAACTTATTGAAACAATGGTAATATGTGCACGCATAATTTCATTGAGAACCTTAATGCAAATAAACCTAGTAGCAGTATTAGGAACACACACGAGCATTAACTTGGGGGGGGAGGGGGCTCGCAGAAACCATTAATTACGCAGGAAAGTCGGAATGACTTTGTTAAACCCACAGTAATACGGACTATAGCCTCTAAGCATGAGAGCAGCGGCAAAGGTTGCCCCCCCCCCCTCGGCCCCAACCTCCTGTCGACAATTAGCGAACCCGCGATTTCGCCACCGTCCTCGGTCGATTAGTAGTACAGGTTTTGGATAGATATCTGTAATACTACACCATGCGCGATCGGCGATTATATACGTGTTATCGACCCGGCTTTTATTGTAATTCATTCCTCTGCTTCTCTATGACGCCGCAGCCCTCTCTCCATCGCTCTCCTCCTTTCATTCCACGGCTGCCTCTATTCGCACGTAACGGGTGTTTCATTTGGATTCGTCTGACGCAAAGTCGGTAAAAAAAAAAAGATTATGAATAAGATTTATATTTATATATAAGACGGCACGAGGGGGAGGGGGAGGTGGTAGTCAATGGTAACATCGATCTTTACATTGAAATTGTTTTTCAGAGCCCACGAAATACACATACAATACTCGAGAATCCGTGGTTTTCGATAGTTTACTCGACCTCTTCTACATAAACATTATCTCAACTTTCAGAATTCGACGTCAAAAATAGAGATACCGGTGAAGCAAAAAAAAAAAAAAAAAAAAATAGGCCGAGGTCAAGGTCGTCGATACCATTGAGGGGGGTCAAATTTTTGTTCTGTTTTTTTTTTTTTTTTTTCTTTACAGAGGTTACCACCGTTGCCGATAGATTAAAATCGAAACACCCCGTATACAAGTGTATTATAATGATCGCCCGTTCGCCCGGCCTCCCGCTGGTTTCGAACGGTTCATTTGCGAAAACCGGTCCTAGGCCTGAACACAGATATATAGATGGATTGGGCATCGTCCTGTCTCATGGGCAGAGATTTGTAGAGGGATTCTGAATTTATTCTGTGGATTTTACGTTTAGTTACGCCAGAGACAGCTTGGTCTCAATATATACTATATATATATATATATATATATATATATATATATATATATATATATATTTATACACCACTTATTAAAGAGAATATATTATGTACTATATACTTCAGTATAAATTTTGTGCTTAACAAGGCCGAGTAACAATAATTCCCTGGGACTTGCCAATGATCCTTTTTTTCCTCCATATCCACACATTAATATAGATACACGCACACAGTTTCGTAAATTGGGGAAACAGCCGTGACCGGTTCAATTATTGGGTAGTACATACCCTCTCGAAGTATTTCGGTATTATACGTCATTTTTAATATAATTCGTTGGATACATAAAGGATTATCATCGACTCCTTGATCGGGTGTACGATAGACCGTAAAGCAAGCAATAAGCAGAGATTTTAAAGTGTTACACTGAAACGAGCGTTTTCCCTTTCTATTCAGTAGCACATATTCGTTACCGATTTCTAATGGAGTATATATATATATATATATATATATATATATATATATGCATGCATGTATAAAAAGCAGCGTATAACCAATGTATAAGAACATACAATTGATTACGGTTCGAATGAAGTAGATATATAAATTTTTATTATAATTAAATGAATTTTTTTTAAAGATTGTGACCCTTTCATTTTAATTTTTTCACACAAATCAATATTACTCGTACAAGTATTTCTGAAATTTTGAAAAACTAGAAAAAAAACCGAATAATATATTTCGTATAAACTTTGACTTATTGGAACTGATCGGATGTATTTGAAACGGAAACTTTGTTTCTCGGGCCGCACGCGACGTTTCTAAAACGGAGTATCTGTATAATAATCGTGTTCAAAAGTAAAGCCAATATTCAAAAGATAATTCGCATATTACACGGTCGCAAGAAAAATCTGCGAAATCATCGGTCCTTTATTGATATTTTTTTTTTAATCATTTCAAGTCGTTCGTGTTAAATTTATAATATACTTTTTAAGATATCTGAGATAGATTTGAATTAGCCACTTACGAAAGGTTTGAAAAGTTGGGTTATGTTCATTTTACAAACAGAAAAATAACAGCGGAAAATTTACGGGCGTTCCCGCACACCGAGCAAAAGGTTGAAAAGAATTTTATTTTATTTTTTTCTGTAAGGAATATGCACAAAAGCTCTATCGTGTCCAGTTCATTGCGTTAATTTTACGCGGCAGGATAAAGCGCTTTGGATAGGCGGTTTTACAGGAAGTTCCAATTTAATATTTTCTCACTTTTAGAATTCAATTTGTTAGATATATGATTATATAGAAGGCTATTTATAGGCATGGCGACGTCATCGCGCAACGTACAGATGATCGCTCGTTTCTGCAAGTTTTCGCAGCAAATTCCCAATGTTCCGATTCTTAATGTTTTTTTATGAATGCAAATATGCATTCTCATCCAGGCGAATAGAAAAAAAATTCCTATCAATATTGGATGAATAAACGATAATATTTCGGTTTTATTGAAAATTACCTTATTAATTAATTATAAAATTATATAAATATAAAATTACCTTATTACTTTATTAAAGTACCTATAATCGAAAGAGTTCGCGCGCACTCTGTTTCAAATCATCCGATAGAATTTTTACGACGTATCAGTATGTATATGTGGAAGTATATATGCGTGACGAAACAAAAAAAAAAAGAAAAAAGAACAAGAAAAAGAAAAGAAAGCCTTTCACTTTCGAGGTTATTTACATATTATGTACGTCGTTGGTGTTGCGAAAAAAATTTGCCCTTTTCTATATATATATATATATGGGCTCGTGTGTTTCGCGCTTTTATACGCTGTCACCAGGCCGCTTCCTCTCGAGCGCGCCAAGCACACGGGACGTGCAGGGAGTCTCGTGGCGCAACAAGCCGTAATTCCGTGTGTAGCCCGGCAGGGGGACAGCGGACACATTTTTTGTTCGTGCATGTGCGTGCGTCTGTGTGTAACACGCGAATAAACGGGGGCGAGATGGAGAGAAAGTCCTATCGCCGAAAAATCGAGGGATCTCGTTGGGCGCTCTTTCGTTCTCTCTGCGGCGGGCGTGCGGCGCGTTTTTTTTTTTTTTTTGGAGTGCGTCGTCACTGCAATGCTCTTTTGTTGCGCGCGTTCGACGGAGCGGGAGGGGGGTGAGAGAGAGAGAGAGAGAGAGAGAGAGAGAGAGAGAGAGAGAGAGAGAGAGAGAGAGAGAGAGCGCGCTGTAAGCGAGAGAGCGAGGCTGTTAGCTTAGAGGGTGTCTTTCTAATGGTAAGGGTCGAATCGACACCCCACTCTTCTCGTACACACGGTAAATTGGTTTGCGGTAGTTTGGTCAGTTGTTGCATTCTTTGGCGCTGGGCAGGAGAAGGCGGGGGAGGGGGCAGTGGTGGGTCGTACTATCGGGAACTATATCGAACTAAAGCACGGCAGCGGTCTTTTGCGATTTGGCTTTGTAAGCCATCTCTTACCCCCCTCCACCCTCCACCGCTCCTGCCCGAACATTCTGTTATGGTGCGCGCGGTTGAATTACCGTCTCGCGTTTAATGCGATAGAGCTCGGTCTTTTTTCTTCTTCTTCTTCTCGAGATGCCTCTCAGCGAACAAATGATTAATTGTTCGCCACGGCTCGACATATGCAAAAGAATGTAGGAACCTACCGTTTACAGCGTTTTTGCTAAAAGGCCTTTTTTCTATTTATACGAAATAATAATACGAAGCATCGGCGTATCGTAGAAATATATATTTTCCGTTTTTGACCAGAGCAAGAAGAAAATAGTTCCTCGAATCAGCCTGCATGCAGTACCAAAGCTGGTGCGAAGTAAAATTATCCGGTATAATAAAAAATATTCTTAATTGATAACAATTATCAGTGTTCCCCTCTTAGCCCGTTCACAGAACCGTATTAGTGAGATTTCGATTTGCAATCGTTAGATATTGTTTACTTAAATAATTAATTATATTATCAATTTACTTCTTTCTATTATGTCAAATTAATTCTAATCCAATAGCAATGAGTTTTTTTAATACGATCTCGTGTATTAATTAAATTATACGAAGCAATGAGAGAAGAAACTGAATGAGATAAAATTAAATAAAATTAAATAAAAAAATTATTCCATATGTAGTTATATTTGGAAATTATATTTCGATAAAAATATAAATGAAAAATATTTTTTTACAATTTTAAATAATTGTTTTCAGTATTTATTAATTACGTAAAAAATATGTCGATGACGTCAGTGCTCAACTTTATATTATATGGAATATCCTTATATGACGGCTTAATGCACCCACCTGATCAATGACGTCAGCGACATGATATTGATTCAAATGGGAATTTTATACTTTATCAAACCAAAAAAAAAATTAATTAAAAAATAACTACATCGAATAAGAAACAGTAAAGTGTATTATTATCCGATAAAAGATTATTTAATAAGAAACTTAAAAAAATATCAGTTCCGCATTTATAAATAAATATATTAAAAAATCTACCATAAAAAGTTGGATAAAACTACGCATAAAGAAAATTGTCTTTTTAAAATTTAGTTCTTTTTTTCATAACGAAAATTCGTGTCGATAATTGCGAAAAACAGGTGACTTTAATGAGGTAAAAATTCAGGATTATTGTCCAGTTCTCGGTATATATATTATTATTATTTCCCTTAGCAATTGGGACGGATAAAAATTATTTTATAATATGGCGCTCGCAAGAGAGATTTCTAGTAAAAAAATAACATCATCCGTAGATTTTGGTATTTTTATTTATTTTTTTTTCAAAAAAAAATTATTACGCGTTGAATAATTGCGGATCGAACAATTCTAAACGAAGGCTATTAAAAATGCTTGGAAGCGAGGCTCTAGTTGTGCGCCCTGCCGGCAAGGGAAGAACGAAGAGAAAAAGAAAAGGAACAAGAGGAGAGAAATAATATCGTCAAGGTGTTCGACAATCATTTTCGTATATATATATAGTTTCAACAAATAATATTCCAGAAAGTTGTATCGTGCGCCCGAGGGATAATTCAGCGGCTCGTCTGTCGCTCCGCGAAACCACCCCCTCGTCGTCCCTCGCGATAAGGCTAACGCCGCAGTACACCACGTGCAGCCCGCATCACTGCACAGTTGCACACCTTTAGACAGAGCGGTGAACGATAAAAGCCGACATTTTTTTTATAATATAAAAAACATCATTCGCGTACGACTATATGAAGATACCTGTACGCGTATAAAGAGAGTGGGATATAAGGGCGGGGGAATTTTTGTACAAAATGTATATATATATATATATATATATATATATATATATATATATATATGTATATATATGCAAGAACAGACCTACTTACTTAACAAGCGAAACAAGCGCAAAATAAAAGCAGCGATAGTCTCTGTATAAGGCATTTCGTTTTCTCCCTCTTTCTCTCTCTCTCTCTCTCTCTCTCTCTCTCTCTCTCTCTCTCTCGCTTTCTCCCTCTCTCCCACTCTTTGTACTTCCGTTCTACCCGCAAGCAGTAATATATACAGCTAATGAAATATATATATATATATATGCGGGGAGCGAGACTCTCTGGCGTGTATTTCCGGTTAAAAATACTTTTTACTTAGTATCTTGATTCAGTATGTATGAAAGTATCGTAAAAGAATCGCGCCAACTTATTAAAAAAGAAAATAATAATAATAATAATACACATTATTTACGCGTTTAACCAAAAGGTTTCGACGAACTATTGGATCGATTTTTTAGTTTGCCTGTATTCTTTTTTTTTTTTTTTTTGAACCAGCAGATATGTGCTGCGAAAGGGGGGTGCGGGGAAAGAAAGAATGTTCGCAGCCAGCCTGACGAGGATGGAAAATTTCGATACGCTACGCGCACAGCCCCCAACGAAACCACCCCCTCCCGCCCCTTTAGATACCTTCGGTTCTCCGGCTCGTGTTCTACATTCTATTCCATTATAAAAATAAAAAAAAAGAAAAGAAAAAAACACGTACGCGCGGGCTCCCACACAGTGCCTCCACAACCTTCCATCGAACTGACAAAATAAAAAGGCCCAATAAAGGGAGTTGCTCGCATTATACAGCTGTATGGAAAGAGAGAGAGAAAAAAACTTTCTACAATAGGCAGGCTACGACAAAAATTTACGCTCTCTATTTTTGCCACATGCCCGACCGTGCGCGCCGCTTATACGCTGTAAATATATATATATATACACACCCATGCACGCACGCCCTGCCCATCGAAATCGCGAACTAACCGTATAATAGTCAGCGGTCGAGTCAGGCTGCGGCGACGGCACTCTACTCGTCCGAGACTCGCAGAAAATCAGGCGGTATAACATGACGAGCGAGATGCTACGGAGATAGGGAAGAACGAGGCCGCAGAGACGAGCTGGAAGGCAGCTCTCGCAAATTTAAGGGAGGAAAGGGGAGGTGGATGAAAAGAAAGACTAGGGCCTGTGTATATATCTATACACGCAACGCGCGAACTTGGTTGTCCGTCTAAAACTGCAAATCTAGTTGTCCGTCGGTGCGAAATCCTGCACGTATACCAACGTACCCTTTATATACATGTATGTATTATATAGGTACTCCATCCGTTCGTGGTGCGCGTCTGCTATATACATATATATATATGAGTGTGAATGTGTGCGCGCGCGCGCATTACGCGTGTGCGTCGAGGCGCCTAAAAACACGAAGGACGCGCGAGAAGAGGCGAGAGCGAAGGGCGATGCGCGCGCGCACCTACCCGTTTGCCGAGGCACTCTGAGTGCGATATATATATATATATATATATATATATATATATAAACACACCCATACACACACACGCACACACACACGCGCGCGCACAATATATACATAAGTAAAGGAACGAAGAAGACGGAGAAAGAGTGAGGAAAGAAATCGTCCGACGAGCCGGCTATTTGTCCATCGGGCGTTCGGTATCTGTATACACACACGCACGCACACGCATACAGCACCCTTGTACTACCTAACTCTTTCTTTTTTTACTTGCTGGTAAGTACATACATGCGTGCTTATGCATATACATTCACACACGCTGGTAATATATATGTATATATATATATATACATATATAAATAAGGAAAGGAAGTGTATCGAGCATCAGAGCAGGGCCGGGTGCAACCGTGCGCGAGCTGCGGCGGCGGCGGCAGCAGCAGCAGCAGCAGCAGCAGCTGCTCTCTCTCTCTCCCTCTCTCTCTCCCTCTCGCTGAGGCCACATTATAATCGAGTATATAGCGCTCGCGTCCGCACGGGCCGCGTGTGCGCCTCGCTGCTATTTGCTTCTGCTTCTGCCGCCGCCGCTGCTGCTACCGGGCGCACATTTAATTTTTCTCTTCGCCATCGTCGTAATATAATAATACCTTCGATAATATAACCACGCGTTGCCGTTGTCCTTTCCCCCCCCCCCTTTTTTTCACCGTCGACGCGCGGTCTGCCTTATTTTGCTTGATCTCGCGGCGAAAATTAATTTTTCCATTGGCGTATCGATATTTTTTTTTTTTTTTTGTTTTGGCATATTTTGGAACGTCTTGGGCAATTATTATATTATTGTATTCATTGAAATTTTTTCCTTCATGCTTCTTCTTTTTTTTTTTTTTTTTTTGTTGTTTTGACGAATTAAGGCCGGATAATTATTTTCTTGGCGAGGTGAATGAATTGTAAATTAAGCCTGGTGTGGCCCGCATGCTTTAAGTATATACCTTATCGTGATTAATTGTTTTGGGCTACAGAGAGCCTGAGATGGGGAGCGAGAGAGAGAGAGAGAGAGAGAGAGAGAGAGAGAGAGAGAGAGAGAGAGAGCGAGCAAGACAAAAAAAAATTTTTTAAGGCCAATAAATTCTATCAAGCCCGTCCCTCTCAGCTGTAACGACATGCACACACATACACGCAGGCGCAAACACACGCGCGCGCACACAAGCAGTGCGAAGTCTCCTTTCGTGAAACGACGAACTTTGAGAAATGAGTATACTCCGTGAGGAAGTCGTTCGCTTTATCGTAAACGAGGGTAATTAATATCAATTGAGTCTCGAGGATAATGTAAATACTGATTTACGACTTTTACCTTTGCGTTAATTAGGCGCTCGGGCGCAAAAATTATTTCAGTGCAGTAGCTGAGTCTCGAATTTTCGGGCACATCATCGGAGGCAGTTTGAAAATAATAATAGTCAGAACTAGTTGTGCAATGATAATGGTGGAATATAGAACTTTATGTTGTATTTCTTACTTACGTGCATATGATTTTGTGACCTCCGCATTATTATCTCTTTATAATGTAAAAAAAAATAAGAAATAAAAAATAAATACATTTAAAAATCAAACGAAGCATTTGCTAAATACTTCTAACATGACAAAAAATAGTTATTCGATTATAATTTACGAAATTTTCATTCAAAACGTGCTTTTGCTCATACGAAGTATTCCTTAACTTATTGCGCACTTAAATTGGATAAAATTCATCCTGCTCACAAAAACGGACAATATCCTAATCAAGCAATTATGTTTCACACACATGCATACCTCGAGACAATTCATCATCAAAGGACAGCGAAATTTTTCATTCAAGTGGTCCAATAATTTTCGAGAAAGTATCTTGAAAAATAGCCTCGCACAGCGAAGCCCACGTTACGTTAAGTTATCGATACCATGTACTTTCCAAACCGGCGAGTTTTTACTCATGCTCAACGTTTTGAATATTAAATTATTTTAACAGTACGTTTAACCAATCGATACACAGCGTGATTATTTTTTTTTTTTTTTTCAATCCTAATTTAATTACACTTACGACAACATTCCTAAAATAATGATCATTTTCAATTCGATTCAAATTTCTGTCGCGAAATTGCAGATGTGAGAACGACTTTTGCACACGTATGAATCAATATCCGACGTAACACGGACGCCGACGATTACGCGCGGGTTACGCAATCATTGGCCTCTTCAATAAGCGGGCGAAGGTGCGATTAATGCTCATCATTACTTGGCACGGTCTCGTATTTAAATACGCATAATATGTATATATATATATATATATATATATATATATATATATATATATATATATATATCAACAATTTGGAGCAAGCAGCTCAACCCGGTGTATTATAACGATATTCGTAAAAGTGAAATTTGTCTACGTACGACTAGCCTTCCCCGTCCACCTGGCCGCAGAATAAATGTGATCGAGGAAGAAATATCTGAAGTTTTCGAGCATTAAATTCAATAAAATCAGAACGTGTCCGTGTGTCTGAATACTCTCTCTCTCTCTCTCTCTCTCTCTCTCTCTCTCTTTCTCTCTCTCAACCGCAATATTACTCAGGTCTGACGTCTCTTTGCCAGAGCGAGCGAGCGAGCGAGCAAGCGAACGAACGACGACGTTCGTTTATAAAACGTGCCGGCATAATATGTGCGCACGCGCTCGCGCGCGCAAATTCGTATGTGTGTGTCCGTTCGGAGAGGAAAGAGAAAGACAGACAGAGAGAGAGAGAGAGGGAGAGAGAGCGAGAGAGAAAAGAAAAGAGAATGAAAAAGAGACATACGGTACACACGCGGGTATAATATAGTATGTGCACGCGCGGAATGAGAGAGAGAGAGAGAGAGAGAGAGAGAGAGGAGTTGATCGGAATCGGCAGGAGCAGCTGCTGTACGGCAGCGACGAACGCGCGCGCGAAAAGTCAGCCGGCACATCGCCGCGGTAGCAGAGAGCAGGCGCGCGGCGAATTCAAATCGAGTACGTATATAAGGATGACTCACGACTGGCCGCCCCCTCGCGGCGAGCCGCCTTTTTGGCCGTTGGATAATGATTTTTATTAACACACACATACTCGCACACCTTTTACGTTTATTTTCCCCTAATAATTCCGATTTAAGCGACAATATAGAGAGGTTCGACGCAATCAGACTTTTGTTTGTATAAACAATCCATAAAGTTTTATTGAAATAGCAATTATTTACTAATAAGCACAGAGGCTGCTTTAACTACGTCCAGAGCTTTTGTTTAAAAATCATAATTATAATTTCAAAATCTCGTTTTCGAGATCAAAACGGCAGGTTGTGATTCGAAAACAATCGATTTTATATCTCAACTATATCTATATACATCTCTATACAGTTCTGATCGGGAGACAAAGTTGCCGGTATATATATATATATATAGTTTTATCGGCTCATTTGATATTACATTATACTTTTGCACGGCGCAGCTGAAAATTTTTACCGGCATCGTTTATGTCACATTGCTGTGTGCACAAAAAGTATTGCTTTAAGATGCTTCCGCATTGCTTTGCGGATCGACACTCACAGAGGTACCTATACGTATTTTTAATTCAAACCAAAATGTATAATAATAAAGTAAAATCAAATAATAATAATAATAATAATAATAATAATAATAATAATAATTGTATAAGCAAATCGCAGCGGCATTATCAAATATATCGTCGGCTCCTTGACAATAGCAATGAAAACCGCGCGCCGCGAAAAATAAAACTAAAAATAAAAAGAAATCATATTCGAAGAACAAATCGCTCCTTTTTAATGTAGATATTTCAAGAGTAGAAAAAATAATAACAAATCGAGAATCGTTTGTGTATGCATTAATGTTTGTGCGTGCGTTCGCGCGCGCGCGCGCGCGCGTATCGTAATATGTGCCAAGCGGGGTTGTCATGGGAAAATATGCGTCGGTCAAAGGAAAGCCGCATCCCTGAGCGGCGCGCGACGGCCGTCTGGCGTACCGGCAACGCTGTAATGCCGTAGCGTGCGCGCGCGCTGATGCCTATAAAAGTTATTTGGTTGAACGAGGAGGAAGAGAGATCGAACTTTTTTTTTCTCACGGCGCGCCTTTTTGCGTTACGTTGCGCCAAATATAATTTCTCGGGCCAGCGTGTTGTAAAATTTCGAGAAAATTGGGAATATTAATGGTTATCGAGTAAAGTTGTTATTGCATTGGTCAAAATATTTTTGTGTTTAACTGACAGAATCTTTATTCCCCTATTATAAGCATCAAAAAAAGGGGGGGGGAGAAACACACGTAGCTTCACTGGAGTATTATCTTGGCATACTTTATTGATAGAAATGAAACGTATTTTGTTTAATATATAAAATTGTATTCAGACACGTTTTCTATAACTCGCGTAAAGAACACTGCTATACAATTGATATAAAAAAAACCATTAATTTTTGTCACATATTTTTAAAAGCTTTAGTAATTTTATTCGACTAACCACTATTTAAATTTAAATAGTTCTGCTCCAGATTTCGTATCGATTTTATATTTAGCATTTAACTCGGCTGAGCAATTCACTTATATATGTAAAAAATGTAATACATTCCCCGTGTTTCAGTAGAAAGTTATAATAACGAATTTCTAGATAATTCTAAAAAGAGCACTAAATATATTCAAATGTATGCACGAACGAGTTTTTATTATAATACATCGATGGAGACGAATGAATATTGCTTGAAAATTGAAAAACAAGTATTCTTGTTAGAAAATGAACAAGACTAAATTATTGCAGAAACGACAGTTTACTATCAATTCTCTGTTCATCAATATATAATGAACGTATCAAGCGACTGAAATAAAAAAAAAATCCTTAACTTTATACCGAAGCAAAAATAAATCTTCTTTCACAATTTTATGTATTAATAAAGTCGTCGTTCGCTTATTTTTAAATGAAAAATACCGTTAGCTCTCACAAATGCATTTTTTATTAAAAAAAAAAAAAGAAAAGATCCTATACTTTTTAACATTCATTCACAATGACGACCGAAAGAGCACAATTTGAGGTTAAAGATTTTGTTGACATACATCAAACTGTCACACGGATTAAAGCACAAAGCGACTCCCGCATATATTTACATTGACGTTCCCTACATACCCAGTTCAACGTCTCTTCAAATTCAATCCTACCCCAGTCGGACGTCAACATACGATCACTTTAACCGCTGCAGCTCCTTTCCACTGCTCATTTTCAACGGGTAAAAACGCACAGGACCGATCACTCGAAAAATCTCGCAGCACAGTTATATATATATGCACGGTTTATAATATGCGCACTGGAGCACTCCGAAAAATAAGCAAGACACTATAAATATACGATATAACAAACTCGTACTCCGCTCCCCACTTTCTCTCTCGCACTTGGCATTTATAATACTACGCGGTACACTGAGCAGCGAACACGGGTTCAAAACTGAATGTGTATGATAGGGGAAAAAAATCAATAACTAAGGCGAAAAAAGGGACGCACTCAAAAGCAAACAATCGGCCCGTGTATAGAGGTTCGTGCGCTGTCCGAGGAAGTCGTGGCGGGATGTAATAATGCGCAACGAGCGTCTCGGAGGCGCACCAGTTTGTCAACTCTCGCACCTAACCTCAAAAAACGTTTCTCCCGGAGAGTGCGTTCCTCGACACGGTATATAGATATCTCTACCGCGCGCGTGTACGCATGCACCTATACTGTGCCCCTTCTATTACCTCTCACTCGTGTAGGCCGAGGCTCCACGTAGAAAACACGGGTGAAAGAGAGAGAGTAAGAGAGGGGGAGAGGAAGAGGGAGAGAGAGAGAGAGAGAGAGAGATACGGCTCGCGCCTCCTCTCTATATACACTTCCGTAAAAGAGTGTACCTCTCTCTCTCCCTCCCTCGTCACACGTTAACAGGCTTTCGTATATATAAATTTATATATCTATATATGTGAGTACATAGCCATGCAGCCCTGGCAAATATATATGTTTGTATATGTACGCAAGCAAAAAAGAGGAAGAGAGAGAGAGAGAGAGAGAGAGAGAGAGAGAGAGAGAGAGAGAGAAAGAGAGAGGATCATAAGCATATTACATACATATACATACAGGCGCGCCTCTCTGCGCGCAAAGAACCGAGGAGCGTCGGTTAACGGTGCAATTACGGCCGGTCGATCGACGAGTGTCCCTCACTCTCCTTCTCACTCACTCATTCGCTCTATCTCTCTCCCTCTAGCTCTCAATATACTTCCATGCATACACGAGTCACCCAAGCCTATACACATACATAACCCAAGCAGCGCAAAGAGAAACTGAGGAAGAGAGAAAAAGAGATAGGCCGACAAAGATAGACAGCTCTCGTCGAGGTTGACCGACGACGACGTCGCCGACGGCAGCCATTTTGCTGGGGAAGGGGGGGGGGCAAAGAGAGACAGAAGGTCGAACGCGTGAGAGAGAAAGAGAGATGACGAAGGGGACATCAGGCTTTGAGGCGCCCCGGGAACACTTGCCGCCTTTTTTTACACGGCCACCACACCGTTCTCTCGCTTGTACAATACATACACAGAGTAAATCGCGCATGTACATCAAGCAGTCACGCATATACCATCGCACTTGCGCACACATTCTCTCGCTCTCGCAGACATGATACTCGCCAGCAGCACACATTTTCTGCCCGCATCAACTGTATACGATACAAATCATCCAGGAGAAGTTTCAATAAAATAATAGATGTACGAGTCTGGTATTTAAGAAAAACAAATTCCGGAGCAAATAAAAGAAACAGGATAAATTAAGAGCGGAAATCCGTGGCTGCCGTCACAGCGTGCTCTCGCACTCGGGCTCTCTCTGTCTCTCTCTCTTTTTCTCTGCTGCTGCCACCACCATCCGTCGGATCGTGAGCCGTCGGAAGCCGCAGCGTTCACGCATACATAAAATATATAAAACAAAACTTTTTCTCTTTACCTGATGGATGGTTGTATTTACGTATGCGAGATCGCCTCTTTTCTTTGACCGACCTCTCTTCCTACGGCTTGCAATGCACTTGGTAACGGTCTATGGGCTTTAGGTCAGGCAAATGCGACACTTTTAAAACATCAGGCCAGAAACGTCGACGACGACAGCGACGACGACAGCGACGACGACGGCAACGAGGACGGCGACGAAGACGGGATTATTCTTACTTCATCATCAGCGAGGCGACTGCGACTCAGTCCAAACGTTAACATTTTTCTCGTTCCTGTCTCGCGCGCACTCACTCACTTACGCTCGCTCTCTCACTCTCGATAAATGTGTCTTCTGTCCGTCTCCGTCTGTCTTAGCTAAATTAACCATACACGAATTCTTTTTTTATTATTATTATTATAATAAAACACGCACAGCGACAACGCAGAGCAGCACGCACGATCCAATACCGTTTTGTCACACTCGCGGGGCGAAACACACGCAAGAACAAATATAATACATATAACGCGCGGAAAAATATAAGAACGGCCGCGCGGGTATGTATAAATGTATATATATATATATATATATATATATATATATATATATATATATATATATATATATATATATAAAAGGGAGCTCTCTTTCTCTTTCTCTCTCGGGGAAAAAAAGGCGCGCGGGGCCGCGCCAGTCACTTATACACGCGCGTATAACGCACGGCATCGGGCAAACACGGGCATCATGCGTCGCATCGTCGTCGTCGCGCGACTATATATATATATATATGTATATATATTATATCCTCTCGCGGTCGTTGTGTTCCTCCCGTCGTCGTGCGTGCGTATATATTACAACGGGCGAGCGAGAGAGAAACAGAGAGAGCGTTAAAAACGGCACAGAACCGCGAAGAAAGAGAGAGAGCGCGAGAGCTCTAGTCATCCGAGTTAGTGCTATAACTATTTATATATATATATATATATATATATATATATATATATATATATATATATTAATTTATATATGCACACGAATGTGATATAATTATTATTATATTATTATTATAACACCCACACACGGGACGAACAGACGGAATCCGTTTTAGAGGTGCGCAATCTATAATGGGTGCAACCGTCCGTCCTCTCGATATCGACGAAGGAGCTGTTGCTGGTGCTGCTTCTGTGATGCCGAGGCTCTCTCCAAAAAATTTCCCTACCAGCCCTCGCGTGGACACATATTAGAAATACATATGCACAGCACTTTATATCCGCAACACTATTTTATATACCAGCCCAGCAGCGTACAACACACTTATGATGGGCGTAGATATCACATGTATTCATTAATACATACTTGCACGGCACACTTGGCGAATATCTATATGTACGAGCGAGCCGTCGATATATATTACGTACACATGTATATAGAGAGACTGACACGACTTATCCGAGGCGATGAACTAAATACACATTGGTCGCACGCCGTCGGTCGCTCCACGATCTCTCACTGTCTCTCTCTACCTTTATCTATCTCTCTCTCTCTCTCGTTCTGTCTCTTTCTCTCTCTCTCTCTCTCTCACTCGTGAAAATTTCAAGCTCGGCGCAATGTCTGCCTTATTAGTCTCCCGACCTCCTTCTGTATAGAAATCCCTTTCGCGATTCTTCCGATACTTTTCTTGAATGGCTCGCGCAATGGGACAGTAGGAGAGAGATAGAAAAGGGAGAATTTCTTCAGATACGGATGAAAGAGAAAGAGAGACAGTGTACACGACAAATTGTCCGTATATATGTGTGCAATGCAGGGAAAACGACCTCACATTTCACGAAATCAACAAAAGGTTACCCACTTGACAAAGATGGCCGGCGCACACTCGGCCGGGAATTACTGCGCATCCGCTTGGCGGCGCCACCGGCTTAAGAACCCTTATGCGGCCGTCGCGCGCGCCGTAATTTGTCAACTATATTATATTATGATGATTGTTACTATTATTATTACTGCACCAGACAGATTTGTCCGTCTATTATATGTATCCATATGATAATATCTCAGTTTATATAATGTTATTATCCATTAGGGTCTCTGATTAGGATCAGTGTATGATACCAAATGGTACCCCTTATTTTCTGCATCAGACGGTTCAATTCCGTTGTTTACATTGAATTTTTATTCCGTCTAACTTGATTTTTCATCTTGGCTCATAATCCTATTATCTGAAAAAATTATTATTTTGTACATATTGTCTGTTATGAATGCAATTTTGTAATTATTTACTTGAAAAACTATATTCAACTCTTATTCATTTTATTCCAAATCAAAATCTAAATACTGCGTATTTGTAATGATGTATTTATCAATGATTTTATGTTTAGGCATCATTATCAGTTATTGCAATTACACGATGACTTACATCAGCTAGTAAACAATTATAGCCAATTTGAAAAAATGGTATTGTTTAGATTGGTATGAATTATTTTATGAAAGCTGAGAACCTTTTGGAGAACGGGCGCACTTCGTACAAAACCTGACAAAACTGTCTATGTACGACGTACGTCTATGTCAAAGTCAAAATAAGCAGATATTCATTAATCAATGCAAAAAACACAAGAATATCCACAGCACAACTAAATGCAGTAACTACCGTTCAACGCGAAATTGTTCGTAAAGCATTATGCAAAATTCGAAAAGCTTATATTATAATTACCCTTACACATTAAGCTGTTTTAAAAACGATAATAAAACGAATCAAAATTTAAATGCTTTTATTTGGAACGAAATTGAATAATAAAATAACACTGGGTAAGCACTGATAAACCATGTAAAACTCTAAATATGTAAGATAATTAAGATCTCGATTATAATGTAATCTTGGCACTATTGTAAATAATTATAAATGTTGTAAAATGTATATATAAGGCGCTCTAAGTAGCCGTGTAAGAGCAACCTCAACATGCCTTCATTTTATTTTATTTTCTTTTTCACTTACAGCTTACAGCTGCGACAAGCCTTATACGTATTATCTTCGCTCGCTATACACATGCACTTATCCCACAAATACGTATTATTAGCGATAATGAACGTCGGTTCCCTTACATCTCGTTATCTCTTTACACATGTTTCTGATGAAGCTATCCAGACCCATGTGTGTAGGTGAACACATAAACGTACGTATCTATACGTATATTATGTATCCATATAAATGCAGCAGAGGCAGAATAATCGTGGGACCCCGAGATTACGCGAGGTTATAATCTTCTCTCCCCATATACATATATAATCTGGAAACTTTTCCCCCATTTTATATCAACAGTGCAGTTCCTTTCGGCATTGGCAATACCGCATATCCAAAATCCACATAGCACCGCCAGCTTTTACTGTCCCTCTTCATGAGCCTACAATTCGTACTCTGTCATTCTCCCTCCTTTCTCGCTACTGCATGTCTGCATGTTGCATCTTACATTACTTGCATTAAGTTGGTTTACTTGCTTTGCGCAGAAGTGTATAATATGCCAAGGTGTGCATTATATATATATATATATATATATATATATATATATATATATATATATATATATATATGTGCGCGTATGTTTCAACGGGCAAATAACCAGCCTGGAACCGCGCGCATACATGACCGTACTGGCTTATGTAAGTAAATGCATATTTAAAATGATAACGGGAGGGGATACTTTTTATGGAAGGGAGTATGGATTGCAAAAAGTAGAATTCATAAAAGAGAATGAAAGGTGAGTAAAGATAGGTTTTCTGTAATATATTCTAAAATAACTTTGCATTATATCGAAAGATATATATACATATTATTACCTCTATCTGCGGGTTGCGATATACTAATGCATTTTCTAAATTTATAATTTATGATATGCATAGATAGGATACTAAGTGACTGCATGCGATAATTAGTTATTACAATTTTATTTTAAAACTTTTTAAAAATTCATTATGTAGCAGAATACGACATAAATATTATATCTTACATTTTTGAAAATATTTAAAGAAATTTTTCAATATGTATATATATGTGTGTGCGTGTGCGTGTGCGTGTGTGTGTGTGTGTGTAATATTCGGACGCTAAGGTGCATTACAGCCATTTTACATTAAACTATATCTACAGTTACTATAAGAAGTTTATTGTTCCGTAATATTATTATCAATATCTTCTATATATTGTACAATGTATTGTTTCTTTACAAGATAAATATATAATCTGGTATAACTAATGTCTACTTAGAAAACTGAACGAAAATGCGTTGGATCATTTATATTTAGAAATCCTTTTAACAAAATTTGTATATAAAACAAGACAGTTAATTATAACTGTCAGAAATGTATAATAATACGGGACAGCACATACATCCAGAATCTTTTAAACACTTAATTAGCGTTCTATACCAAATTCCACCTGCGATGTTGCTACAATTTTATATAATTACTTTTAAGATTTGGATTTTCGATATGCGCGTGTGTGCGCGGGCGCGCGACGCACGCAATTGTTTAAATAGAGTTCACGATTCTAAAATATAACATGAAGGAGAAACTTAATTTCAATCTATTGATTTTTGCTTTAAATAAATTTATAATAAATCATATCTAGTCTCTACAGGCTATAAGCTTTTCTAAATAGATACGTTATCCATCATTTAATCCAAACAGTGGATGTCTCAATCGCACATTAAATATTTGAAGGCACGTTACGCTGTAAAGCTGTAAGCGGTGGTACAGCGGTGCTCTCGATAATAATATAAATCACCGCAAACAGTGAATCTTACTTCGGTCGCCCTTCCTCACCAACATTTAATAAATAATTTACCTTGTTTAGCAGCAGTCTCCGAATGAACCAGTTTCAAAGCTCGACAGCTGAAAATAACGTTTCGCCGCTATGTTACATCTCGTCGCTTTATGAAAAGAAAAATTACACGAAAATTCAAATTTAATTTATTATTGTTGAACCAACCCGGGTCAATTCCCTTGTTATTCATATTACATTCTACTTACATGTCAGATCAAGTACATAATACAGATACATATATATGGTAGAAAGTAAAATGTTTAAAAACTAATTTTTATACTCATGGTATTATAATGACGGTAATCTTGCTTAATAAATAATAAATAATAATCTCGATAATAAATGATTTGACTTAAAAATAATTTTATAAAAAATTAATTTAATTCGTTATTTAATATATAGCAATAAATTAACATATATGACATTTTTAACCTGAATTTTTAGCTAACTTTAAAAAAATTTTCATTAAAAACATTATGATTCTCCGGCTGCAAAAATTATGATTCTCCGGCAGCATAATAAAACATCTTTTATAAATCAACAAAAAATATATTGTCGTCTAACACGATTTCAGATTAAGTTGCATTAGTAATTTTCAATATTTTAAATTCTATAGAAAAATATACGAGTTTGCTTCTCTGCAAAGTTCCAGAAAATCATTTGTTATTACAAGCTATCGGCAATATTCTGCTATGCAATAATTATCCTAATAAGAATTTTTTTAATAACACATAGTCACAGCTGGTTCAGAACACTTATAATATTCGTACAAAACTTCAACACAAATCTTGCCCTTTCGTACGGGTCATCGTGTATTATACGAATAGTCGTCAATTCCTTCATCGGTAGAGGGCTCATTTTTAAGAAAAGGTATTGAAATCGTAGAACAATAAGTGTCTACACTAACGATTGGTCAACCATGGGACTTCATAGAAGCTGATATATAAATCACAAGATAAAATTTTAAGGCAAAATTTTTTCCCAGGTATTATCAGGTGTTACATTGATGAGACACAAAAATCTATTTTACATCAAACTATTTAGAAAACTGTTCCAAATTTAGGCTGTGTCTGTCTATTTTTTTTAATGTAAAATTTTCTTATAAACTGTTTTTGTAATTATCTTACTCAAAAATATTGATTTATTTAATTAAACAACTTTTATATATATATATATATATATATATATATATATATATATATATATATACACATACGCATCATGCATGTATATGGAGCCTGTTTAAATAATTAAATAGCCATTATAAATATAAAAAACTACGAGAATGAATGATTTTAATTTTTGTAGAAAATAAAATAATTGTATATATATATATATAAGAAATAATTGACCACTTTAAATCAGCATGTAAAACGCATAAATATCGTATAAATAACACATTAATTTCTCTATTCATTTATTATATACATCAATAATAACACAGTTATATTTATGCATTTTACTTCCTGAAATTATGTAGTTGTCAATAAATTTATAATTGCCAAAACATATAATCCAAGTCATCAATGATTTAAAAAATCTAAATGTCTAAATTCTGAATTTTTAGAAAGTAGGTTAATAGATCTTATGCATTTTCTATATACAAACACATAAGAGAGGAATGCTTAAAAAAGCTCAATGATATTAGTTAATAAGTAAGAAAGCGAGAGCATAATATGGCATATTAACATCGTCATATTTATTCGCTAATTCAATATGTTTATTTCTCATGCCTACTTGTAGAAAAAATTATTTTATTTATCTAATTATCTAATAGCTAATATTGTCGCGACAAAAATCTGTGAATTCACTTTGATAAAATAAATGTTCCTTCTATTAACTTATAGTATCTCTGAGTATTTGAAATTAATGTTTCACCTAAATTTTATATCAAAATTAATCGGCGTCATATGGAAAGCATTCCACTGAAATCTCATTATCAGCCACTTTAATCTGTTTAGATTAATAAATTAAACATATACTTAAAGATTTTATTCAATAATAGTATGTATACAAATTTTTGGATTAAATAAAAAACTTGAATAAAAAATATTTTATGAAACATTTGTTTAAAAAAGAAATGTCCAGAATACAATGGAGTATGTATAAATATCTACAAATTAATCTTTCTATTTATCCATAGTTAGTCAAAGAGCATAACAATATAGTTTTTTTATTAGACTAATAAAAGAAAATATTTTCTAAACCTATATGTTTTACTATTTTCATTATTTGAAGTAAACAGGTAATTTATAAGACTAAACAAAATAATAAGCATCAACAACTATTTCTTGTATATTTGACTGTAAATATACTATATCATAACATTTATTTATTACAATTATTATTTAATTTACAATGTAACAATATTCAACTTTCTTTTAAAAATACAACTCTTGATTTGAAATGAATTGTTTAAATACACACAAAAAAAATTCAAAAAATAATTATTTCTTTATTCAACTACATAAGAACTACAATAACAATTATTACTTTCATAATTCTTTTTACAAATTAGACCTCTATAAATTGCTTTGAGTTCTTTTGTGCGAAGATTTAATTTATTTAATTGGACAAGTATCAATGTTTTCTATTTTCTGCTTTAGTGAGATAAACACTTTCCAAATATTGTATGCTTAATTATATAAAATATATCATAAAAATTAGATTCGTTCTTTCAATATGAATTAGCTTCAATAAATATTTGCATAAAAATATTTCAAATTCTTTCAGTATTATCACAATTAATCTAATTCAGTATCATTTTTCCCTCAATTATATAAGTTATTTACTTTACAATATTATTTACACAAAATTACGTATTAGAAAAGTTTTGCATAATTAGATAAATCTATCAAATACCAGTTCTGCAATACTGGAGATAATTTGTAATTATTGCTTTAGGAAAATACAATTGCTAATTAAAATGTTGTTTTATAAAAAAAAACAACCACAACCAATAATCTAAATTACTTGATTAAGTACAATGTGTGACAAGTATAAAAAAATGGAACTTGTCACGGTGCAAAATCTGGCTTGCCTTCATAAGTACACCCAGATCTTTGTATAATTTGCGATGCTGCCCATATTCCACATTTGATACATATGTCCAGACTTTTTTCTTGAATATATTGAGCTAAAAAACCTGCAATTATCATATTTGCAATGAGAAACCCAGTTAAATTTTATATCATTTATATACTATATTACGAAGATTATGATAATAAATTAATAATAAGAAATATTGCAATATACCAACCTCCTACAAATGCATCACCAGCACCATTAGTATCAATAACTTTATCTTCAGGTAATTTGATAATAGGATATTCTGTTATACTATTATCTTTAACTAGCAAAACAGGATTTGAGCCTTGTGTTATGATAACTATTCTTTTTCGTTTTGTGTTTATTTTTTCCATATTTGAAATTTTAAGAGCTATTTCTTTTAAGTCAGTTGTTCCAAAATCATTTGCTTTAGAGAAAGTTTCAGCTTCAGTTTCATTACCGAATAGAACATCAACATACGGTAATGCAGCAAGCATTGGTTTCTTAAAAAGTTCACTTAAAAAGGGAGCACTAAGATTCATCATAAATACTTTATTGTTCTCAAATGCATGTTTAGCCACTGCTTGTATTGTTTCTGGACTGACTGTCAAGAAAAATCCCTGCAATATAGGATTAAGAATACTAATGTTTTAAAAATTCTGTTTAATGTAAAAAATATTTATTAACTTTTAAACTGCTCATTAAAATAAAATAATTTTACAATGTTTTTAGTAAGTAAATATATGTACATAAATTGATTTTGGCAGTCTAAAAGTTGAAAAAATATCAAAAGCTTCTAATAAAGGAATGTAGTTTAATCTTAATTCTAAATTTCATGTAAAATATTTCAAGAAAATATTTAAACGATTCTAAGCATAATAATATGATAATTAAAATTAGAAAAATATAAATTCTTTTCAAGCTTAAACCCATATGAGTCTATTATAAGGAAATGGCAGTTGAAAATATTTTACAAAGAATTTTAAGATAAGATTCCATTATAATCTTATGTAAATGAAAATTGATATTAGCAGCTCTTGATATTACTTCAAATACATATTTCTGACATTACATACAGAAACATAAAAATATTTTGATCCTTCTATTAATTTCTTATTTTCCAGTTCTTCAATATGATTAGGAGAAAAACAGTTAGCAGCTGCTAAATTTGCACATAGAGATCTATACTTTCCACCATTAGTAATAAGAACGGCACATGTACCTGTTGGTTGTTTATCTGTAAATTGGTATCTTACATTTAAGCCATTTTCCTTTGCTTTTTCTTCCAAAATCTTAGAGTATTTGTCCCTCCCAACACATCCCATATAAATAGAAACTTTTGGTTTTTCCAAAAACCACTGAAAACATATATTAGATATATCTTCTAATATTTCTATTATGTTTACTAAAGTCTACTAAGATCTACTTAATAAAGGTTTGAACAAAAAAAGAAACTCTTTTTTCTATTAAAATATTAGTATACAATAAATAATATAATTTTATATTTAATATTGATTTTTAAATTAGATTGAGTTTAAGAAATGAATTGAATGAATAATAATTAAAATGGATTCAATTTTATATTAAATAAAAATATTGTTAAGATAATAATATTATAATATTTGATTCAATATGAATAAAAACAGAAATAATTTACTTGGGCAACTCTCATTGTATTTTGTACTGATCCACCAGCAATAAAATCTGCATTGTACTGTTCAATAAGCTCATCATAAAGTGATATATGACTTTCATCAGCAAGTATTGCATTATTGGCTTTAAGTTCGTATTTTTTTAAAAAATCTTCATCTACTATTGCAGAAATATCTAGAAGAGGATTACCAATTCCTAACACAAGACCTTCTCTGAAATTATTTTAAACAGGTTTAATGAAAGTTAAATAATAAAATTCATATTCTTATAAGTACTTCAAAGTTAGTATCGATTCAGATCACAATAAATTTTAAGTTTTATTATAAATAGCAAATAACGAACACTTTTGATTCTTTTGTTTAATCTTTATATTAAAAAAGCTTTTAAAATTAAAAAAAAACACAAATAAAAATTTTTTAACAGATGAATTTTATTTATAAGTAAAATATTTAAATTACTTAAAATTGAACATTTTATCATTTCTTTCCACTCATTAAAATTATTACTAAAAATACTCAATATTGAACAATACATTTGTCAACTATATTCAATTTAAACATTTCAAACTATATATTGATTGCATAAGAAACTATATGCTTATCCCGCCTTCACTTGCAGATATACACCTATACGTTGCGAATAAGTATAGATATAAATAGTAGCAAGCACATGGGCAAATAATATTAGTATAATTGTGTCCAACAAAACAAAAGAATGTTATTAAGTATAAGGATACTAATATAATCTAAGTATTCATTAATTTCATTAATTAATTTTTATTAAATCGCAACAAGTTAGAATTAAATTAAGTATCAAGATATATAATCGTATGCAATCATAACCAAAATAATTTAAGAAAAAAATGATTCTTACCTCATTTCATTTGCCATAGTTATAAAAAATGATCTTTAAGTAGTATTTCCTTCGTTTAAGGCACGATACGAATAATTCAATACATTAAAAATCAGTCCACGTTTTCAAAATTACACGCCGACTATAGAATATTTACAGCAGAGAACTGCAGATTACAGAATCGGAATCGGAGCAGAGGTCGGAGATGATGTCAGGAACACTGAGTATATAGTATCAGCTGGTATCAGGCTAATCTCTGGTATACATAATGCAGCAGAAAGTATAAGCTACTAAGTATTCCTATATAGTTATGTACAAGCTGGTATACAAGATAAAAATCGTCTAAATGTTTTCAATATGTTTTACAACGCAATCTACACGTGAGTTAACTTAGCGAAGATGAGAACCACTCGAGCAAAGAATGAAAAGGAGAAAAAGAACGCGATGCAAGAGTTTCATTCGATTCCGTAACCGGCGAAGCGGTCTTTTTTTTTTTATTTCGTGTTATCAGGGAAAATAACGTACGTATAAACGTGAGTAAAGTATTTGTGCATCTACAATTCTATTAGATCTCGGAAAGAATCTTTTTCTTTATACAGATGCGACTGACTAGTATAAGTAATTATAAGTAACTCATATCCGTTTAATAAAGAGGTATATGGACCGACAAATCTTTTATAACAAATATATTTAACCGAAACGCAGTTACGAAATAATTAACAAAAATAACTGGATATTTTGAGTAATGATGAATACAACACGTTATTAACGAATATATAAAAACGACTAGGTAGCTGTACGTAATTCTGAATTCCAAGCTAAATCCCGAATTATCTCGGAGACTGGGTCTTACATTTCTATAGTGGTTCTCATCAGTTAAAATTTACCAGCGTATCTAAAGGAGATATTTGTACTTCTATAAGCACGTGACATTCGCAATAAATTTGTCACCTTGCAGCCAAGGCTCGCGACCGTCGATAGTTTCGTAACAAACCAGGGTCCCGATCGAATGAACTCGCAAAATAAAATTTTTCTATTGAATATTTAATTTCTTTTAAAGATTAACATTATAGATTTCCGATTTGCTTATACCCGTTCAAACATATAGAATATAAAAATATAAAAGCAATAATTTGTAAAGTAATGCATTGTTTGTGTAACTCTAGATAACTGGTTTGTCATCGACAGTACAGAGGATTTGTAAATGCATGCAAATGAATCTATTAATTGCAGCCTGAAACTAATTAAAGTTTTTTAACTCTTTAAGATTTGATATGATAAATAATTTTTTTTCTTAGCGACAATATTTTAACAAAATTATGTATTTATTATTAGTTAATGCATTTAAATATAATTGTACTTAATTACAATATAATTTTATGTAAATTAACTTTGTTTAAGATTACCAGAATGAAAATCATATAAACAAATCTTGTACTAAAAAAAATATTTCTTGAATCCAACATAACTTTGATAAATTCACAAAACAAGTTTTATTTTTTCATTCGGCTTCTCAGGAGTAAATAAATAGGTTTTATTTTCACAATAATTCTTATGTTTCTGAAGTAAATATTTTGTTCGAGTCAAGGAAATTATTTATCTCGATTAGAAATGCTGTCTTTTACTAGTATTCATATTATCATTTATTTCGTTTCAGTAAAATTTTCTTAAAATTAGAAAAACATTTTTAATATATTTTCTTTTATAAACATATTTTAACAAATATATCCACAAAATTTCTTTTTCAGCATTGTAATTTAAAATAAGAAAAACGAAAATTGTTGAACACGTTGATCAAAATTTCACCTGACTATCCAGACTAAGAAGTCTCTTTTCATTTTCAACTCCTTGTATATAAACCCTGCAATTGATTGTGAAAGTAACATTCATTTATTAAGTCTTGAAGACTAAATGAGACCTACGCATGATATCTTACCGTAATTGACCTTTTTTTTAAAGACTTTTAAGTAAGTACAAATTAAAGTTCATCAATAAGAGTTCAATAATGATTGATCTGATTGCAAATTTATTAATTTATTATCTTGATTTCTATTAAAGTTCAATGTATGTACTTACTATACAATACAATTACATTTTACATTCATTACTGAAATAATACATTTATAAATTAATATTTATAACTTGTTTTCAATGTGGAACTTAACTTGCTTTTAAAATAAGCACTTTTAAATATTTAATATTTACTTTTCAATTTTTTTCTTGCGAGAAATATAACAAAACACACCATACATTTGTAAAAAGTACAGAAAAATACATATTTGACTCTACACATTGCCACATAAATAAATAGCAAAGCAGCTTATTAATTCGCGTCTAAAAAATTTTCTTAGAAAAAAATAACACCTGATCTGGCTTCTATCTGATGCTATATGTATATTTGAAGCTGATCACTGACGTCGTGGTGTGAGCACTGCTCAAATCAAAGTTCGATTTTTACGCCATTTCAATATTTAATAAATGCACAAGTAAGCCAAATACTTTAATTATGCTTATGTAGACTGTATTTTGATAAATTAATAAATATTTCTAATGGTCTTACCGCCTAATTAAATAAATTAAAATGAAGTCATTTAAGGCAATTCGAAGACGATAATATAATATTTAAAAATTCATTTATGCTCATTTCCAACTGAGTTTGATTTTTTAACGTCTTATAAAGTTTTGTCATTTTCCATAGCTGTCAGATTCAACCTTAACTTATGAAAACACTTCAATTTCCATTAGGAATAATGAAAGATTTTTGCAATCGAATTGGAATAACGCATTACGGAAAATATTAATCGGAGGTTAAAAAATTGTACTTCTAGGACTTGGTTTCTTTACCTAGATCTGAATTTTGGACATAAAACAGTTAAATAAATATTTTAAAAGCAAGAAATATTTCGATAGATATATCAACAATGCAAAAGATATTATCTTTAAAATATTTTTCTTATGTATAAATTAGTTTTATTTTGTAGAATAGTTTTTGTAAAATAATTTTCAGTTCAGTTAAGTTCCTTATTGTAAAATTTAAATTTAATTGAACATAATGTAATCAATTTCACTAGCAATAAATATAAAATTGCAACGTTAAGATTTATCTTTTTAATAAAATAAATGTCAAAAGAAGGAACGTGAAAACAAAAAATTTTCTAAATTCAACTTTATCAAATAAATAAAAAGTTTAATCATTTTGAGACAATTTGAGGTAATTTGGTAGGGATGTAGGTAAGAAAATGAAACAACAATTTACACATGTACGATTCTTTATGATTATTTTATTTTTATTATCTCATGTTTTTTATTTTTTAATTGTGAAGTAACACAAATTTTTCTGGTTTTGTGGGTGTGTATTAGATATATGTATGTATGTATGTATGTATGTATGCATGCATGTACGTATGTATGTATAAAATATTCGTATAGTATAATATTTTATTGCTACTCACACGGCGTGGTTGGACTGTGACGGATAACGATGAATCGATGAATGTTCAAAACTGCTTGGTCTTCTGCGACTATACCAACGTTAGCTAGAATTTCTTTTTTCTTTCAGATTTAATCTAGATAAAACTGTACGTTCATTCTCTGCTTGCAATCGACGTTCAGCGAAACGACGGAAGAAAAAAAAAGAGAGATGCTGTACATTTGAAAACCGAATGGAAAATACCTGGACCTCGCGTAATGTATTTTTATGTATAACAGTCTTTAAAATCCTTTCGTCGTATTCAGTAATCGAGAATCCAAATATGAGACCAAGGATGCGTTAAAAATATATTCCCATCTCTTCCGCCCACCAACTTCGTCGCGCCGCATTATTTTTACTAAATTTTTGTAAGGCATTTTATCTGCCTCGATTTTATAGTATGACATTGTTAAAAAAAAGCACGAGTACTGCAGTGTTCAGAAACGTATACTCGCTTTCCTTGAGTTCAAAAAAACAAAAATATAAATCCAGAATTCATAATAGCTTTCTGTCATATACATTTTTATCCGTGCTCATCTCCAGAAATCGTGAAAAAGTTACATACATATAAATACCGTGTTCCTCTTCGTTATTTGCAAACGCTTCTGCATACTAATTGTATCTTCCGTAAAACCTTCAACAGCGCCAATGGCGGATCAATCGGTAAGTCTCCTAACCAGGTAAAATTAAATCAATCGAGTGATTCAGTTACGAGAAACAAGAAAAAATTCAAAAATCTGATAAAGAGAGAAACGTTGTTGTGCCGGATTGTAGCGTTTAGCCGAAAATTTAACCACGTTTATATAGGTTAAGAAAAGATAGAAAAAAACTAAAAACGAAAAATGGATTTTGAACTCATCTTGGATACAAAACTTCTGCTCTGCTTGCAGCTAATAATCCACTTATTTATTAGTTTCCTCTCTTTCTATTGTTTAATACCATGCACAAGAATGAACATAATTTCTTTTATACTACGGCGCAGTAACTTTTTTGTGAAATTAATAAATATTTATATGCATCTTACAAGTCTTTACACTATAATATATTAAATTAAATTAATGGCAGTCATTTTAAAAATTAAAAATTAAAAATTTTTTGTTCGTTTTCGCAAGATTTTCATAACATTTTTTTCCATTTAATTACAATGAATCAATATAATTTCTTTTTATTAATATGGTCAGAAGGCTTCTCGATTTAGCCACCTGCGGTGCTGTCGAAGGTTTCGAACAGTGCAAACAGAAAAATAATATCTTATTATTTGCTTCATGCCACATTTGAATTTGTATATAATATCTCGACCCTCTATACTGTAAATCATAAATGAATTTCCCTCAACAAAAGGGACACCGCGTGACAGAGCCAAGCACGTGGTCCGCATGCTATAATAACGTATATAATGTACAAATTTTTTTGTGTTCTCAAAAAAAGGTACGAAAAATTGGTAACCATCATGTGGGCGAGTATGCTCGCTTATAGTTACGTTTCTTTTTTGCCATCTTCCGCAACTGGCAGAGCTCGAAGAATAGCCAAATACGTCAAAAGCATGTCTATTTTTCTTTCATTCTTTTTTATCTCTTTCTCGCTCTCTCGAGCACGTGCACGTGTCCGTGTCCATTATAAATCGTGGAAAGAGGCGTCTCATCAGCCATTTTGCAGGTATCCCAAACTGCTCCTATACAATTACAGCAGAGACAGGTTACAACATTACATTGTGCAATTGTTTTGATGAACTCGCGATAATTTAAATGGTGATCATCTCGAGATCGGCTTTTAAGACGTGTTATATTATAGCACGGACAACTGAGATAAAAGTATTCGTAATGGTGCTTTTTTTTTATTATAATATTCAAATGCTCAGTATGATAAGAGTGAATTGATGAATTAAAGCAAGGAGAATTTATAAAAAAAACAATATAAATAAAAAATAGTGAACGTTAAAATAATTATATATAATTTTAAAACTGTCGAAAACCGTACAAAACATTTTATTCAGACTTTAACAAGGAAGGTATCCAAGTATGGAAGTATAATTTTAAGAAAATTTGCACGTCATATAGTATAGAAAAATAACAAATACGTATTTTTCTTTTATCGACCGAGAAATCGGCCTTCAGAGTTAAACCGTTAACTGTAGCTTCAAAATCCATAAAGATATTCGATCGTAAGAAATATTTCATACCAAAACATAAGGGCATAAAATATGAGCGATATTAATATTTAGAAATTTTCTTACAATACTTTGCGACATTTTGACAAATTCTGTTAAGATTTTATTTTTAACATAACCTAACTTGTAACAAACTTTCACGGTCCTAGGAGATTCTCCTTCGTTTATAATAAATCAATATTTTTCATAATATAAGGTAAGTTACAAATCAAAACACTTTCATTTGCAATTTTTCACAGTTCTAAATAGTTCAAAATAGTTTCACAATTTTAAAAATATTTATTCTGACAATGTTGTTTCGGCTATAATGCCATTATCAAAGATCGATACAAAGTGTTCGTACTTTGCATCGATAAAACACCATCAAATGTTCTCATTTATAATTTACCTTATAATATTAGTTTCATCACCTGTATAGCGAGTCTTCAATTCATTATATCAATATTTTTAATTATGATCATTCTTTAACATGAAATCCCCATTTTAGTAAGCATTGCAATATTCATTGTAGATTCCACAATAAACAAATGATTTTTCACCAAAATGTCAGGAAATTCTCAATCATATGTTATTTGGTTTGAAGTTATACAAAGATTCAAATAGGCATCATTCGTTACGGTCTCTGAATTTATGAATAAGTGTTTTTTTCTTAACAATTTTTTATCATTGACTTAGAAACCCTACTTTACTCCTTCAATGCTAAAACTGATTACACAAAAACACTGCTGACTTTTATATTAAAACCAGTGTTGTTCGTTGGATACCTTGCTTGCTATTTTACTTAGTTTAATAATTAGACACAAGATGGCCATATTTTTATTTTTACTTATGTTGTAAATACTAACGAAATAATAATAATACTAATACTACTACTACTACTAACAATAAGCGTATAATAATGATATTAATAACAATAATCGTATAAAATAATTAAATTTTAGTTAGGATTATGCTAATACGTGCAAAATTTTAGTAAATGCTGATCAACTTCTCTTACTTAAAAGCTACTACCAACTAAACGTTCCCAGCGACTTAAACTTAGTTGAATAATTTTTCTCCAAAATTTGTATTATATTTTTACTGTAAATTTCTATTGCGTTCAATAAAAAATACTTTGAAAGCACATAATGCCCCAAGGCTAACGATCGAATATTAAATATTTACAGCCAACACCTCCTTGTATTATTAACAAGATGTAAAACAAAATCAATGTTGAGGGATGAAAAATACACGTAGTAAGCAAAAATAGATATTTTTCAGGAACTCTTTGCTTAAGACAGACCATATCTGTTGTTGCCAGCAGTATCAAAAATATTTTATCAAAAACTTTTATTCAATGAAAACTGATTTCTTATTTTAGCAAATAAAAGAAAAGAATGTCAGGCCCTTGGCATTCTTCCACTTGCAAGTGTAGTTTCGACAAAAAATAACATTTCAACAGTTTCTACATATCAGTGGCTGCTTACCAACATCTGCCCTGGTCACGATTACTTACACTTATTATAAAACTTGGAATCTAATTTGAAAATTGTCGGACGTAAAGTCTCAGTGATGAAAAACAGTTTTTCAAAACTCTACATGCATTGCTCCCCCTCAACAACGCACCATTTTTTTAACCATGCTCGAGTCAACAACTTTCTATTTCGGAGTTGTTAGCCAGAATTAAAACAGCATCAAACACTTACGTATGTTCCTAATTTACCATTCCGAAGATGCGTAATATTGCCAATGTTAAAGAATAAAGTATTTACAGAATCTTAAATTGTACTGAATAAAATAAATAATTAAAAACAAAAAGACTGGCAGATTACGACTGATTTTTAAGAATGAATTATAATAATATTACTACTTTTATCCCAGTGTGAGTGCAACAGAATAAGTAGCTGTGTTATATAAAAATTTGCAGATATATATAATTAATTAATGTATGATCCCTAGCCTTAGATCTCTTTTTCTCTCTCCCTCTCTCGCGCTGTTCGCGATATGCGTGCGCTTTCCACGATTGACTGACTGACTCAATGCATCTCGTTTAAACGGCTTCTGCGGCGGCGGCGGCGGCGTCAACGGCGTCTTCCACAAGAGGAGATTTATACACAACAGTATGGCCGAGGGTGACTGCGGCACACGCCTAAACCCACCCACGCACTTGTCGTTTCGTTCTATATACATGTGCACACAGTCCCGTACACAGTACCACTTATACTCGTCGCCTTTTTCTTCGGTTTGTAACATTACATTGCCGGCCGGACCCGTAGTGGCGATGCGTGCGTGACAAAGAGATATAGTATTTAGGATCTGGTCGACGACGGTAAGGACGAGGAGAGTACGGGCGGCGGCGGCGGCGGCGGTGGCAGCGGCGGCGACGACGACGACGACGACATCACTCGACGTTTGTCAATCTCTTTTACATCGTGTGCGGCAATGTCGAGCGCACGAACAATCATAAGTGCACGGCGCATGTGCCGCATATTTATATACTCTCGACGATTCGCACCGCATATTATGCGTGCTCGCAGGACGTTGGAGGGGGAGGGGGTGCGCGAACCACGGCACAAGTTTTTTTGTTTGTGTGTATGCACGCGGTCCTCCGCCCCTCGTTTTTGTGTCTTTTGGAAGGAATATACAGGGTGGAGGTACGGCGCCCCTTTCGCTCACAGATCTCTCCAGATCACGGGAATTTTACTGAGCAACCCTATTGACAAACGTTCACCACAACGTAACAATTGACGTATTTATTCATGACCCTTGGAGGAAGGGCATTTTACTCGCGAAAAAATTACTCGCGATATAAAGGAAAATGTTTGCCAAATTAAAAGTATGAAAGGATACAGTGCCATCTGAGTATTATAGTGCCATTCGGGTTGCATTGAAACATGCGACATCTGGTGGTTTGAGAAATACAAAAATCTGAGATGACATTGATTCGCATAGAAAATTTAAAGTACAAAATTCAAAATAAATGAAATTGTATACTAATTGCAATGAATTGCAATTCTAAACGTACATGAAAAATATTCAACTATTTTGAGGATAAAAAAATATTAAATAAATTCGCTTACGTAAACGCAGTAAGCATGATTTTCCTTCCCATTTTGCGGTTAAAATAGGTTACTTGAAAATAGGTTAGTTAAAATAGGTAAAATTGAACTTTTGCACCGACATGATGTTTATATCCTCTCGAATCGCACCCACAAAGCAAATATTGAAATTTACGTGGTATCTGGAGACATGTTCAAATTGGTTTGAGAAAGACGTATAGTCTTTCATTCAAATCTTATATTACTAGAACTAGAAGTTTTGTTTTGTTTTAGGATAAGCAAACTTTCGTAAATGTGCCACCAGATGTACTGCTTTTATTTTGATGTCAATAATATTGGGATCGAATACGGGAATAGGGTAGGTGGCAAATGAAAAACAAATAGCTGACGAGATTCGTTCAACCAATATAATAATAGTATCACGATTTGAAACTGACCGGACATTTTCTATTTCTGTATCGCTCCATATATCCATGGTTAGTGATATTTCCATAAAAAATTACAAAGATGAGATTATTGTATAAAATAAAATACAATAAAGTTGTCAAACTATCCAAGTATTCATTTCAACTAAAAAAGTAGAGATTACGTAAAATTGTGTAGACACACACCCACACCCATACACAGTAGAAGATGCACTGGTCAAGTGCATCAGGTGCCTACAGTTTTATCTATGTATTGCTTGATACTGAAAAAATCTTGTGTTTGAAAAGATAATGAAATCGTTAATTATATAATATATTTATACCGTCCTCCAAAGGTCGAAGAATAGAATTTATAATATCAAATAATGTAAAATGAATAGAGGCGTTTCAAAATTAGGGAGTTAATATTAAGGAGCTGAATGGTATAAAGGTATTCCGCAGTCGAAACTATTGTGTGTGCCAGTTTCTATATATGTATATAATCGACTAATTAATTTTTTCTTCTTTCATTTATTTATTTACTTTTTAAAAATAATTTATTTGAGAAAATAATTGTACACAGTAGGTTTCAACTGGAAATTTCAATAAAAAATGTTTTATAAAATGAAAAATACACAGCTAAACACAGCCTATACATGAAAATGAAAAAATGTCTACCTATGTATTTATATATTTATAAAATTTGAATCTTACAATTACCTGTTTTCACGGTCCCCTAGTTTACTTTCTGTAATCCGCCATAAGAAAAAGTTTTAATGGCGTGCGAAATGACTTGGGCATACATCGGGTTTCTTGCAATGAACATATATGCATATATTTTACGAAGACACGCGTAAATTATACCGAAAAATCGGAAATGCTTAAATCTTACAGCGAGTTTTATGAAATTAAGTCATTAGGAAAATACTAAATTAATTATGTACAAATCAAATTGACGAGCTCTCAAAATGTGCTTTCGAGTTACAATGCACGGAAAATTAATTATCTATATATAAATTCATATGTATGTATACACTAGAGATGAAAATTTATGAATGTGAAAAAAAGCAATTAAAAATAATTTTCAACGTTATGGAAGAAAGAGATAAATAAAGACGCAAAATAAATTAATACAAATTTCTACATATTCCAAAAACACGTATCTATAGATTTCCTTTATTATCTATGTTTTTATTTTATTTTTTTAATCAGTCCTTTATTAAAAATGAATTGCAAATTACGCTTAGGATTATACTGCTAATTATAATAGGAGAAAAGAAAAAAAAATCAGCAAAATTCATCTTTCCTTTTTTCCGTTCCTCTTACGCACTGTCTTTTTTCTCTCTCTCTCTCTCTCTCTCTTTCTCTCTCTCTCTTTCTCTCTATTTCATTTTCTATTTCTCGCTCGCTTACGGTCCGAAGATAGTGTAAATTTTATATGCAACGTCGTTTTTCGCTCAATACTGTTTGTAATCCACACCTGGATATGCGACAAGCGACTTATTCGCGCCGTATGATAGACCGTGCGAAACCATGTTGTCCGAAGTGCCAATCGTTCTGAAAACATCAGTCACACAAAACGAACGATTTTTACATGTAAGTAATTGCCAATCGACCAAAAAAATTAAACGAACTTTTTATTATGATTGAAAATTTCGTTAAATCATTATTAACGCTAATAATAAAAAAAATTGTGATTATATATATATATATATATATATATATATATATATATATATATATATATAATTCTGAAAAGCTAAAAATAAAAAATAAAAAAAGTTTCTATGAATACGAGTTATAGTTAAATTTATTATAGCAAAAGTTAAAAATGTAACGGTCGAAAACATGCGGAAGATTACATTGCTAGAAAAACTCGGCTTTGTTCGCCAAAAATTATTAGAAGTACTTAGTAAAAAATTCTGTTGCCCTTTTCTAGAAATGTAAACTTCTTTCGACGAGTTAGCCAGCCGAACCCACCCTTGCTACGAATGAAAAAAGAGAAAAAAATTTAGTTGCCTTTTACGATTAACGTTAATACAACAAAAGATAGATAAGTACTATAAGAGAGATAAAATTGAGAGAAAGGATATCCGAAGGAAACGACGTATTTCTGAGTTTTTGTCAAGTTTCTTTATTTGTTGACAACACATAAAGACATATATTGGAATAAATGTGTATCGTACACGCGACACGTGGTGTTTATATTTGTGTGTGTATATATATATATATATATATATATATATATATATATATATATATATATATATATATGACAAAAGACCGTAATATAATAATATATAGATGTAATAATAAGAAGGAATTATGCTCATATTAAAAAATAGATCTTTCGATTCTAAATTTAAACCGCAGCTGATTAATAATTACATCAATGCTCTAAACACTACGCCGGTGCTTCATTTATTAAAATTGCTAAAGCATCTACTATCTTACTTAAAACTGCGTCAACGTCGTCGGTTATATTGGATACATCTTTTTTTTTTTCCTCGCGCGATGATCGGTATACGCCGCCCTTTTATATACGGTCTATAATTAAGACACACCTCTCGTTGGATACTAACGTAAGAAAAAAAGCTTTTACTCCTGGCCGTTTATTATAATAGCAATGATCATCTATGAAGAAGCTTAACAGTCCAATTACAAATGCTAATTTTCCGTTGGACAGAACCGTTAAAGACTACATATATGTACTGTTTCTTTCGGATAAAGAGGCAAGGTGTCCCATGTTCTGTGCACAAATTCGAGATTCAATTTTTCAAATTTACTTTTCTTTACATTCCTCGAGGCAAACTTGCAGAAAGCACATGAGCCTGGAAATGAATTCGCGCGAAATTGTTGCTTGTGAGCAAATTTTCTTTTCTTTCTTTCTTTCTTTCTTTCTTTTTTTTTGACAGTTCAATCGATAAAAGATTTTTATTAGAAAACGATTTGTCAAGATGCAAATGGATGGTGCACTATATAAAAAATGAATAATTAAACGATCGTCCAGAAAAATGGACACGTTTGCCTTGATTCCGTCGATACACGCGCGCATGCGCGAGATTTCGCGATAACGACGCGAGCAACACCAGGAAGCGGCCCGCCGAGATACACGCGGCCGACCAATTGAGTGGTTTATCTCATGTATCTCTTTCTCTCTTTGAAACTCATATACAAAATTTAAAGAAAATAGGGCTTTATATAAGAAAATTAACACTCAAATCGCTTTATTTTCCGTCTTATTTTCTGTACTGAAAATAAAGAAGCACTCAATGATACGCGCAATTTCAGTGTTAATTTCTCACATGAATTTTTGTTTTTGTTTTATTATTATTAGTTTTTTTTTGATAACAAGACATGGGCTGTAAGGGAGGTGGGGGGCTAAAGAATTTTTTTTTATGGTGATCCAAGACGGGAGCTCAATGAAGGGAATTGGGAATGTTTTGAAGGTGAATCGGTCGTGTGTTATATCGGATGTTAGAAGTGAATGTGATGAAAGAAATAAAGAATCATGTTTCGTTCAGTAATGTGAATTTCACAAGTATTACATTTGCATTGCACAGATCTTTATTACGGGGGAGAGGGGACATATTGCTATCGCATTGTAATATATATGTATAGTGAAAAAAACCACGAATCTTATACAAAAAGGTCGCTTCTTACTTATTCCTGTCGAAAAATATCAACGAGTAATAAAATGAAACTTAATTCGAAAATTGCGTCGCGTGTACTAGCCATTGCTTTTATTTTTGCCTCCTATATATTACTCGTCTCTCTCCTTCTTTATTATGTTCTCCTCTTTGATTCGATTTTCATAATGCGGCACAAAATATTTGATTGAAAACGAGCCGACAATATTCTATTTTTTTTTTAATTATTTCCATTTTACTCTAGTCATTAACCAACTACAGGCTAAACTTTAATTAGGTTTGTATACAGATAAAGAGTCTAGTCGGACGACAGTATAGTTATTTAATTAAGAATATTTTCTACTTGATACACTGTATTTCATTAGAAATTACTCCTTGGGCAAAATATTTGTCGTTACGAGCGTACACGACATTAATAAGAATAATAATAATAAAGTGCATAAGAACAATCGTTATAATTAAAATAGCTAAGGACCCTTGTTGCATTTGCTTTCACAAGTATGGCATACGCACATTTTCACAAAAAAGTTTATCACTTTTTTTTCAATTTTCATTTGCATTTTTTTTTTTTTTTTTTTGGTTAAAAGGCGCCGCTCAAGAGTTGTGTAAATTCCGTCGATCGAGGTACAAAATTACCAACAAACCAACAAATGCATTAGAAAGAATCGGTTGCTAAAATCTAATTCTCAATATATATATTTTACAATTGTTATATATATATATATATATATATATATATATATATATATATATATATAAATATATATGTATATATGTATACATACCCGTTAATGTATTGCAGTATATTTTTACAACGAGAATAAATACTCGGCGCGCGATCGTTACCGCGTAAACAAGTGCTTTAAAAATCGACTGTATCGCCACGAACCGGAGTAAGTCGATTGTACAATACGCGGTATCGCACATTATGATAAAGCTGTGCTTTAACGATGCCAAGTCCGATGAAAGGACAACTAGCTAATTTCTGGAGCTTTGCAAAAGCGTGAGCAGCAAATTAGTTTCTGGGTCTCGGCATTTACATATATAAACATATACATATACATATCTATTATAACGACGAATTACAGAAAGGTACAGACACTCGGCAAATGTAAATGTATAGAGCCGTGCAGGTGAGCAACTATAAAAAAATTAAGTTTTCGCAGAAACCTAGATTCTATTATAGTTACGACTGGCATCGACCATTTATATTCGCCCAATGCGCATTGCTGCGAATCGATGTAATATTAATTTATCAGCCTAGCGGACTCTCGGCCGCCTGTATGGGTTCTCTCTCTCTCTCTCTCTCTCTCTCTCTCTCTCTCTCTCTCTCTCTCTCCTGTTCTTTCACTCCTATTCTTTGTTTTAACGCATGCTGATTCGCGTAATTATAGATCTTTCGGAAAAATTGAGAAAAAAATAATTTTGAAAGTAACAGCTACTTACAAAAATCAAGACATCGATTAAATTACAATCGGGTAAAGAATGTCAAAGGCTTGGAAGAAGTTACACTTCGATGCCCACCTGCGCATGCATTAAAAACGTCTTTCTTACATATAAAAAATATCCATGGATAATACTATAATGATATTATAGTTTTCGACTTCACGACCTTCACTCAATGCTTTGTGCCACTCAAATACGGTATATACGAAGACATTCCTTCCCTTAACCTGAATATTCACAAGGTCCAACCGATAAAAATCACTTTTATACCAGGAGGAGTAAACGAAGACGATTGAATCGTATTTCTTTTTTTTCTTTAGTCTACACAAGATTATCATGAATTTAACTGTCGTGTTGTGTGCGTTCTTCTTCATTGCGCGGTGAAAATGAATAGAGTTAAAAATCATCATTCTGAAACACTTGTAAACCTGGACTAAAGAAAAAAGTATTTCACAATGATCATTTTTAATGCTATGCATTCTCTCCCCGATAGGCCCTCGTTTTGACAATTGACACTTAAATTTATGATAATCTTGTGAAGATTATTTGATCAACAGACAAAGTGGAGAAGGAAATTAATGTGGAAAGAAGGGCCAGTAAAAAAAAATAACAAATTTTACGAGAGAGAAAAAAGAAACACGATCGTCTTCGTTACTCTTTGTGGGATAATGGCGAGTTTTATCGGTCGGATCTTCTGAAAATTCAAACTGAGGGAAAGTCTTTGTATATATTATTAATGGATTCTTTTATCTGTGAAAAAGAGGATTTTAATGCATACACAGATGGGCAACGCTACCAGTGTAACATCTTCCCGATATTTCGCATTTGTTACGCGATTGTAATTTCATTGATGTATTGATTTCCATAAGTAGCTATTATCTTTAAAAATCTTTTTTTCTTTAGAGTTCCGAAAGAGGTACAATTACGCGAATCAGTATGCGTTAGAAATAGAAAATGAAACAAAGAAAACGAGAGTGACAAAAAAAACTCAAGTATGCAGGCGACTGTAAGTTCGATTGAGTGATAAATTTAAATAACATCGATTTGTAGAACTGCGAATTTCTAGTTCAACTGTACAGCGGCAGGGCGTCACAGACCGATACACACACACACACACACACACACACAGAGAACCGCGATCCGAGACACATTCCCGGGCGACGGCGGCGGCGCGTGCTCGCGCGACGGCGACATCGGTTGACGGTGGCGACGGCGACGACGACGACGACGACGACGACGACGACGACGGCGGCGACGCTTTAGTATGGTGCGAACCGGCGCGACGGCGATGGCCCACGAATGCCCGGTCTGGTAAAGCAGAATCAATTTTTTCACGTCAGTCAAGCGAGATCGGGAATGACGGATAATATACGTTTTTATAGTAAGGTTATATGCATATTATATATATTACAATTTTTTTTACTATTTACATTAGTCAGTTACAGTGGGAAAAGGCAACCCCGACGGAAACTTCAAATGCTGGATCGAGTTAACCGAACCCCCATGGATAGAAAAATATTTACACTGATAAAGGATTGTGAAATTACTTTTATGAACACAAGCGCGCACGCGCACGCACGCACGCACACACACACACAATATATATATATATATATATATATATATATATATATATATACATACATACACATACATACATACATAACTAAATTTTCAATTAGGCCAATAAAATAATCCGCGAGATTTCCTTTTCCCAAAAGACAAACTGAATAATACATTTAAGGAAGGACAAAAGGGAGATAGAAGTATAGTACATGACAGATCTAACCGATTATCAGCGATTAGTTCTTTCAATGAAGGTTAAATATTTTGATTATGTTTGAGACAACGTATGTGGAAACTTGATGATTTGGAAAAATGATCGGCTCTTGTCAACTCTCATTTACCTCACTTTGCCGTCAGAATAATAAAAACTCGTACGATTTTAATATAAAATTATCAACATGTATTTCGTATTTCTGCATTAAAAAATTCTTATACATTTATTACTTATTTTACATGAAAAGAGAATGATACTTTCTGTACATAAAAAAAAAGTTGTAATTATACATGGAATGATAGTTAATACTTTGTGAATAAGTATAAGCGAATCCTTTTTTTTTTTAAGCTGATGAAACAATGATTCAAGCGAGGTAAAGAAAGGGACAAATGAAAGTCACATTGTCTAACTTAAAACAGAATCTTCGGGCTGGTGTGGTTCTTTGGTGACATGATTTCTTATCTATGCTCTTCAAACGAATCGCGGCTGAAGTCCTCGTATATGCCACTACTACAACAGTATTTAAATCTATTATCGATTCCACTCCATTTCAAAAGATCAATATTTGAAAGAGTTTAACATCTACTCCCTTGTCCAAGGCTTAACTTTGTGAATGAGTCTGATCTCTTAAATACAATGAAGGTTTTACTTGAGGAATCCCTTTTTACTCAATAAAAAACGTGTGAAAAGTGTACTTCGTAGAAGAAAAAATTTGGTGATTACAAAACTAGATGTAAATAGAATTAAATAAATACATATGTGTTTAAATTCCCGAATATTTTAAAAAACAGTAAGCAATGATAAATAGGAGAAATTTGTTTTGATGGTGATATAAGGCAGGCAATCTTTGGCTGGATTTAAAATCCATGCGATTGAAAAAACACTGCCACCAAATTATTAAGACAAATATATTAATAAATTCCCAAAAAACAAGTTTTGAAACTAATAAACAAAAACGCTTACACGAGAGTAGTAAACAGCATAAACGTGCATAATGAACATTCAAAAGTAGGATATAGATTTTATATTTATGCCAAATTAAAACCTCAGAAAAAATTGCACATAAATGTCTTTACCATTAAATAAAACACATCGATTGTGCTAACAAAATTCTCATATTGAAAGCAAAGGAAGCTGGGGAACAAAATCTACTATATGGATGCTTATATGGTGCAATAGTTCAAGGCATAATAGTATTGTAATAATTCTCATGGATGTGCAATATCAGAATCCAAACATAGGGATCAAGTATTATGATTAAAAAATTTGACCAAATTCGCAGTTAATGCCAAGGAACAAGAGTCTGTGAGGCGGCACCAACCCAGAAGTTCAGTTTCTTTTACGTTCAAGGCAGGAACAGTAGCCGTTGATTATACCATGAGTAACAATTCAAAGAAAAGCGATGTACGCACGTCACGACATCATAAGAATAGAATTTCGAAAAGTTAAATTCTATGAAACAATAAATTTACAGAAACTTACTCTTGCATGACTTGAACGTTGACCGAGAACTGTATCTCTAAGGTTGCATGTATTCACGAATAAACTCCATATGGAGGCGTGTTTGCACTGAAATTTATAATGTAGAGAAGTATCCAAATATTGTCATTTTGTATAACTGTACATAAGACAACGCTCGTTTGTTTATACAAATGTTTCGTGTCGTTTCCTTCTATATTTTACAAGGATACTTGAGCAAAACGTGTTTCATTTATGTAATCGCATATTTTGTTATCTCTAGCTAATGTTTTTAAAGTAACCATGAAACAAATACTTACATTGCAAAAATAAAAAAAGTTTCAATAAAAACTATAAACAGAGAACCACACCGACCCGTTAAATTCCACTTCCAAATATACTGGCAATTTTGTAAATACAATTGTGGTTTTAAATTAAACAAAGAATGTCATGAGTAAGATGAAATGTGGGAGTAAGAGCAAAGTTATGAAGTTGGAAAAATGAGTTTTAACAGAGAAGAGAATGCTAGAAAGAGTTAGGCAAAATATGAGACGTAGTGAGTATATTGCCCAACCTTACAAATCGCATGAACTATTAATCCAGCCTTAAATGTTTTCACAATGTTAAGCCGGATAATGGACGAACAACCGATCTCTTATAGCAGGCGTGGAAAATAGGGAGATATGAGGATGAAGGATGAAATCAGTTAACTCACCTGAATCTGCCATTGTTGCCTGCTGGTGGTGGCGATCGCCGGCTAAACATGCCGTATTCTTGACCGCGCGAGAATCCGGTGTCTCGCATTGAACCCATACCCGCTGTGTATTCGTCAATTAAAACACGAAAATCGCAGAGAAAAAAAAATTAGACGCTAGTCTTAGAATTTCAAATTAAATAAATTAAATTGAATGAAAAATTAAATATTCTGCATTACCCGACATTCCAGTCATTCCTGGGAACCTCCTCTCATACAGATCTCTGGTATCGTCAAAGCCTCGACGATCATAGTAGCTGTCATAGTCCTGGAATGGTGGATAGGTCTTTTTGAAAATTTATTGAAAGATGTCTATTCCATTAAAAACTGAATAAATTGATTAACCCTTTCTACGTTTGTGTATCCATTATAAAAATCAAGTAAAGGAGTAAAAATAAAATCAAAAGAATAATTATTCTTCTTCTAACTTGTTATTTTCCATTAGAAATATTGAACTATTTCCATAATGAACAATGAAGTAAAAATTTCCATTAAATGATCATCTTGATAATGTAAACATATTGATCTTTTCTTTTCAATCGATCATATATTTTTGAAAAAAAATTAATATATGTCCAACGTAGAAAGAGTTAATCGTAGAGCAATTATGTGATACTCACACCGAAGCGTGCTCCACCCATCAACCTGTCACGAAGGAAGGGTGGAGGTGGAGGTGGTGGGTAAGGATCACGGCCAAACATTCTTTCCCTGAACCCATTCCTGTCTGGTCCGCCACCCATTCCTCCCTTTGGACATTCTTTGGACCAATGGCCACCACGTCCACACCGGTAGCACTGTTCTGGATCACCCATTCCAGGCCTTTGTCGCACCCGACTGGTAGATATCTGGACTTTCATGGGCTGCCCATCAACCATCATGCCATTGAGCTCCTTAATAGCTTCATTTATATCTCCCGATGCCTCCAGATGAACAAAGCCATAGTTGCGCACAATATCGCACTCTACGACTGTACCATATTTGACAAACAGCTCTCTAACCTGAGGAGCTTTGGTGTTGTCAGTGAGATTACCAACAAAAATCTTGGTAGTAGGAGTATTTGGTCCCTTTCGGCTTTTGGCTGCCTCACACTTAATTGGTTGACCGTGAACCAATTGACCATTTAAGTTTTGAATGGCATTTCTGCCAGCCTCTTCATTTTCCATGTGCTATACGAAAAGATTTTACATTTAGAAATTAATGATAAAAAAATTTAGTGACTAAAAATTCTTTTTAAATATTTTCTATTAATATATGTGATTAAATAGTTCATTTTTATTATCGGCAACATATAATTTAGAAATTACATTTTTAGTTTGGTTAATATTTGATCATTTAGCATGAAAACAAGATATACTAAATAATAATTTTTCACGAAGAGTAAAATAAGAGGTAAGTATACTTACCACGAAGCCATAATTCTTGACAACACCGCACTCAACGACCTTGCCGTACTTTTCAAAGAGCGGCTCAATATCCGAATTGGAGGTCTTGTCGGCTAAATTGCCGATGAAAATCTTAAAAGTGCCCACGCTGCTGTATCCCGGCATTTTGTCTGTTACTAGTCCTCAATAAACCTGCGCCCCAAAAAAAGAGAAAAAGTCAGGTCAAGAACGGATAAAAATCGATAAAGCTGAGCCAGAGAGAAATAACCACACGCTCCCACCATGCGCGCGCGCATATCTATCTATCTATCTATCTATCTATCTATCTATCTATCTATATAGATGCGTGCGTGCATGTGTGTGTGTATGCTCCAAACAACGCAAATGCGAAACTTTTTGCGCACCGGAAATCGCGTAGTCACGTTTTATAATGAATTCCCCTTACTACAAATGCGTGTGTGGTCTGTAGGTGTTTCGAAAATTGGGATTTGTTGAGCGAGTATCGAGAAACTCTCGATTATTTATTTATTAAATATATGTACCAATGCGTACATATATTTAAGCTAAACAGAAGTCGCAGCCATACTTCCCACAACTATGCATTCAAAGTTGTGCTCTGTCGACTCCGGAAAATTCTTTGCGCGCAAATATACGCGCACGGAGAATGGAAAAAGATGGCGCGTCGGGCGGACAAGACGCTTCTCTTGCTTCTTCGATACATCCCTTATTTTTAGCGACTTGCTTATTTTGCGAGATCGCCAGTTAAGCTTTTACAATAAAAATAGGCTCATTACGTAATGCTAAAAATCAATGAAATAACAAAATGTTCATAGTTGATAACATTATAATAATAATAAAGTAAAAATGGCACACAATACAAAAACTATATCTAGTTCAACCATCTTAGCACGCACGTACACCATGTAAGTATAGTGATTAGTTGAGCATCGACGTTCCTCTACAACTCGATCAAAAATAAACAATGAATTTTCATCATTATTCGTAAACATTAGAAGGCTAATGTATGGTTTTATGAATCACCATTAATGAACAATTTTTAATGTAATTAAAATGTTAAAATATTTTGTCAACAGTGTTGAAAATGTTAAAAATTGAGAATAGTCGACTTTTGGAAACGTCCATTATGCTGTCGAATCTGCCGGTGTGCCAGCCTATCCAATAACACTAGAATGAAGTAAGTCATTATTTCAGAATAGGAAAAATTACATCATCAATAACGAAAACGTAATAGAGAAGCTCTTTTTCCCTTTCTTAGCAATTACATAATTAAATGAATGTCCGCATAAGCGAAAATCTTTACTGTATCCAAATTAGTTCAAAGGAATGTTTACAGACGAACATCTACCGGTTCAAGTACTATATGTGTCCACAGAAAATTTTACTAATCAGAAAATATTCAACCTTATATTCTTCGCACCCGAGTCATTATCGCAATGATAAATGGCGTGTGCACCTTGGCACTATATCAACGCCCCCACCCCGCATATCACGATATACGCATATACATATTATACGATGGAATCAAGGAATTGAACAGCGATAACAAAAAATGCTTACCAAATCCGTTAAAAGAGGAAGTATAGTAATCCGAAAGCCCAGTTGCGTTATAACCAAGCACAGTCAACCCGTTTATAATTTACAATAGCATAAGTTGCTAGCGTGATCGCGCGCGCACTGCTGCACGTACTGCGGTCCGACGTAAAATGTTAAAAAAAAAATGGCGACGGTGAAGCACGGATTCGGCGATGCTAGTGGCCGGTGTGTGCAGTACAGTAGCAGCAGGCAGCAGCTAGCAGTAAGCAAGGCGAGCGAAAGTGAGAGTGAGATAGAACGAATTACCCACAATCCGCACGAAACGACTGATGGTGGCGCGCCAAGCGTTGGTGCAGAACCCGTGGGCAGGAAAGAGACAGACAAAGAGACAGAGAGAGAGAGAGAGAGACTATAAGATATTAGAGCAGAAAGTCGCACCCAGCATACACGACGCGGCGTCCCTTTTTTTGAGATTACTAGAGGTGGCTGACGACCAATGGCAAACGCTGATCCTTCGGCCAACATCGGCTCCCTTCCCCTGCCATTCGGCGCATTATTCGATAATTCTACATAGGGATTTATAATACAGATCGGCTGCGCGCGCAGACACGGAATTCGAGGTGTTCTCTCGTCCATTGTTGCCAACTGTAGGACAAAGTTTTGCTTACATTGTCGAGCTTGACGATTCCCATGTTCATGGAAGTTAAAATCATATATATACATATAGTATGCTTTGGAGAATACTTGTTTTTACATTTTATTATTTGCTAATATATGAAAAATACTTGTACAAATCAGCGCTATTGCGAATATGATCAATATTGAATTAGATTATCGAGCAATCCTTATATTTACTCTATTTTGACGTTATCTTTTAATTTATTACAAACATATCTCGAAAATTTTCTTGTTGAAATTGCATACTATACGTCAAAAAAGCAAAAATAAATTTGCTCATTTAAGCTTTTAAGTAAGTAATAGAGTTTTTTTTTCAAAACACTCCCTTTATTGAATATAATTGAAACAACGTAAGTTAATTTATGTAGACGTTTAGTAAGAGCCGTATAAATGAGTAAAATTTTTCCGGCCTGACTACGTAACGGCAGGTAACGGCTGGCGTCCGCACTGAACCTCTCAGGCAGTTGATGCGCAGCTTCTTTGAATGCAGAAAACAGCGTTCCTTATTTCAAACGTTGTTCTAATAATATTTTTATAAATTTGCGAATATAATATATTTATACAAATTAATGTAAATTTCACTTTTTTATGGTTTTCGAGGTACTTTTCGTAATATTTTTTATTTTCTGATCTAAAGATTACGATAACTTATAAGCTTCGGAAACCGTGTAGAAAACATTAGATTCTTTTTTTTCGTTTAATATTATAATTGTAATCCCTTGCGGCTCTGTCGTTACATAAAACTTCGTACTGATTTGTGTATCTAAGACTTTATTTGTGATCTCATTGTGTAAAATACAATATTTTCTTTTTTTTTTAATATTTAATGTACACATTATACGAGAAGCTGAGTTGGGGGAAAGACCTTTGAACTTTAGTATGACCAGGTATTACATGATGCCTGATGATGCTTTAAAATATTTGATTATTGTTGACCAAGTAGCTGACCAGACAACATTGATAATTAAATTACTTACATGTTTCATACTGATGAGGTAAAGACTGATATTGAATGCAATATATAAAAGAAGATGTCTATTTTTGAACTATAGAAACCCTAATATTGTTAGATACTTAATTTGTAACCTAATAATTTTGTATAAAATTTGCGACAAAATTATAATCATACTAATGATATCATACCTTAATTGACCTTTTTTAAAGACTTTTAAGTAAATGTAAATGAAAGTTCATGAATGAAAATTCAATAATGATTCATCTGATTGCAAATTTATTACTTTATTACCTTTATTTCTATTCATGTTCAATATATATACTTACTGGAAAACATTAATCGGAGGTTAAAAAATCGCATTTCTAGTACTTCGTTTCTTTTCTTTAGATCTTCACTTTGTACATAAAACAGTGAAATAAATATTTTCAAAAAAGCAATAAATATTTCGATAGATATATTAACTATGCAGAAGATATTATCTTTAAAATGCTTTTCTTATGCATAAATTAGTTTTATTTTGTAAAATACTTGAACTGGTTATGCTCGAACCACTTTAGAGTTGTACAAAAAATTTTGTTAATATTTTGGTTTGCTGCTGAAATCAAATTTTAAATTAATTTTAACCGAGAAGTTCAGTTCCTTATTGTATAATTTAAATGTATTTCAACAAAATGTAATCAATTTCACTAGCAATAAATATAAAATTACAACGTTAAGATTTATCTTTTTAATAAAATAAATGTCAAAAGAAGGAACATGAAAACAAAAATTTTCTAAATTCAACTTTATCAAATAAATACAAAATTTAATTATTCTTAGACAATTTGAGGTAATTTGGTAGGGATGTAGGTAAGAAAATAAAACAACAATTTACACATGTACGATTCTTTATAATTATTTTGTTTTTATTATCTCATGTTTTTTATTTTTTATTTGTTGAAGTAACACCAATTTTTCTTTTTTTGTGGGTGTGCATTAGATGTGTGTATATGTTTGTACGTATTCTCATCCCTTTCACCCGCCATCTCCGTCGCAACGCATTATTTTTACTATATTTTTAGAGTTTCGTAAGGCCTTTTATTTGCCTCGATTTTACAGTATGACATTGGATACGGAACAATTAGTATTTTTACCATAACAAAATGCATAAGTACTGCAACGCTCAGACTTTTAAGACTCGCTTCCGTAGTGAAAAAAATGCATTTTATGAATTCATAATAGCTTGACATATACATTTTTATCTGTACTCATCTCCGGCAATCGTGAAAATGCTATATATATATATATATATATATATATATATATATATATATATATATATATATACACATATGCAAACACACATGCTGCTTTCCTTTTCGTTATTTTTAATCGCTTCTGTATACTAATTGTATCTTCCGTAAAACCTCCAACAGCGCCACTGGCGGCTCAATCGATAAGTCTCCTAACCAGATAAAATGATATCAATCGAGTGGTGCAGTTACGAGAAACAAGAAAAAGTTCAAACCTGATAAAGAAAAACTGAAAGAAAAAATCGAGGGAAACGTTCTTGTGACGGATAGGAGCGTTTAGCCGAAAATTTAACCACGTTTATATAGGTGAAGACAAGATAGAAAAAAAAATTAAAATGAAAAATTGATTTTTAACTCATTTTGGATAAAAAAACTTCTGCTCTGCTTGCAGCTAATAATCCACTTATTTATTAGTTTCCTCTCTTTTTATTGTTTAATACCATGCACAAGAATTAACATAATTTCTTTTATACTACGGCGCAGTAACATTTTTGTGAAATTAATAAATATTTATATGCATCTTACAAGTCTTTACACTATAATATATTAAATTAAATTAATGGCAGTCATTTTAAAAATTTAAAATTTAAAATTTTTTTGTTCGTTTTCGCAAGATTTTCATTACATTTTTTTCCATTTAATTATAATGAATCAATATAATTTCTTTTTATTTATATGGTCAGAAGGCTTCTCGATTCAGCCACCTGCGATGCTGTCGAAGGTCTCGAACAGTGCAAACAGAAAAATAATATCTTATCATTTGCTTCATGCTACATTTGAATTAGCATATAATATCTCGACCCTCAATTCTGTACATCACAAAGGAATTTGCCTCTTAACAAAAGGGGACACCGCGTGACAGAGCCAAGCACATGGTCCGCATGCTATAATAACATATATAAGGTACAAATTTTTTTTTGTTCTCAAAAAAAGGTACGAAACATTGGTAACAATCATGCGGGCGAGTATGCTCGCTTATAGTTACGTTTGTTTTATGTCATCCCACGCAGCTGGCAAAGCTCAAAGAAGAGTGAAGTACTTCAACCGTATACTTTTCTTTCCTTCTTTCCTTCTCACTCCTTATCTCATTCTTTCTTCCTCTCTGCTCCTTAACCGCGAGCACTCACTCGCTCTCACTCACTCTCAGTCACTCACTCACTCACTCACTCTCTCTCCAACACGTGTCCATTATTAATCGTGGAAGGAGGCATTTCATCAGCCATTACGCAAATACCCCAAACTACTCCTATAGAAATACAGCACAGACAGATTATAACATTACATTGTAAGTCCAAATGTTTTGATGAACTCACGATAATTTAAATGGTGATCATCTCGAGATCGGCTTTTAAGACGTGTTATATTATAGCACGGCAACTGAGATAAAAGTATTCGTAATGGTGCTTTTTTTTATTATAATATTTAAATGCTCAGTGTGATAATAGGGAATCGATGAATTGAAGCAAGGAGAATTTATAAAAAAAAAAAAAAAAAAAAAAACAATATAAATAAAAAATAGTGAACGTTAAAATAATTATATATAATTTTATTACTGTCGAAAACCGTACAAAACATTTTATTCAGACTTTAACAAGGAAGGTATCTAAGTATGGAAGTATAATTTTAAGAAAATTTGCGCGTCATATAGTATAGAAAAATAACAAATATGTATTTTTCTTTTATCGACCGAGAAATCGGCCTTCAGAGTTAGATCATTAACTGTAGTTTCAAAATCCATGGAGAAGATAGTTGATAGTAAGGAATATTTCTTGCCAAAACATAGGGACATCAAATTTCAGACATTTTGCGACATTTTGACAAAATTCTGTTAATATTTTATTTTTAATATAACCTTAACTTGTAACAAATTTCCACGATTCTCATTCAGTTATAATAAAACAATATTTTTAACTATAAGCATTCTATAACACGAAATTCCAATTTCAGTTGGCATTGCAATATTCATTCTAGATTCCATAAGAGCCGAATGATTTTTCACCAAATTGACCGGAATTTCTCAATCATATGTTCTTTGGTTTGAAGTTATACGAAGATTCAAATAGGTATCATTCGTTACGGTCTCTGAATTTATGAATAAGTGTTCTTTTCTTAACGATTCTTGAACATTGACTTAGAAACCCTACTTCACTCTTTCATTTTTAAAACGTTTCTGATTAGATAAAAATACTTCTAACTTTTGTATTAAAACCGGTGTTGTTCGTCCGATACCTTGCTTGTTATTTTACTTGGTTTAATAATTAGACACTCGAAGGTCATATTTTTTACTTATGCTTATGTTTAAGATACTGATGAAATAATAATAATAATAATAATAATAATATTAATAATAATAATAATAATAATCGTCGTGTAAAATGACTAAATTTTAGTTAGAATTATGTTAAATACGTGCAAAATTTTAGTAAATGCTGATCAACTTCTCTTACTTAAAAGCTATTACCAACTAAACGTTCCCAGCGACTTAACTTATTTGAATAATTTTTTTCCAAAATTTTTTTTTATCCTAATGTCCAAAATTATATTTTTACTGTAAATTTCTATTGCGTTCATTACAAAATACTTTTAAAGCAAATAATACCCCAAGGCTAACGATCGAATATTAAATATTTACAGCCGACACCTCCTTGTATTATTAACAAGATGTAAAACAAAATCAATGTTGAGGGATGAAAAATACACGTAGTAGCAAAAATAGATATTTTTCAGGAACTCTTTGCTTAAGACAGACCATATCTGTTGTTGCCAGCAGTATCAAAAATATTTTATCAAAAACTTTTATTCAATGAAAACTGATTTCTTATTTTAGCAAATAAAAGAAAAGAATGTCAGGCCCTTGGCATTCTTCCACTTGCAAGTGTAGTTTCGACAAAAAATAACATTTCAACAGTTTCTACATATCAGTGGCTGCTTACCAACATCTGCCCTGGTCACGATTACTTACACTTATTATAAAACTTGGAATCTAATTTGAAAATTGTCGGACGTAAAGTCTCAGTGATGAAAAACAGTTTTTCAAAACTCTACATGCATTGCTCCCCCTCAACAACGCACCATTTTTTTTAACCATGATCAAGTCAACAACTTTCATTTCGGATTTGTTAGCCAGAATTAATGCAGCATCATACACTTACGTATGTTCCTAATTTACCATTCCGAAGATGCGTAATATTGCCAATGTTAAAGAATAAAGTATTTACAGAATCTTAAATTGTACTGAATAAAATAAATAATTAAAAACAAAAAGACTGGCAGATTACGACTGATTTTTAAGAATGAATTATAATAATATTACAACTATTATCCCAGTGTGCGTGCAACAGAATGAGTAGATGAGTTATATAAAAATATGCAGATATATACAGTCCGTCAAATCAATCAGAGCCTGGTCGACTTTAATGACATGTAATGAAAGATTTCACTCTAATTCCTTCGCGAGCCGATAGAGGGAAACTTTGTCCTTGACGTTGATCGTTTGAAAGAGAATCACGTTAAACGCCACGAGTGCTAAGTACGCGTCGCGCTACAAGGCTGTGTTCCTTTGCATCCAGCAGACAGGTCCCAAAATTTCATAATCAGCGGCTGCTACTTACAATGAAAAAGTCGAAGGTATTTGTATACAATTGGGTAGAGCGATATAAAGTGGCTAAAAATTATGAATTACCAGAACGTGGCTCAATCGGAAAAGAGGACAAAAAAGATGAATAGTGAATCTGTTTTAGGGATCTCCTGTTTTAACACTGCGGCGACGAGAAGCTAAATTAGTCGCAAAAGATTTAAATATATCCTAGGAAACTATCCGAACCCATTATCTTCGTGTTCATAGCCTGAAATTATATATTATATATATATATTAAAACGACCACGCTCGTATTTGACAGATTGTATATTTAATTAATGCATGAGCCCTAGCCGTCGATCTCTTTTTCTATCTTCCTGTCTCTCTCTCACTCTCTCCCTCTCTCTCTTTCTCTCTCTCTATAGCTCTTTGCGATATGCATACGCCCCTTCCACGATTGACTGACTGACTCAATGCATCTCGTTTAAACGGCTTCTGCGGCGGCGGCGGCGGCGTCAACGGCGTCTTCCACAAGAGGAGATTTATACACAACAGTATGGCCGAGGGTGACTGCGGCACACGCCTAAACCCACCCACGCACTTGTCGTTTCGTTCTATATACATGTGCACACAGTCCCGTACACAGTACCACTTATACTCGTCGCCTTTTTCTTCGGTTTGTAACATTACATTGCCGGCCGGACCCGTAGTGGCGATGCGTGCGTGACAAAGAGATATAGTATTTAGGATCTGGTCGACGACGGTAAGGACGAGGAGAGTACGGGCGGCGGCGGCGGCGGCGGTGGCAGCGGCGGCGGCGACGACGACGACGACATCACTCGACGTTTGTCAATCTCTTTTACATCGTGTGCGGCAATGTCGAGCGCACGAACAATCATAAGTGCACGGCGCATGTGCCGCATATTTATATACTCTCGACGATTCGCACCGCATATTATGCGTGCTCGCAGGACGTTGGAGGGGGAGGGGGTGCGCGAACCACGGCACAAGTTTTTTTGTTTGTGTGTATGCACGCGGTCCTCCGCCCCTCGTTTTTGTGTCTTTTGGAAGGAATATACAGGGTGGAGGTACGGCGCCCCTTTCGCTCACAGATCTCTCCAGATCACGGGAATTTTACTGAGCAACCCTATTGACAAACGTTCACCACAACGTAACAATTGACGTATTTATTCATGACCCTTGGAGGAAGGGCATTTTACTCGCGAAAAAATTACTCGCGATATAAAGGAAAATGTTTGCCAAATTAAAAGTATGAAAGATACAGTGCCATCTGAGTATTATAGTGCCATTCGGGTTGCATTGAAACATGCGACATCTGGTGGTTTGAGAAATACAAAAATCTGAGATGACATTGATTCGCATAGAAAATTTAAAGTACAAAATTCAAAATAAATGAAATTGTATACTAATTGCAATGAATTGCAATTCTAAACGTACATGAAAAATATTCAACTATTTTGAGGATAAAAAAATATTAAATAAATTCGCTTACGTAAACGCAGTAAGCATGATTTTCCTTCCCATTTTGCGGTTAAAATAGGTTACTTGAAAATAGGTTAGTTAAAATAGGTAAAATTGAACTTTTGCACCGACATGATGTTTATATCCTCTCGAATCGCACCCACAAAGCAAATATTGAAATTTACGTGGTATCTGGAGACATGTTCAAATTGGTTTGAGAAAGACGTATAGTCTTTCATTCAAATCTTATATTACTAGAACTAGAAGTTTTGTTTTGTTTTAGGATAAGCAAACTTTCGTAAATGTGCCACCAGATGTACTGCTTTTATTTTGATGTCAATAATATTGGGATCGAATACGGGAATAGGGTAGGTGGCAAATGAAAAACAAATAGCTGACGAGATTCGTTCAACCAATATAATAATAGTATCACGATTTGAAACTGACCGGACATTTTCTATTTCTGTATCGCTCCATATATCCATGGTTAGTGATATTTCCATAAAAAATTACAAAGATGAGATTATTGTATAAGATAAAATTCAGTCGAAGGTTAAATAAGAATCAGTAAATTACAGTATACGTTATTCTAAAAGATATAAAGTCTATACACAAAAAACATATTGGTTTGCAATTAGTTCGATTGGAAGAATAATATTAGTATAGGCACCATGCGGGAGTGAGACTAGCGCTCAAATGGTCAAACTATCTAAGATTTCATTTCAACTGAAACATTAGAAATTATATAAAATTATGACATACTGACACATAACAGACACACACACGCGCAAACATATATATATATATATATATATATATATATATATATATATATATATGTATACACATGTGCGTATATGTGTGTGTAGAATTGTAACTTATTAAGAAAGAAGCTTGCAAATTTATCATAGAAGACGCACAGGTCGACTGCGCACGGTGCCTACAGAAAATTTTATGCATACAAAATTGTTAATTTTGTACATACCGTTACAAACATAACTTCCTTTTCCAATAAACAAAAAAAAAAAATAATATTGAACCCATATGTATACACCAGTAGCTTAGTATTTTCATTAGGAAAACCACGCCATACGCGTAATGGCATATTGTGGGTGGAATGGCAAATTATCCATATAGAATAACGCAATCTCATTCAAATTTGCCGTTACACGCGTTACATGGTTTTTATAATGAAAACTTTAGGCAACTCGTGTTTACGCATAGGATTAATATTATTTAATAACTTTTTTGTAATAGAAAAAGAAGTGATAGTAATAAAGGCATGTACGGGTTTTGCTTTACTTTTTTTTCTAAGATGTGGAGTAGTGAGTGTTTCGTCGTTATAAATATAGAAATATATTCAGACGAAGAGCTACTTTGCTGTTCATTTGGCAAATACTAATTTTTTACGCGCAATACCGTAAAAGTTGTTCATTTTTTCATTTTTCTTTTCATTTTTTTTTTTAGTTCAGCTGTACAGCGGCGGCGGCGTCACAGACCGACACACACACACACACAGAACCGCGATCCGAGACACATTCCCGGGCGGCGGCGGCGGCGGCAGTGCTCTCGCGACGGCGACAGCGGTTGACGGCGGCGGCGGCGGCGGCGACGCTTTAGTATGGTGCGAACCGGCGCGACGGCGACGGCCCACGAATGCCCGGTCTGGTAAAGCAGAATCAATTTTTTCACGTCAGTCAAGCGAGATCGGGAATGACGGATAATATACGTTTTTATAGTAAGGTTATATGTATATTATATATATTACAATTTTTTTACTATTTACATTAGTCAGTTACAGTGGGAAAAGGCGACTCCGACGGAAACTTCAAATGCTGGAGCGAGTTCACCGAAACCATGAATAGAAAAATATTTACACTGATAAATGATTGTGAAATTACTTTTATGAACGCACGCGCACACACACACACAAAACTCAATTCTCGATTAGGCACATAAAAGAATCCGCGAGATTTCCTTTTCCCAAAAGAAAAACTGAATAATACATTTAAGGAAGGGCAAAAGGGAGATAGAAGTATAGTAACATGACAGATCTAACCGATTATCAGCGATTAGTTCTTTCAATGAAGGTTAAATATTTTGATTATGTTCGAGACAACGTATGTGGAAACTTGATGATTTGGAAAAATGATCGGCTCTTGTCAACTCTCATTTACCTCACTTTGCCGTCAGAATAATAAAAACTCGTACGATTTTAATATAAAATTATACAACATGTATTTCGTATTTCTGCATTCAAAAATTCTTACACAGTTATTGCTTATTTTACATGAAAAGTGAATGACTCTTTCTGTACATAAAATGCAAAAGTTGTAATTATACAAGGAATGATAGTTAATACTTTGTGAATAAGTACAAGCAAATCCTTTTTTTTTTTTTTTTTTTTTTTTTTAAGCTGATGAAACAATGATTCAAGCGAGGTAAAGAAAGGGACAAATGAAAGTCACATTGTCTAACTTAAAACAGAATCTTCGGGCTGGTGTGGTTCTTTGGTGACATGATTACTTACCTATGCTCTTCAAACGAATCGCGGCTGAAGTCCTCGTATATGCCACTACTACAACAGTATTTAAATCTATTATCGATTCCACTCCATTTCAAAAGATCAATATTTGAAAGAGTTTAACATCTACTCCCTTGTCCAAGGCTTAACTTTGTGAATGAGTCTGATCTCTTAAATACAATGAAGGTTCTACTTGAGGAATCCCTTTTTACTCAATAAAAAACGTGTGAAAAGTATACTTCATAGAAGAAAAATTTAGTGATTACAAAATTAGATGTAAATATACTGAAATAAATACATGTATGTTTAATTTTACGAATATTTTAAAAAACAGTAAGCAATTATAAATAGGAGAAATTTGTTTTCATGGTAATATAAGGCAGGCAATCTTTGGCTGGATTCAAAATCCATGCGATTGAAAAAACACTGCCACAAAGTTATTAAGACAAATATATTAATAAATTAGAAAAAACAAGTATTGAAACTAATAAATAAAAACGCTTACACGAGAGTCGTAAACAGCATAAACGTGCATAATGAACATTCAAAAGTAGGATACAGATTTTACATTTATGCCAAACTAAAACCTCACAAAAAACTGCACATAAATTTCTTTACCATTAAATAATACTCATCGATTGTCCTAACAAAATTCTCATATTGAAAGCAAAGGAAACTGGGGAACAAAATCTACTATATGGATGTTTATATGGTGCAATAGTTCAAGGCATAATAGTATTGTAATAATACTTATGGATGTGCAATATCAGACTCCAAACATAGGGAATAAGTAATATGAATAAAAAATTTGACCAAATTCGCAGTTAATGCCAAGGAACAAGAGAGTCTGTGAGGCAGTACCAGCCAAGAAGTTCAGTTTCTTTTTCGTTCAAGGCAGGTACAGTAGCCGTTGATTATACCATGAGTAACAATTCAAAGAAAAGCGATGTACGCGCATCACGACATCATAAGAATAGAAATTCGAAAAGTTAAATTCTATTAAACAATAAATTTACAGAAACTTACTCTTGCATGACTTGAACGTTGACCGAGAACTGTATCTCTAAGGTTGCATGTATTCACGAATAAACTCCATATGGAGGCGTGTTTGCACTGAAATTTAGAATGTACAGAAGTATCCAAATATTGTCATTTTGTATAACTGTACATAAGACAACGCTCGTTTGTTTATACCAATGTCTCGTATCGTTTCTTTCTGTATTTTACAAGGACACTTGAGCCAAACGTGTTTCATTTATGTTATCACATGTTTTGTTATCTCTAGCTAATGTTTTTAAAGTAACCATGAAACAAATATTACATTGCAAAAATAAAAAAAGTTTCAATAAAAACTATAAACAGAGAACCACACCGACCCGTTAAATTCCACTTCCAAATATACTGGCAATTTTGTAAATACAATTGTGGTTTTAAATTAAAGAAAGAATGTCATGAGTAAGATGAAATGTGGGAGTAAGAGCAAAGTTATGAAGTTGGAAAAATGAGTTTTAACAGAGAAGAGAATGCTAGAAAGAGTTAGGCAAAATATGAGACGTAGTGAGTATATTGCCCAACCTTACAAATCGCATGAACTATTAATCCAGCCTTAAATGTTTTCACAATGTTAAGCCGGATAATGGACGAACAACCGATCTCTTATAGCAGGCGTGGAAAATAGGGAGATATGAGGATGAAGGATGAAATCAGTTAACTCACCTGAATCTGCCATTGTTGCCTGCTGGTGGTGGCGATCGCCGGCTAAACATGCCGTATTCTTGACCGCGCGAGAATCCGGTGTCTCGCATTGAACCCATACCCGCTGTATATTCGTCAATTAAAACACGAAAATCGCAGAGAAAAAAAAATTAGACGCTAGTCTTAGAATTTCAAATTAAATAAATTAAATTTAATGAAAAATTAAATATTCTGTATTACCGGACATTCCAGTCATTCCTGTGAACCTCCTCTCATACAGATCTCTGGTATCGTCAAAGCCTCGACGATCATAGTAGCTGTCATAGTCCTGGAATGGTGGATAGGTCTTTTTGAAAATTTATTGAAAGATGTCTATTCCATTAAAAACTGAATAAATTGATTAACCCTTTCTACGTTTGTGTATCCATTATAAAAATTAAGTAAAGTAGTAAAAATAAAATCAAAAGAATAATTATTCTTCTTCTAACTTGTTATTTTCCATTATAAATATATAATTATTTCCATAATAAACAATGAAGTAAAAATTTCTATTAAATGATCACCTTTATAATGTAAACATATTGATCTTTTCTTTTCAATCGATCATATATTTTTGAAAAAAAATTATTATATCTCCAACGTAGAAAGAGTTAATCGTAGACCAATGATGTGATACTCACACCGAAGCGTGCTCCACCCATCAACCTGTCACGAAGGAAGGGTGGAGGTGGAGGTGGTGGGTAAGGTTCACGGCCAAACATTCTGTCCCTGAACCCATTCCTGTCTGGTCCGCCACCCATTCCTCCTTTTGGACATTCCTTGGACCAGTGGCCACCACGTCCACACCGGTAGCACTGTTCTGGATCACCCATTCCAGGTCTTTGTCGCACCCGACTGGTAGATATCTGGACTTTCATGGGCTGCCCATCAACCATCATGCCATTGAGCTCCTTAATAGCTTCATTTACATCTCCCGATGCCTCCAGATGAACAAAGCCATAATTGCGCACAATATCGCACTCTACGACTGTACCATATTTGACAAACAGCTCTCTAACCTGAGGAGCTTTGGTGTTGTCAGTGAGATTACCAACAAAAATCTTGGTAGTAGGAGTATTTGGTCCCTTTCGGCTTTTGGCTGCCTCACACTTAATTGGTTGACCATGAACCAATTGACCATTTAAGTTTTGAATGGCATTCTTGCCAGCCTCTTCATTTTCCATGTGCTATATGGAAGGATGTTAAATTTAGAAATTTTACGTAAAAAAATCTAGTGACCAAAAATATTCTTTGTAGACATTTCCTATTAATTTTAATTACAAACTAGTTAATTTTGATTATCAAGAACATATAATTTAGAGTTTTAATTCGTTTAATATTTGATCATTTAACTTTTAAAACTGATGTACGACATAATAATTTTTCACGGAGAGCAAAAATATTAAAAAAAACAATAGATGTACTTACCACGAAGCCATAATTCTTGACAACACCGCACTCAACGACCTTGCCGTACTTTTCGAAGAGTGGCTCAATATCCGAATTGGAGGTCTTGTCGGCTAAATTGCCGATGAAAATCTTAAAAGTGCCCACGCTGCTGTATCCCGGCATTTTGTCTGTTACTAGTCCTCAATAAACCTGCGCCCGGAAAAAAGAAAGAACGCCAGGTCAAGAACGGGTAAAAATCATTTCACCAGAGCCAGGAAAATACACACACGCGCGCGCGCGCGCACACACACACACACACACATATATATATATATATATGTGTGTGTGTGTGTGTGTGTGTGTGTGTGTGTGTGTGTGTGTGTGTGTACTACAATAGAGCAAACGCGAAATTTTTTGCGCACCGGAAATCGCGTGGTTACCTTTTACAGTGTAAAACACTACGCGCGCGCGCGTGAGTGTGTGAGTGCGTGCGTGTGTGTGTAGGAGTTTCGAAAATTGGGGTTTGCTAAGTGCGTTATCGAGAAACTCTCGATTATTTATTTATTTATCGAAATATGCCATACAGTAGTACATTTATGTAAATCAAACAGAAGCCGCAGCCATACTTCCCACAGCTACGCATTCAAAGTTGTGCTCTGTCGGCTCCGGAAATTTCCACGCGCGCAAATGTACGCGCACGGAGGATAGGAAAAGATGCCGCGTCGAGCGGACAAGCCGCGTCTCTTGTTTCATGGATGCGACATCCCTTATTTTCGACGAGTGTAATTAAGTGAGATCGCCCACTAGTCAAAATAGGCTTATTTCGTCAAGTTAAAGATAATACGTATTAATAACAAAATATTAACTGTTAATTATATAATAAATTCATCACTTTTACTAGTTCGATCATCTTAGCATGCACGTATACCATGCAAGTATAGTCATTAGTTGAGCATCGACGTTCTCATACAACTCGGCCAAGAAATCAACAATGGATTTTCAACATTATTCGTAAACATTTAAAAGCTACTGTATATTTTTATGAAACTTAACTAATGAATAATTTTTAATGTAATTAAAATGTTAAAATATTTTGGCAACAGTGTTGAAAATGATAAAAATTGAGAATAGTCGACGTTTAGAAACGTTCATTACATTCTCAAATTTGCCGGTGTACTAGCCTATCCAATAACACTCAAATGTCGTAAGTCATTATTTTAGAATCGGAAATATTACATAATAAATAATGAAAACTGAATCAAGAAAGAGAAGCTCTTTTTCCCTTACTTAGCAATTACGTAAGTAACTGAATTTCCGGATGAGCGAAAATCTTTACTGTATCTAAATTAGTTCAAAGGAATGTTTACAGGTCGAATATCTACCGATCTAAGTATTATGTGTGGCTACAGGAAATTTAATTTAATCAGAAATTATTCGACCTTATATTCTTCCCACCCCGAGTCTTTCGGGCAATGCGAAATGGCGTGTGCACCTTGGCACTATATCAACGCCCCCTCCGTGCGACATATTACTATATACACATATACATATAATAAGAGGGAATCAAAGAAAAGAACAGCGATAACAAAAAAATTCTTACCAAATCCGTTAAAAACGAGGAAGTATAGTAATTCGAAAGTCCAGTTGCGTTACAACCAAGAACGGTCGGCCCGTTTATAATGCTCAATAGCACGAGCTGCTTGTGTGATCACGCGCGCACTGCTCCTCGTACTGCGGCCCGACGTAGAATGTTAAAAAAATGGCGACGGTGCGGCACTGATGCGATGATGCCTGCGGCTGGTGCGTGCAGTGCAGCAGTCTACCGGGCGAGAGAGAGATAGAGTAAATCCCCGCCCCCCGAATCGAAGGTGGTCGTCGCTTGGTGCGTTGGTGCAAGGCCTTGAACAGGAGGGAGACAGACAGGGAGAGAGAAACAGAGAGAGCAAGGATGGGAAGATATTAGAGAGAGCGTCCCTCGGAGCGTGCACGACGCGGCGTCCCTTTTTTTTTGAGTTCACCCGAGCTGGCTGACGACCAATGGCAGACGCTGATCCTTCGGCCAACATCGGCTCCCTTCCCCTGCCATTCGGCGCATTATTCGATAATTCTACATAGGGATTTATAATACAGATCGGCTGCGCGCGCAGACCCGGAATTCGGGGTGTTTCTCTTACCCATTGTTGCCAACTGTATGACAAAGTTTCGCTTACATTATCGAGCTTGACGATTTCCATGTTCATGAAAATAAAATCATATATATACATATAGTATGCATTGGAGAATACTTGTTTTTACATTTTATTATTTGCTAATATATGAAAAATACTTGTGCAAATCAGCGCTATTGCAAATATGATCAATATTGAATTAGATTATCGAATAATCTTTATATTTACTCTATTTTGAAGTTTAATTTATTACAAACATATCTCGAAAATTTTATGTTGAAATTGCATACTGTACGTCAAAAAAGCAAAAATAAATTTGCTCATTTAAGCTTTTAAGTAAGTAATAGAGTTTTTTTTTTCAAAACACTCCCTTTATTGAATAAAATTGAAACAACGTAAGTTAGTTTATGTGGACGTTCAGTAAGAGCCGTATACATAAGTAAAATTTTTCCGGCCTGACTACGTAACAGCAGGTAACGGCTGGCGTCGACTCTGAACCTTTCAGGCAGTTGATGCCCAGCTTCTTTGACTGCAGAAAAAAGCGTTCCTTATTTCAAACATTGTTCTAATAATATTTTTATAAATTTGCGAATATAATATATTTATACAAATTAATGTAAATTTCACTTTTTTATGGTTTTCGAGGTACTTTTCGTAATATTTTTTATTTTCTGATCTAAAGATTACGATAACTTGTAAACTTCGGAAACCGTGTAGAAAACATTAGATTCTTTTTTTTCGTTTAATATTATAATTGTAATCCCTTGCGGCTCTGTCGTGACATTAAACTTCGTACTGATTTGTGTATCTATGACTTTATTTGATAAAATACAATATTATCTTTTTTTTTTTTAATATTTAATGTACACATTATACGAGAAGCTGCGTAGAGGAAGGCCTTTGAACTGTAGTATGACCAGGTATTACATGATGCCCAATGATACTTTACAATACTGGATTACTGTTGACCAAGTAGCGGACCAGACAACATTGATAATTAAATTACTTACATCTTACTGATGATATAAAGAGTAATATTAAATGCAATATTTAATATATGAGCTTTATTTTAAACTATGGAAATCTTTATATTGTTATTTACTTTATTTGTAAATGATTAATTTTCAATTATTTTTCTGATATTTAATAATGGATGTTACAAGTGTATAAATGGATTTATCAAAAAAATTAAAAAGTAATATTAGGTATTATTGGCATGAAAAATATATGAAATATAAAAAAAATATAGAAGAATGTTTAGTTTTGATAGTAATTTTTCCTCTTCGTAGTAGGTATACTTGATAAGTTTCGAATGAAATTTTAATAGATTTGCATGAAATTCAAGACTAGTTTTACTTCAATAATATTGTAATAAGTGTATTGATTTCCTGACCATTTTAAAATAAATTCTGAAATAAATAATTATTTATTTAATTTGCACATTTTAAGGAAATAGAAATATGTTTTATTTCATAAGATTTATTGACGTGCATCATTAATATAGAGATGCTTTGTAAATATATACTTGAGTCTAACATAAATTTATATATATATATAAAATTCAGAGCACTTTAGAATTTAAAAAATGAACTTGAAATTTAAATCAAAATCAGTCAATATATTGTCTCTAAAAATTTTGCTCAAGTTTTTCATGAATTGTTCGATTGAAATTTTGCGCAATCATCTTGTCAGTAACTATTTAATTTCAAACCATGAAATGATGTCTAAAAACGAGTTCTGAATTAATTTCTACTTCTTTTTGAAAATTACTAATTGTAGAATTTAAACTATAAAATTCAAAATAATATTATAAACTTAAATTCTTTCTATCTATTGTCAATTTAAACTTATGTCAAATAAATTAATAGGGAATTTTGGAAAACGAAAATAAAATTTCTATTGTATGTTTATAATTGTTTAATATTCGTTAAAAATATAAATTTTATAATTTCATACTTTCAATTGTTTTAGCCCGTAGTTTACAATACATATTTATAATAATTACAATTGATCTTCGAATCGAAGAGCTAGGATAGCATTTAACAACTGACTCTATTAATATGCAATTCGTGAAAGCCTTTTTAATATATTTTATTTATCAGGATAAACATTTTGACTTTTGATTGACGACCTAGAGTCGAATTTTTCACATATATAACTTTGAATTTTCCACATTGCTCGAAATTGATAAGTATCACAAAGATATGCCGAATCGTTTCTCATTTGTACCAAGACGAGGTCGATCAAAACCATTGATATCGACATATCCTGCCGTTCGATAAGAATATTCACGTTTAGTTCTACCATCGCTAAATCGTTCTCCTAAAACCGCCGATTATATATTCGTTACACAAAGTTGCTAACTGTTCCTTTATTATTCGATATTTTAAAAAAAAATTCAGATAAATCGCATCTGTACAGAGTTTTAAGAATTAACTTATACGGCGCAATGTACATTACACAGAGCCGCTCAATGGCCGTTTGAACTTGATAAAGATATAAACAGCGTTATATTTTTCACTGTTTTTGTACAAGCGCTCTCGGATTTGCGCGCCTTAAAACATAGGAAAAATTTTCTCAACTTGACTTATAAATATTACAAAAAATATTTGTATAACATGATCAGTCTCAAAACATGGCATGGTCCACGGCACAATAAAGATGTACATCATGTAAAATAATTACCAAACTCTTAATTAAGCAAATCTCTGTATGCGAAGCTACATCTATAAAAATTGTGTGTGAATTATAAAACATCTTCCAATGATATTTCTTTCGAATATATTTAGTTATCTATGATACAGCTAATGATGAAAAATTTACAAATGAATAAAATTTTTTTATGTGCCGGTATTTCCAAAGGAAAATTATACAACTTATTTTGGTTGTATACTATTTTTGTATTAATTGTAACGATCGTGTTAACATTGATTAATGAAGTAACTTATGTATATATTTATTGTGCACCCAGAATTTTATTCATATCAAACTTAGTTATGATATCACAACAAACCTAGTAATGAAATTAATTATATGTGTTTTTAGTGTTATGCTTGCTGTTTGACAGATACTTTTCTAGTGAAATTTTTTCCACAACGATCGTGTTAAAAATAAATATCTTTATGTAGTTCAAAAATAATTACATAAAATACATTAAACATTCATTCGAAGTAATTCAAGTAGTGGAGTTAATAAAATCTCTAAATCGCAATTTGCCCATTAAGTAATAATTTAATCGAAATAATTTCATGAGATATTAATAGAATTTATATTCTAGTTTTGATTGCAAGCCTTTGAACATTAATATACTTATTTTACAAATTTGTTTATAAGTAGAAGCCAAGTTTATTGCGGGATATACCTCGAAGAGCTTGTAACAACTCACGTCGACGTAAGTCTTTGGCCCGGTTAATCCAACACTTAAAAACGCACAACACTCCACGCGATTACATTATTTTCGATAATGCACGTCGCAACGCACTCGCACAGGCAAAATCACACGTGTAATCAGTTGCTCTCTCAGCTTCGCAAAAAAAAAAAAATTATAAATTTCAGTTTTAAACGTCAGTCTTCGGCTGCAGTCTGCAATTACCTAATGCTATATACACTTGAGGAGGAGGAGGATATATTTACATGGGGGGGGGGGGTGACAGTTCAACTAAGGAAATAATAACAGTTTCAGCGACTAATCCGTAAAATCACTACACAATCTTGATGGCATTGTCAATGTGTAACTTCGACATTGTCTTTTTCACTCGAAGAGCTGTCAGGCGCACCGCTGGATTAGTGTGCCAGCATTCGGTCATTAATTTTCTGAGAGTAGACAGGATCTGGAAGAAAAAAAAGTTTACAAAGTATTAGTAATCTTAGTTCCAGGACAATCGATTTATATTGCACAGACAAAATTTTTCACACTCGAAATAAGTTCTAAGGAAAGATTATTTAAGATTCAACCGAAGCCTTCTAATATCCCGAATGGCGCGAGTGAAAAGACTCGTTTAACAAGCCGTAATTGGCAAATAATTACCGGATCGTTTTCCCATCTCGACGGTATGACCGGGCGTAGCCTCTTGACGCAGACGGCCAGCCTCATCTCCTCGAAGTCAGGATCGTTGGGCACGACGTCGTGATAGGGGAGCGCGTATGGCTCCGCCGTCGACACTTTCCCGCCGGACGCGCATCTCCTGCAGACCTCCCACAGGACGAGGCCGACCGAGTACATGTCTGCCATTTTGAAGGCGTCGAACGACGAAGTGTTCAGTGATTCGTCGAGGACCTCGGGCGCCATGTACCTGCGTGTTCCCACCCGCGTGTTCGGCGCAATGTCGATCTCCCCGGTCTCGCTGTAAAGGAATGGAATGTTTTTTTTTTTTTTTAAATATATTTATTGTATTTACTATTATTCATATAAACATATTATATAACGACAGATCGCGAATAGATATATTACACTCTCGATTAAATTGGATTATTTATTTTTAGATGCAGTAATTATATAGCAGACTGAGAAAATTACTTGTTCTGTACCAAAGTAAATCATTTTCTTAAATTGAAAAGAAAAATCATCACTAAATTTAAGACGACGTGGTTTGATTTAAGTGGACTCTCTTTGCGTCAAGTAAATACCTCCTTCGTTTAAAAAGATACTTTCTCAATTTCAGAAAATAATTTACTTGGTACAAAGCAAAAAAAATATTTACTTGATAAGAGACATTTTTTTTCAATGCAGTAGTACAGATTTGTATATAGCGAGTACTTAGAGATATTAAAGGCGCTTGTGCAGAGCTTAGCGAGTTCGTGAAGACTTTGGATCGTTTTTAACGTTTCCAACGAATTCGATGAGTTCTCTTAATTAGTGGGAGAGATCTATTGGATTTGTTTATAAGAATTAACGGAACTCGTTCGAGATCGATTTCAAATTCTTACATTTCGTTTGGACAGTTGAAAGATTAAATACGCTAATTATAAATCGTTCAATCTATAAGCTGCTTCGTCAGAAAGCGACTTTTGCCGTTAGGTAAATTCGTCGAATGAAATTGCCGAAGAATAAAATTGTTTATTTATTGATTTTCATATTAATTATTTTCCGATCTTGCGTGACTTTAAAACAATGTGTAACTACTAATTTTGTACATCAATAGTTAGGCATATAAGATACGTATGCTTTGTTAGTTTTTATATAATATACATAATACACATTCTACAATTTAAAGTGTTATACATCACAGACTTTGCTATGAATTCTTCATATTTAATTGCCTAACATAGTAGAAAAATAGTTACATGCAGTGTTCAAGTTTACGTCAGTAACACTTATACCGCCCGGGCCAAACGTACACAGTAGTCATTAGTACCGATGATTTAACTTTACAATTCCTTTCTTAACTTATTTAAAATAAATTTTTTCAATGTACTCGAGGACAGCAAACAGATTTTTCAATTTGTATTTGTATTTTGATTTTAATTCTGACAAAAATCTACGCAATTGAAAAATCGCATTAGTAGAACAAACGAGTACGAAAATCCATTATTGATTTCTGCTTAAAAATATTGATTGTTGAATCATTGCCATTTCTCACGAATAAAGTGTATAATGTTCGTGTTATAAGTATGTAAAGATGTACTTTTAGCCAGGCGAAGGTATCACACATATGATATATATCGATAATGTGTTTGGTTAAAATTAAACGGTCAAACCCTGATTAGCCTTATTACGAGTTCAGTAAACCTGTTTTAGAACCTAACGTTCTTCCATTTCCAAAATATTCATCTTTTTATTCGAAATTAATTTGAAAGTTATACTTATCTCTTTAATACAATCGGTCAATTTTTTTTTTAAAGAAAACTCGTATGCCTATGATCCGAATACGAAAAACTCTTATGTAACGAATGTAACATCGCAAATGTATACAGTTTTTATTGTCAATTGAAGCTCGGCTGATCTACACATGTAAACGTTGATTCTGTATATTTTATTAGCACGTTTAAAATTGGCCAAGTTTTAATCAGCAATAGCTAAGAAACTATTGTTTTTTTCATTTAAAGTTTTTTTGTTGATCGAAGTAACATTCTATCCTTGATTCCAATGCCAAAAGTAGACATTACCATTAAAAATTTATCTGTTTTCATAAATATCAGAAAGTATTATCATAAGCATGGGGCAACGATGTGCATTGAAACTTTACTGGGCTTATTTTGGATGATAATCATATTTAATTCGTTGAACAGGGTCCAAACTCTGTCACCCATTTACGAGAGTCACTCATATATAGAAAAGATTAGATCTTATACCGTATTAACAGTAAGCGTAGGTTACATCTCAGGTCAGACCGTCAACGGTAGAACAGTTTTTCTAATATTCGCAGTGAATTTGATAAAATTTCGTTTGGCCAGCATAAACGGTAGGTTCATTCTCATATAAATTTAGTTTCTTAACTAAATTTAGTTTTTTAACTTCTTCAGACTCGCACGAACTCTGCAATTTTGCGCCCCGAAATTCACTACCGAATCTTCGATTGAAAGATGTCTCTAGTGGGTAATGCACCCTTATACTTGAAACTTAAAACAAACACACAGATAAGAAATAATAATAAAAAAATCAGCGCCTACCTTAGAAAACGCACCGCCAGACCAAAGTCCGCGATGGCGCACTCCCCGTTCCGCTTGACCAGGATGTTCTTGCTCTTCACGTCCCTGTGGGCGATGGCGGGCTTGCCCCGCGTCCCGAATATCTCGGTGTGCAGATGCACGATGCCCGACGCTATCGACAGGCAGATGGCGAGCAGGGACGGATGATCCAGTACCGTGGTCTGCAGATAATCGTGCAGGGAGCCCCTCTCGTGATAATCGGTGATGAGGAGCATCTGGGTCCAGGAGCCGGTGCCCTTGATGTCGGCCGCGATGAAGCCGAGTATATTGTCGTGCCTCATCAGCACGGTCTGATAGATCTCGGTCTCCCTGAACCAGGACGCCTCCTCGAGGGTGAAGAAGACCTTGACGGCGACCTTCTCGCCGCGCCACCTCGCCAGCCAGACCTCGCCGTAGCGGCCCTTGCCGACGCACTGGGACAGGGCGAGCTGCTTGGCTATCGTCCGCTGGACGAGGAGGGGCAGGCCCGAGCCCGAGCCGCTGCTCTGGTCGATCAGGTCCTTGAGGGTGCCCTGGGATGAAACGAGGCAGGGCCCGCGCTCCTTGCGACGGTAGCGATGATAGATCAGGACCATGGCCAGGGTGAAGACGATCAGGCAGACCGAGAGGGAGACAGCGAGGATGATGAGGGGCACGCCCGAGGGTATCACCCGCGGATCCGGGGGCATGGTAGGCTTCGACTTGTACATGGGGAATATGTCCTTGTTGCAGAGGTCGGTGTTGTTGCAGCAGATGATGTTCTTGCCCTGGAGGTGGGGCACCAGGTAGCCCTTGCACTGCATGAAGCCCTGCTCGTCGGGCGGCAGGCAGCCGTAGGACCACTCGGGGACGAGCTCGTCGGACTCGGCGTCCCAGACCTCCTCGACCGCGCTGAAGCAGTGGCCGCCTGGCTTCGTCTCGCAGGTGCCGTTCTGACGGTCGTCCGGGCAGTGGCCATCGCAGTAGCAGGTCACAGCCGACACTGTCGAATCGAGAGCAAATAAATATATAAAATATATATTAAATGATTCAAAATCTATACTTATATATATATATATATATATATATATATATATATATATATATCTACTTTAAAAAATGTCATCAATGTACGAATTTAAGATAAAGCATAACGGAAGAGCATTGAATATTTATCTGGCCTATACATCAGAGTTGGAAAGTATTTAATTAAAGCTCTCGAACAGATACTTCAGTAATGGAGAGGACCATTTTAATTAGACATAAATTTTAATTAACAACCATTACATTTAATTACAGTAATGGAAGCCAATTTTGATTAATCGTTGATAATATAATTAATAATGGCGGTGAAGTCTAATCGAGCATTATTTTTATTTTTCTAAGGCTATGAGAACTTAAATTTGAATCAATTATTTGAACATTATTTTATCCAAATTAATTGAATAGAATTTCTCATTATTAATTACAACTAATTGACATAATTAAATTTTATTCCTATTATAAACTTAATATATTGATCGATTAAAATTCTCTCCCATTACTGAAAGTAATAATTAATTAAAATCACAATAATAATTAAATTTATCGATTCATAAATAGTTTCAAAAAAAAAAAAAAAATATCGAAACCAAATAGCCTATTCTTTTATATCTTTGTTAAAATTTCGAAACATGTGTAATTTTAATTATAGCACTATAAAATCCCGTAATAAATACGTCCAGTATATTCACATATGTTGTATACAAAGAGGTATTATATGAAAAGTTTTCAGAAACAAACGATAAAACGTTATGCGAGGTCTCGACTATTTATAATACGTAATAAAAAGTTACGATGTTGATTTATTAAAATTTCTGTATGCAAACGTATAATATATAAAAAAAAGAAGACGAAAGAAATTCGCTGAGAATTCGTCAAATTCTCTAATAAATCAAGAAAATTGATTTCATCGATTCCTATATATATATATATATATATATATATATATATATATATATATATATAGAGAGAGAGAGAGAGAGAGAGAGAGAGAGAGAGAGTGTGTCGCTCCATTACGTGCGGAAAATTTTCTACATATATACACACGTTGAAAGTGATGTATTATTTCGAACAAGGTTACTACGCAGCACTCCCCCACCCCTCTCTATCTATCTCACTCAATTGACTACATAATGTGCCGATTAATCTGCACGAGATTTTTTTCACATTTCACAGCTATTGGGAAATGTTTTCAGATACTATAGAATAAAAATAAGTAAGAAATGACGTCATTGTACGTAATCGTCCCTATATAGAGGAAGTATACATGTGTCATTTAAAAATTTTGTTGGAAAAGCTGCTATTACAAAATCGAGTTTATTGAAAATGGCATTCATTTGTCTGTAAACCGTTCTGTCCTGCTATTTTTGTTTGTTTGCTTTTGTTTTTTTAATCATTGCAGATACAGAAGCAGAGAACTTTTTTAAAAAGTATTTTTTCATTACTATTCTTATAATCATCAATATTGACTATAATATTCCTTCGAGATTTTTTTCATATATATATATATATATATATATATATATATATATATATATATACACACACATACAAATTGCTAAATAAGCTTTTGGAACAAATGGTGTTTATCGTTCAACAAGATGTCAGGCATAATGTTTGTATTTGGAACCTATTTTTATTTATAGCAACAAATTCGTGACAAAATGGTTTAAATAAATAAAATTTCAAAATGAAATAGTATCTCAATATACGGTTCCCTTATATAGAAATTAGTCTTATTAAGATTGTTTTCCGAGCTACGAAAAAAAAACAAACCCATACAGGACAATGCAACTTACATATAGAAACGTTAATTTTACAAAATTTTTATTTTTAACTTTTCGCCTCGAGCTGCGCGCCTATTTCGTAATTATCAAACGGTTCGTGCAGCCCCCCCCCCCATGGGATCGACATATTAATATTATATGTTAACTTCGTTTGATATATCTTCTGGTATTTCTAAATCGACAATGGATCTTACGAAACCCTTCTATTCTATTTCATCTTATAAATATAATTATATTGACACTAATATATTATATATGTGTGTGTGTGCTTGTGTGTGTATAAACTTGGAAATACTTAAAATTTTTATCGACCGCTGTTTTGTTTTATTAATATTTCACATAAATTCTTCAAATGACAGCGATTAAAATACGTATGTATATACATATATGAGATAAATTTATATAGCCTATATTGAAAAAATGTCGAGGCCCAATGATGAATCAGTCGAGAAATTGGTCCATCCATATAAAAACACACGGGTGCGTGGATACAAATTAGATAATCAATGCAAATACCGAAGAGGTGAGGGTTTCGTGTGCGCAATGTGTCGCAGTCTCAGAAAATTCCCTCTAAGGCAGCTAGAGCTTGGTGGTTCCCAAAATGATCTCTGTCTCTCTCTCTCTCTCTCTCTCTCTCTCTCTCTCTCTCTCTCTCTCTCTCTCTCTCTATATATATATATATATATATATATATATATATATATAAAACCTCTGATAAAGCAACGTTTCCACCCATTCGTTATAAATTATATATAGGGAGGGATAGGGGGGAGGAAGAGGTAACGAGAAGCTACGTGACAGATGGGGTCGTTTATACAAAAATTACTTGACTTACTTCTTATAATTATGATAATTTCCAAATGGCGAGAATATAAAAATTATTCGCGCGTTCTGCAATTGTCATATTTTCCGAATCCGAACAAAACTACTGGAATTGACAGCTACTTCGCAATTTGACAACAGGGATACGACAACAGGAATGAACAACATTCACAACTACTGGAATTAAGTACGGATACATATATACATACATACTTATATACTTGATCAAATTAAGTAAGTATTTTAATGTTCAATTTTAATCACGAAAAATATTATAGAAATAGAAGTATAGATTTTATGCGAAAAAAATTACGTCGCAAGTGAAAGGAAGGGGGGGGGGCGAAAAAATGAAGCAGAGTAAAAAATGATTACGTATACATTAGGTGTGTGCCAAAATTTTCGACATAAAATGTTTGGCTATGTACTTTGCAAAATTACTCGATTAAACCGGTTATTTTAATCACGCACAAATTGCTTCAACATAAACACAGGACCATTAATTTTATTTTTGAATCTTTATATATCATTTATTTATTAGACAGTTTCCTTTCTTTCCACACGCCACGCCAGTGCGATCGCGTAAATTAATTTTCCTTGGAAAAAGAAAAGTCGTTTTCCCTCAAACACCCTCGATAGCCGAATAACGGTCGTCCAGCGAAAAATGATGCAACCAACGCGTCTCTTATGACTCCGTGCATCGTAAGTTAACGACCCACGCTCGTTGACTATGTATATATATATATATATATATATATATATATATATATATATATATATATATAAGAACTATATAACACCCAGGTTCGCCACCTCCCTCCTATATATGCATATCCCACGCAAGTGCTATTCTTAAATTGCGTAAAAATATATATATATATATATATATATATATATATATATATATAATAATACAGTCAGGCAAAACAATGCTGCGCGCGCATATATATGTATGTATACAAATAGATATACGTATGCGTATACATATATAACGTGCACACAAAGGCATATAAATATATACGGAAGCGGCTGTGCTATAGCATTGACGAAGGTGTGCCGTCCCGGTCGTTCGCATCTCTTTTCTATATGTATGCATATATATATAT